>JAOPTO010002356.1:912113-1489739 GCA_033822845.1 Tetrapedia diversipes
TTAACACTAGAACTACCACAGCAGTCAAAATGACTGGTTGATGATTACTTATAGCAACCTTATAAATTCACTGTGATAAAGCTTCCAAAATTTCCTATGATTTTCCGTAAAAGGTATAAATAAAGATTTATTTCTTATGTATTCCGTATTTTTTCATGTAATTTCCAATGTGATCTCTTCCGTGCAAATAAGTACGTTTTGATTGTCGGTAGTTCTAGTGTTAATAAATAGTTTATCGCCGTTAATATCTCTTTTTATACCCAGTTCAAGATCCCAACATCCTAAAGTGACCTCCCGAGCGCAAAGTGTTAAGACGATCGATTTCGTTGGGAAACGGTTTCACGGAATATCGCGGTGAAGAACGATGAAGTTGGAAGCGGTCAGGCTGCGTGCCCGGCCGCATCGATAGCTCTCGTTTGCCCGCTTATGCCCGTGATTCACGCCATCAGGATATCCCGTACAACCGGAGTGTCGAGTAAGAATATCAGTCGCGGTCGTGCTTGTTACGTCAATCTAACCGGTTCGAATCATCGTTGCTCCGCTGGAACGTTATCTTTATTCGCTTCGATCTCGTCGGACGTCGGCGAAATGAATTCGTTTGATAAAGCACCCTCACTGTTTCCATCGTTTTATACGAGTTTAACTGAAATATGTAGAAAGGATATGCATGGTGAAATAGATCATTAATTTTCACACCACATTTCTCTAATCTCGTTTATCGAAATATGAATTTGCATAAAAATTCAGTCTGCACTTAGACCGTTATTTTTGCGATATTTTTATCATCAACATATACTTTCACTTAATTCTATAACATGTTTTACACTTGAACAGACAATTCAAGGTAGTTTCAATTGCTACTAATGTGATCGAACTTCGTTAAATTCATAATTCTTCTGTTTTGAGATTCAATTATCCAGTCAAGTTCCTCAGGAGGGCCTAGTTTTCGGCACGTTAACGGCGTGCAGAGTCTGCTAGAAATTGGTCAGTGGTTCAGATGTGTGTTGGATAAACGTGAACTATATCTCGAACGAGAAATCAAACGTTCGCGGTAATTTCAGCTCCCTTAATCTCTTATCGGGACCCCACCACCCCCCCCTCCTCGTCTTTTTTTGCTCATTCCACGATTTCGTGCAAGGGTCGTACATGGAAGTGGCCTAAACTGATGCGATCGGCGAGCGCCGAAGGCAGAAAGTGGCTGCCACATCGACAGCTCCCATTAAAGCGTTTACAACCGTGGTTCACGCTATCAAGACACTCTGCCTCGAGTCGTGATAAATATTTTCTGGGCGAAGGGTGGCGCTCCTTCGAAAAAAAAAACGGGAGCCCAACTTTCGTATCGGAGGCGTTCATTATGTCGGATTTTTTTAATTTAAGTTTCGCGACGGGAGCTGTTATCTTCGAGGCGTCGAATTTTCTGATCTGCTGGAAGTTTGTATGTAAATTATTGCCTCGACGATCGTGTCTCGTTGCACCGTTGTAGATCGTTGTTTTTTATTTCAATTATTTTTTAAGTGATTTTCTGGTATTTTCGAATTTTTGTGAGTTAACACTGAAACCGTTAGAGTAGTCAAAACGAAGGTGTAGATAAAGCATTGTTTTCTATGTATTCGACATTTTTTCATGTAATTTTTAATTTCATTTCTTCCATGCAAATAGGTACACTTTAATTGTCGGTAGTTCTGGTGTTAAACGTGCACTACTGTACATATTAACACTAGAACTAGCAAAACAGTCAAAATGACCAATTTTGTGATCACTCATAGCAATCTTATAAATTCACTATGGTAAAGCTTCCAAAATTTGCTATGATTTTCTGCGGAAGTTGTATTGTTTTGTATGTATTCGATATTTTTTCAGGTAATTTTCAATTTCATCTTTTCCATGCAAATAAGTATATTTTTTTGCCAGTAGTTCTAGTGTTAACGAAAGTAGAAGAAGACAAATCGTGAAAGATTGTTACCTTCGTCTATATTTTTGTTTCAACCCTTTGACTGCTATGGGCGCATATATGTATGCGTCTGACAAAAGTTACTCGTGTGGATTACGGTTATATGTATTTGTCAATTTTTCTTCGTTTCCATTATAGAAACACAATTGCTAATAAAGCACTTCGACCGGGAGTATTTAGCAGTCAAAGGGTTAAACGTGATTGTTCATAGAGTCGTGCTTTAAAAATTTCAAACTGAAATCTTTCAACTGTTTTGAAAATCTGACCCGTCAACTGCTACCCTAATCCACTGTTCACCCTTCGTCCGAATTATCCCAAAGCGGCGCTCGTTGGAGGGCGTCGATCGACGTCCGTCGAAGGCTGAAAAGTGGCCAACGTAGCCACTATACCATACCCGGTTCCCATTAACCGTTTACAGCCGTGATTCACGTGTAAACTACACCCAATTCTGTTTTTACACGGTTACAACCTCAATACGGAATTTTGTTTGCTTTGACAACTTGACTTTTACCTGAACCTTTTTTTCTTTTTTTTTTTCTGCGTGGAGGAAATCTTCGAAAGATACCTAACCATCCTGAGGGGGTGGGGTGGCTAGGTTCTGTGGGATTTTTACCCACTAAAACCTCCTAGGTGGCCACCTACAGCTATTGGGGAAGCACCGGGACCTCTAGAAGAACGCGTCCAGTACTTCCCCCGAACCTAACCTGAATCTAATCACTAGGTGTACAGGACCCGTTAATTTGACGAGTTTCAGATTTCATGAGTCAACTTTGCAAAAACTATTATTTACTATTATTTCTAGCGATTTTTGTTCACTTTTATTGATAGACTGATACAAATGTACACAAATCTCTTTCCCTCTCAGCTCTGCAGTTTTAAATGCTGTACGATGTGCACCTATTCTTTAGTACATGTATATTAAAACTGGATGTACAACAAATGTCCATAAATTTAGCGTTAAAAATGTTTAAAATCCTAACGTGAAAACTCATGGTTTATCGTATTATTTTTGTGAATTTCTTAGGACTGGAACCAATCTTCCATTTTTCCATAAATGCAATATATTTTTTTACACGTCAAATTGAAAATTACATGAAAAACTATCGAACACACAGAAAACAAATCTTTCTCTATACCTCTTGCAGAAAATTATAGTAAAGTTTTTGGAAGCTTGATAAAGTGAATTTGTATGGTTGCTATGAATAATCATCAATCCGTCATTTTGACTGCTCTGGTAGTTCTAGTGTTAAGATAAAGTGTATACTGTGCTTAAAATAGCATAAGGTATGTTTTCCATTCGCCTCAGCCACTTCGCCACCACAAACGACCATAGTCGTTTAAACCGCGAAGCAATCTCGGTATTATCGCAAACGACTACAGTTAAGGCACGCTTTACGAGTTTCCATGTATTTCGACGGTTCCCAGGCCGTACGTACGTATACACAAAAATTAAATCCTTGACCTGATAAAAATTTAATTCGTGACCTCCCTACACTTTTACCATCGACTACTCAATCGATTTGCGATGCCCAGTCCACGTGTACACATCACACATCAAATACACACACGCACGCACATACGTACACGCTCACACACACACACACACAGAGAGAGAGAGAAAGAGAGACAGAGACAGACAGACAGGCGCACACACGAACACACGAACGCACACACACACAGTGAGGGGGAGGGAGAGACAGAGACAGACAGATAGACAGAGACACACACGTACGCACCCACGTACGCACACAGCCACGTTTGTTGGCTCACCTCGGGCATCCTTTCCAATGGGAACCCCCCATAGGAAGGCCACGCGCTCGACACGCGACCGCGTACGGCCAGCGGCGCATTTAACGCGCGATCGCTCTCGAGTGTCCGCGTGCGGCACAGAGAGTCGAAGGGTGTTCGATGGGGTGCTCCTCCACGACGTCCACCCCTCCACCCTCTTTTCCATTCTCTCCTGTGCTCGGTTACACGTTCGCAGACAACGTCGTCGTACCTTCGTCGCGGTCCACGGACGTCGGATGTCGAGGTGAACTTTCTCCGATGGGAGTCGATTTCAGGCCTCGTAGGGTGCAGGATTTATTGCCCCGTACAGGGGGGAGACGTGGAAAAAGGGGAGGATGGATTTCGGATTTTGGATGATGGATCCTTGATTTATTTGTGTTGGAAATAAGATACGTGCAAATAAATGAATGAAAATTAATCTCTTCGAAGAAATATTTTTGTGAGGTCGAGATATCCGCTACAGAGGTTCTAGGATAGAGGTGAAGTGTTTTAATAATTACCACACTGTGTATAAAAATTAGAATTCATTCGAGATTGTGTACAAAAGGATATACCTTCCTTTAGAAATAAAGTTTGATAGCTACCCTTTGATAACACGATGCAATAAATCGGTCTGAAACAGCTTTAGGGATTTAGATTGTCCAGGGAAGTTTAGAATGATTGAAACGAACGTAACTAGAAAATCGGAAGTTGTTCCGAGGAATGAAGTTGTTCTGCGGTTGAATGAAGCGGTTTGGTAGAGAGCAGCGAAACCGAAAGTGGTTCGAAGAGAAAAGGGCTGCTTTCTTCTGCGTTTATTCTAATGACGTTCGGTTTTTGCAACGTCGAGGTTGTGCAATAGAGAGGCATTAGGATCGAAGGGAAAGAGTGCAAGGGGTTAACGGTTAGCGTGTCTAGCGTCTATTGACCACCCCATTGTACGCCGTCTCAGCTGAATTTGAATAATGAATATATTAGCACGTTCAGCCTGTCGTATGATTTTGATACAAATCCTTGAGAGGCAGAGTTATGGCAGACATATGGTGAGTCATTTATGACGAACCGGCCGAATATGCGTCTTGTTTTTTACAATTGGGGACAAGTGTCCTGCCGCTGGGATTATTTATGCAAACAGCGGCACCACAAGTGTTCCAAGCTTTCAAAGGATGCTATATTGTTAACCCTTTGCGGTCGACAGATCTCGCTCTTGGGAGTACCACCAGCAGGTGGGAGCAAATTTAGCGTTTCGCAGTTACTTTTCAGCACAGGATTTGAAGTCAATATATGGATATTAAAACACACAGAATTTGTTGAAACTGATTTGTTGTGTTTAATACTACTTATGATACGTAAAAATACAAAATTTTTAATTTCTGTCGCTTTCTAAAGTATGATATTTTACAAAACTTGCGAATGTCCCCGCTGCGGGGACATCGACCGCAAAGGGTTAATAACCATATTATACCGTATAATTCTATGGTTTATAATTTTGACGGTTTTATAGTTTAACCCTTTCGTGGTAGCAAAAGGGTACAAAAGGGTTTCGTACTTACGACCCGATTTTCTTACCTGAACCCTGCATCAGAAATATGTGACGGGTGTTCATTACCAGTTTATGACAATAGTTTGTACCAGCTAATTTCACTTAATTAGGACGTTATAAACACATCCCACAAAAATTAATGACAATTGATACGATATTTAAATAATAAAACGTCTGGACTGTGGTGGCGATTCGTCTCCTGAGGCCCTGGTAGCGAAAGGGTTAAACGGATGAGTTCATATTGGGTATGTAAGAATCAGAGAATAGGGAATTATATAAATCCACATTTCTTGGTCGTGATGTCGAAATAAAGATTATCGTTACTGCTACTATTTTACATTGCCTAGAATAACAAGTGACCTAAACCCGTCAACAAATACAATATATCTTGGTTTGATACTGATACCACCAATTCACTGCACCTATTTACCAACAACCTTAATACCTGAACTTTCACGATTAATTCAGAAAACAGGTACTATAAAATTCTCTTAGCCGTCCTCCAAAGTAAAATCCTACTACCCTCGTTCCTCAACCTATCAAATACCCCTCCCCCCATTCACCACGATCTCAAAAAAAGCCTGCGCAACACCCTCTGCACCCTTTCCTCCTCTTCAACAATAATACACCCCTCCCCACCACCCCTAGCTACTACTCCCCCCCCTCCGCCTTCCACCACCCTTATCGCCATACCGATTGCCTCAATCAGGCCAGCGAAAGTGGAGCCAACCGTATCCAGCAGCATCCAGCCGCAATCAGGATCTACTCGGGGTCACTTGGAGAACAGCGAACAGGCAAACAAACGAGAAAGAGAGAGGGAACGCAAACGGACGAAGCAACCGCGTGCCACGCGATTCCCCGCGTACATTATCTTGAGAGATACTGAAGCGGCATTACCGCCGCTACTTCGCCCCGGTATCGGCGCTGGGGCGACGAGTATCATTGTGCCGCATGAAACATGACAGGGCCGGCTATTGTACGCGAGACGCATAGCTACCAGGCAGGCAGGGAACGACAAGGGAGCCAGTTACCCCCACCGCGCTTCCGTTCGACCCCCCCCGGCCCCCCGCAGATCGCTACCCCCGTCACCCGCCCCACCTCCCTGTTCTTCTGGGCTCCGTAACACGATAAGAAGCGTGTCAGTTTTGTTGCTGCCGCGGAGGGACGTTTAAGTGCGCGATGATAGATACACCCCCTCCCCCAACCCCCGACCGTCGCAGATAATTCGTGGCATTCAATTTGTACAATATGCCGAATCCGATGCGCCGGATAGCCGCACGCCCCGAATCGAGCTCCCGGGTCTTAGATAAGGAGGTCTGATCTCGATGGTCGTAGGGGGTGGGTACGTGTGATTGGAGAGGGGATGCATTTTTTGGTTTTGTATTTCTTCATTTTTTTGAGGGCGGCGGAGGGAGGGGATTTGAGACTTTTGAGAGGGAGAGATTGAAACGGTGGTGAGGTAGGAGGAAAGGGTGGAAGGGGGTGGTTTTGATCTTTGTTGCGAAGGATTTTACGCAGGGTCCTTGGATAGGTTTTATCAGAGGTTGTACCAGATTTTTTAGAAGTGAAGCGAGAGGATTTGGGACTTTTGGGAGGGAGGGGTTGAAACGGTAGTGGGGTAGGTGGAGAAGGTAGAAGGTGGTAGTTTTGATTTGTGTTGCGAAGGATTTTACGCAGGGTCCTTGGACATCTTTTATCGGAGGTTGTATCGGATTTCTTAGAGGCGAAGGGAGGATTGAAACGATGATGGGGTAGGTATAAACGGTAGAAGGGGGTAGTTTTGAATTTTGTTGCAAAGGATTTTACGCAGGGTCCTTGGACATTTTTTATCGGAGGTTGTATCGGAATTCTTGGAGGCGAAGGGAGGATCGAAACGATGATGGGGTAGGTGTAAACGGTAGAAGGGGGTAGTTCTGATTTTTGTTGCAAAGGATTTTACGCAGGGTCCTTGGACATTTTTTATCGGACGTTGTACCGAATTTCTTAGAGGTGACATTTGAAGAGGAAATCTGGAAACGACTTTGAAAGATGCAACGATCATCGAGAAAACGATCGGATTGAAATCTTCGAGGACTTGTTATTTGTCTGATAATCGGCAGGAACTATTGGACAATCTAACGTACATATAATAGTCTAGCTATTTTTCCGGCGTAAATACTGCATGACGTGTATTTTACGAGATGTTAATTTATTTAATTTGAGTGAGTTCAGGGTGGATTTTAAATTAATTTAAAGTTTCTTCTGCGGAAGAGTAACTATCGGTTCTAGCGACGAGCAAACATTCGGTTAAACTCTTTTGTCGGATTTAGAAAGGGACGAGGTCCGAATTTATGAAACCCTCTATGGAGTATCTTTGCATAGCATTTTAAAGTCCGAAGCATTCGCAAGCGCGTTCCTGTGGCATGTTTACCGACCTGCACCCGGCATTGGCACAAAGCCGAACGTTTACGTTTGCAGAATCCCCTGTTTCGATTGAATCTCTGGTGTAATTCGAACGGGATAATACTACTTACCAATACACCCTTCGTAGTTTTAAATTAACAGATTTTAAATTGCTCCCCCCCTCTTTCTTTCTGTTTTCATCTCCGTTTAAACATGCGTTAAAGGTTTCCACAATTATACTAAAAAATTTGAAAAATTTAGCTTTAACAGTTTAAAGGTTTACATTTAAACCTACGAAAATTGAAACGTTCCAATCCACGACCTTACATTTAATAATACGAGAATTCAAATATTTAAATGTCTATCCAAATTTGAAATATTAGATATTTAATTATTTTTAAGTATTCGATTTCGAATTCAACAATTTTAAAACTCAGTTTCTTTACAATTCGAAACTTAATATTTTCCTAATACTAATCGTTCGTAATAACAATGGTTTCGAACATTCTTCCAATAACTGCGAATCCTCGAAAAAAGAAATCGGTTCCCTCCATCTCCCTCTTCAACAGTAACCAAACGGCCTCGAAAGCACCGTGCCATCCAACGAACAACAGAAAAAAGGAAAACCTTCCGCAGGAATGATCAGGATTCAGCTCTCGATCCGGTCAGATTGTCAGACTTCGCGCGGAGTGGAGTCCTCCGTGAAGTAGTCCGCTGGGGCGAGCTAGGTTGTACAAGCGAGGGCCATTAATTACGTCACGGAAGAACGCAGACGTTGGCTCAAACAAAGCGGCCCCGCTTTCGGCCCCTCGATGCCGAATTTACCAATGCTAGGCGCTGCGTCGCGTCGCGTCGTTCCTGCACGCTTCATATATCCCAGCCTAATTACGGCTGGATTTGCATATCTCCAGTCGCGCCGGACCGAACAACTTGGAGCTTTTGTCCCTGCCAACACAGGACGTCCGCTTGCATCCGCTTCGTTGCTGTCCCCCGGAAGCGGTGGCTAAGAGCGCGTTCCGATGACGTCGTGGCTCGTTCGAATTTCGTTCGCTTCCTCCTGGTTGGAGGAAGTATAGGGGAAAATGAAAAGAAGAGGAAAGAAATAGAAGAAGAAGGCTGCCGCGCCGCGAGTCGCGGAATGTTCCATTTTACAGGGTGGCCAAGATAAAAGAGGCCCGGTATGAGTACAGAAGTACAAATACTTAGAGAAAAGTAAATTACTAATATATTTTTATTTAAAATTTTAATTACTAATATATTTTATTTAATATCCTGCATTTATTACTCTTAAATAAATAAATATTATTAACACGTTGAATGCCACGGGGATCACCGATGACCGGTACTCAACTTGATGGCACCGTGGGGGTCACCGGTGACCGTCGCGTTCAGATTGACAGAAATACGTAATTTGGAAAAATGTCAATACTTATCAATTTTTCATTATTACTATCGTTAATGCAATGTCGTGGAGAAATTAATGCAGTAAAAAATATCTAAAAATAGTTACACTTATTTATTGTAAGTAATATTTCAACAGTATATGTATCGTATAATAGAATATCCATCGTGGCGTCACGGGCAAACCCTGTAAAACTGGCGTGGCATTCAACGTGTTAAATAAATAAATAAATAAATAAATAAATGAATAAATATATTTTTATTTAAAAGTACTAAGTACAGGATATTATGAATAACAGCATACTGAACATTTAATAGTTCGCAAAAGTTGTTAAAACTGTTCACCATGAAAATATCGCGTACAGTATGACACGGGGCCTGTTTTATCTTGGCCACCCTGTGTATGGCCCCGCGGAGGATCGAGGACGGGGCGAAAGGAAGCGGAGAAACGGGCTACGGGAGCTGCGATGGTAACGCGGATAAATGAATAATGAAGACGGAACCGTGGATGCTTTCGCGCGTGCATCGCTTTCGGATGAACGAGCAAGATTCAGTTTTGAAAGCAGTCGAAACAATCGGACATTTTGCTCCGCTCGGTCCTGCGGCGGGGAAACAAAAGGGGCTGCGGAAAAATTCGAAACGGCTGCAGGAGTGTTAATTAAGTGGAGAACGGAGGTTCGTTGAGCGAACGACGAGGCTGCGGGCTAAACGCGGGATTATTTCTTTCAATATATTGTCCCGATAGGACGATGGACTATATTACCGACAGGCATTCGTGGTTATCCGTTGGATTCAGTCGTTCACAGGATGGTTCAGCTTTTCTGCGGTTAGCGATTTTTTATGATCACGGAAAGCTCCGCGACAATGTGATATTTTCGCGATAGAAGAACACCCAGTGTTTTGTGGAAAACAGTAGAGAATAAGAAGGATTATAAATATGCTTGAGGTGGGACGCGTGGTTTAATCAAATGTTACAACAAAAACGTGTTGGGTTTTATTGAAACAAATACAACAAACGAATGTGGCCGCACGGACTTGGACAAATGTTGGTAACTGTCCGTGCATCCCGGAAAATTACTATACCAGTCCCCCGCCAAGGGCTGTCTGCAAACTAGGTGGAGGTGGTGGCAATCTAGAAACTGTCGAAGGGAGCCTGATCCTTCAAGCGGACAAAAACGGTGTCCCGCTCGGACTTTTTGGTGTCCGAGGCCCAGATAAGAAGAGCAATAAAACATTTACTCGTCGGCTGTATAGAAATGCCTACAACCGTTTTAATCGCAGACTTTCCTTCGAGGGTTTCCAGGGTGCCGCCACATAAATTTAGCACGTGCAGTAGTTCCATTCATTCTTGAACCACTTCATTGTGTTCCTGGCTCTTAACAATTCTTAATCCCCTATAACATGATTTTGTGCGACGCGGTACGTTTCTGGAACCTAACTATCCCCCGCAACGATGTAGGATTGACTGTGCCAACAACTTGTGAGATTGTGTCACGGGTTTTCTGGATTCCGCGAAAGTAATCGGGCCGGTGTAACGCGACAGAGACCTCGGGACGAACACCGCAGGGTAGTTTTCGCGCTCGAACGCGCCGCATCGGCTCTAGGGACCGGAAACGAAAGACGGAGCACGCGAGAGGCGCGAAAACCGAGGAGGAGGCACCGTCGCGCGGAGACAGACACGACACAGAGGGAGGAGAAGAGCGGCGAGGACGGGAGGGAGAAGAGAAAGACGTGGAAACGAGGGAAGAGAGGGACGAGAGGTTGTGCGGGGGGAAGGGGGGTGGGAAGACGATAGGAGAGCGGAGAACCGAGAGAGCAGAGGCATCCGCGCGCTCATTTCCGTTTCAGAGCCGTCGAGGGGGATGAAAAGGGGGCGCTAACTCGCGAGATATTAATTCCGTGTTAGCGCTAGGAGGGTTGCAGGGGCGAAAACTACGTGCCGAGGGGGTGGCCAGCCCTCCAGCATCTCTCACCCTCCCTCCTCCTCCGTCCTCGCAGACCATCCTCACCCACCCGAACCCACCCCCCTCTTCCGCCCACCCTTTTACCCCTCTGTGGACGTAGGCACCGTCAGCCTCCACGGGCTGCCACCCCTGCGATTCCGGCGCGCAACCCCCCACGTAGAAGAGCCGGCGGGGAGGCGTTACAAATCAGAGATTAGCCATAGTTAACTCGACTTGCGCAGTCAAACAGTTAATCAATAAACGATTATTTACATCGTGTGCCCGCAGCCGGCGGCGGCGGCCAACCCCCTGGTGCACGCACTTGCCTACGAGCGTATTTCGTTCCTCTGCGAGCTGATAATGCGAGCGCGCGTTACCTGATAACGGTGGAAGATACACCGAGAGCGGTCCGTGGCATAAACGCCATGACGAAGGGTTCGATAGGGGGTGCAGGGGGTTGGGTTGAGGTGAAAATTCATATTTTTGGAGGAAGGGGCGGAAGAAGGTGTTTCGTGTGGAGGTCATAGGATGAGGTAGGAATGATTTCGGAGGGTGATATTCTGTTGATTGGAATTGAATGCATAGGGGTGGGTGTTGTTGTTAGGTTGGTTTGTCCTTCGAAATTCTGTTTAATGAGGTTATTAGAATTTTCGGTCTTTTGCTGTAATGGTAGCTATTTGAAGGTTCAAAATTAGAGGCGATATTTGGTATAGTCTAGTGTCAAAACATCGTTACGATTGGATTCTGTTACTTTCAAGTTACAAGCTACCATTTACAAAGAGGCTTGTTGAATAGCTTGGTGTGTACCAAGCAGAATGATAACAAAAATAGAAGCAGTTGATCGAAATATGTTTTATAAAATCGTTGATTCGTTCACGATACTGGTGGCACTAGGAAATGATGAAATAAATTGCTTATATTTTGGAAAGATGCTTGGAAAAAGATGTTCATTCGGGTAGGAAGCAATTTTCTAATCAACCCTGATAAACCTGTTACTAATTCGCGCTCCCTGTGAAAATAATAGCGGAACCCTTTGCCAGAGGTGCAGCAGAGGGTGCGAGGGGTGACTATGTAGAAATTACTACTATCGATCCCGCCTATACACGCCGGTGCATACGCCGATCAGCGTTTCGTATCTGCTCCATAATCTAAATGACGTATTCGCAGATTTTACATTCAATCTCCATTTGGCGGTAACTCCTGCCGCTCGAATGCTCGTTATCTGTGACCCGTAAAACGAGCCCCTGAACCGAACTCGTGACGAGGAATGCATCGATCAGATGTACCAGCCACTTTCCCGACCGTATCAAATTTCATAGCCGGTGTATACCCGACCCCCGTTACAACACCCCCCCGCCATTTTATCTCACCTCCAACGTGGTCTCGTTGCATCCGAAACGCTAAGCTGTTTAATTTTCTATAAAACCGTGTTATAATTCTTCCAGAAATATGATATACCTTAAATAATTCTATAATACGTATAACAAAATTGTTTTCGAATATTTTCCGTAACATCAAAGTTGTTAAGTAGAACGGTAGAAATTTCTGGCAAAGAAACGTTTAAAATTAGGGAATGTTTAAAGATTCTGTAAATCTACAGAATTTCCAAATTTCAATAAATCCTCATATAGCCACTAACAAACAGTACACCCTATCTATGGAACACCTGTGCCCAACATAGCACAACTCAGAAAATTCTCCTCCCAGCTACTCCTACCCCTCAACGCACCGCCTGCACACCCAATCCACCCGCATCCCTCAACCCCCTCTAGTTGCCAGCAAAACAATTGAATCCTTTAAACCACCCGCGAAACCATAACCCATCCATCCCCTCTCCAATCTGTCCCCCCTAGACATCGCCATCTAAGAACCCATCCCACCCCCTTCCGCCCCTTCGAAGCAGATGGCCTTGGCTGGATCACGTCGCGGAGCTGAAGCAGGTTCTCGCGGATGTGTCGCGAGCGCGATCCCGCGGTTCTCGCCAGTGTGGAAGCATAGGTGACTAGAAGCGGAGGCCGGCGATGGTAACAAACGGCGATGAGTGGGGCAGTGGCAAGGGGTTGGGGGTGGAGGTAGCTGGATGACTGGCGGCGGAAGCGTCGTCATGGCGACGCATCGATCAGCCACCGCCACGCGAATCGAGTCGAGCCGGGGCCACATCACACACCGCCGCCACCGCGCTGGGACACGCGCGTGCATTTCACCGACACGTTAGGCCCCCGGTTGTTGTGTCTACGCACACGGAACGCCAGAGACCGCATTGTGCGCGTTGCAAGTCGTTCTAACACCCTCGCGACGGATGACATTCTGGAACTTCGCAAAAAGTCGACGTAACGCGAAGCCATTGATTCGCTCGCGTAGTATTGTATATACACTCCAATGGAGAACGAGATCGTGAGGTATAGATCTAGGGGTACCGATGATTGAGCTTTGGTTACTCTCACAATTAATACAGGACTTAACGCGTAAGCGGACAGTTATAGAATGTGGTCCAGATTATCCCTGGGAAGGTTCGAATGTGTTTTGTCTCCCTGTTTCTTACTCGGCTGAGGGGGTTGAATGGGTGCTCCTGGGTATATTCGAATTTGCTCGGTTGTATTTTAGTTTTACAGATCCCAGAAGGGTTGGATGTTCTCAAGTATACACTCCTGTAGTCTGTTTACATCTCATTCGATTAACGTTCTCCGGTTTTAATTAAACAGACAGGTAACTCTGCCTGGTACCCACCCGAGTCCTAAATACTCCTAACACTTTGGACTATTATCGTAACCAGTATTTCTTACATAACACAATCTCCAAGCATCTCAACAACATCCTGTAACTCCCTGACCCAAGAAACCTAACTCTCCCCATCCCCCTGTCCTTCCTCCCACTAGAAGAACACGAAAGATCCGAGAGCTCGAGGAGAAGCTAGAAGTACGGAGGCGGCAAACGGGAACACCTGACTCGGTGGGATCACGCGATCTAGGTCTCCGAAAGAAAAGGCGCACGGGGTCCGCTCGACTGCCACAGTTCAGCAGCTTCCGGTGGGCAGCCGGTGTTACGTCGAGGTGGGTGTCGGTGGTCGATCGATCCTCCAGTCGTCGTCGTGGTCGTCGCCGTCGACTCCGACGTACCAACCCCTCCTTTCCCTGGCCTTCCAGTTCTGAGCTTGGACTGAATACCACTGATTGTCCTCCGCTTTCTCGCTCTATCGCCCTCTTTCCTTTCCTTCGCACCGCCTGTGTCCCCTGTCTCGCTACCCTCTCACTTTCTCTCTCTCTCTCTCTCTCTCTCTCTCTCACTTTCTCTTTCACACTGTCTCCATCTCTCTCTTCACCGTTGGAAAGCTCGAACCTCGGCTCTCCACTCGTAACCACCCTCATCCTCCACTCCGCTCTCCACCCGAAACCCACCCCCCTATGGCACCCTATCCTCCACGGTGCCGTGCTACTCCTACCCACTCCACGATAATGATGGCAATCAGACCCTCAGAAAGGATTTCAGGAAATTCTCTCGCCTTTTTGTCGGCAGCCGGGGCGGAGGCGGACGCCACAAACACCGGTCGTCGTCGTCGTCGTCGACGTCCTCCTCCTGCCGCTGCCTGGTGGTAGTTATAGTCGTCGTTCCGCTTTCCCGCTCCCTACCCCTCCCATGGCCGCGATCCCGAACGCATCTGTGCCTTTTCAATCGCTAGACTCACGGGGCCTGTCCTGTCGATACGCGTTGCGTTCAGATAGGATACAGGCCGATATGACGCTGCCACGGACTGGTTCCTGTTTTTGTTTTGGATCCGACTGCTTTGATTTTCATTCGGTCGTTGGTGTCACACACGACGAAGAACCACGACGGTGTTTGTATCGTAATCACGTAACTATTTATTTTAGTCGTTGGACTTATTGCAGTCGGTTATAGCGAAGAGAGTGTTTGGATTTTCATTATAGTTGTTATAGTCATGTTATAGTCATCGGTTGATTATATCGCGTTTTCCGTGTAAGTGGGCTTACGTTTTAATACTCGTTTCAATTGTTGTTATAGTCAGTGGAAATTCTGTTATAGTCACTCAACTAATGAATTTCTTTTGCACTTTCTTACGTGCAGAATCATATTCCAATTTTTAATTAACGTTTACATTACGTGGTTCGATTATATCTCTGTGAATGTTTATTTTCTGATAGTCGCGACCGGTAGGATGGTATTCGAGGCGTGATACTTTGTAGAGAATGCGACTCAACCGGCTCGGTCTCGTTAGTTCTTAGTAATTGCACTCGCTCTAGTTTTAGCGGCTCGGTCGGAAAGACTTTTTTAAGAGAGGTTTTTGGTGTTGTTGAACTGCTCTGAAGGGAGGGATTTTAAAGAACGATTCCTCGCTTTTCGTTGGTAACGCTTTTAATTGAAAGGCCTGACGTACGTTGGCCATCCCCAGTTGGCTTCGCCTCAGTATCGATAAGAATTGCTTATTGTATTTACGAAAAAATCTGTTATTAAAAAAATCGTAAGGGATGGTAAACCTAAACTTCACTTCAACGTGAATGAAAATTGCTTATTGTATTTTTAAAAAATCAGTCATTAAAAAAATCGTAAATATTTTTATTCTGGATGAATAAAAAATTTCCAATGTTCCAAAAAAATTAGCCAAAAAATTCATAAATTAAGCTAGTACTTTTATTTAAAAATAAAATAATTTTGATAAATATGAATTTTCCACATAACAATAGTATAGTTCGTTTTAAAACAGGGAACAGGGTGATATAATTTTCGAATTTGTAAATTGTCACACAAAGATTTTTGTAACGTCGCTTGTCGACAATTTCATTTGTAGGCTTATCGAGTGTTCGAGGAAGGCCAGCTTACTGGCGGCGATAAAACGCGACGATAATTAGTTGCACCCCCGGACAGAAATTAATCACTCGACCGTGTAGCGACTCCGCGTAGTCGCAGTTCTTTGGCGCGCCATGAATAGGGAGTTTCGTAGCTTGTTACACGTTAATTCCGGACCATTTTCGCCGGCACCGCGCGAAAACAACGAAAACAACGTTCCCTGTGGAATACCCGCTTCGGGAAAAAAGTGGCAATGAAAGGAGCCATTCATTTTCTTTACGCTCGTTTTTCTATTACTGATAATTGCTAGGATTCGCTGTTTTCGCTGTTTCGATATTTCTCTTAACTCTTTGAGGCACAGGATTTCAGAGAATAAATAGACCCATGTTGCACAGGAATTTTGTTGTTTTTTAAATTAAACAAACCTATACTAACCTGTATTGACATGTTGAAATTTGCCAACACAAGCGAACACATTTATAACATTTTTTAATGGTATTACCAACTGTTTTACACAAATAAAAATGCTCCACCATGCATTACTGTAAATCAAAAAGTGGGACTGATTTTTAATCCCACCATGCTCCAAAGAATTAACGCAATAATTTTGAGTAATAATATTCCGTTAATAAATTGTCTAAACTAAAAAAGAATAACTCGAAAGCGTGAAAGCTTAACCCTTTGCACTTCAAATTATTTTTCAATTTTATTACCAATAACTACTCCCTAGTTATTCTGGGTGCTTTATTTGAAATTTACTTCAAAGGACAATTCTTTGAGTGGTAATAATTTTTTTCATTAATTACATTAAACATTTATCCGGGTTCATTGTGACCCAGTCATGAATACTTTTGTATCGTTTATCACGTAATGCGTGTGATTTTCATTCATTTATGTAAATATACATAAATACACATAAATCAATACAAATTGAACGCAAAAACATATGTTGTCTTGTTTACAAACTGTAGCATGTCCTAACGTTGCAAAAAATTTTCCAAAACACAACTTTTTCCAGGATAAATGTATAAAAAGAAGTATGGGTTCGAGGAACCCCCACTTAGGAGTTCTCGTATCAAATCGAGATTCAGGAGTTCTAGGATTAAGTAACGTTTAATTGTTGAACTATTGGCCGTATTAGAGATTATGGGTTGAAAGGAATAAAATAACGATAACTGTTCACTTAAGAATTTACTAAACTTTATTTCTAAGGGAAGGTGTATCGCTTTCAGAACCTGATCTCTACACAGCGAGAGGCAAGACTCGAATGAATAATAAAAAGGCTAAAGGACACAGTTCGTTAGGGTCCTCTAATTCTTACGCACAGCGTGGGT
Organism: Tetrapedia diversipes; assembly: GCA_033822845.1. Classification (NCBI taxonomy): domain Eukaryota; kingdom Metazoa; phylum Arthropoda; class Insecta; order Hymenoptera; family Apidae; genus Tetrapedia; species Tetrapedia diversipes. The sequence continues at coordinate 929,235 of JAOPTO010002356.1, forward strand.
AAGGAAAACCACTTGACCCGTTCCTGGAACCTGCTCAGCCGATAGCTCGACATTACATAAATATTTCTTCGAGGCGATTGATTTTTGTTTATTCGTTAGGATACGAATTTCCAACAGGCCGGATCGCTGGATCATGTTTGTCCGCGATAGCGAGCCAAATGTTGTAAAAGTGATCGAGTCCGAACGATGTTGAAGCTAAAGTAGCGCGACGATGCGAAGCTCCCCGGTTCGCTCTCATTTGGCGCGGAAGATCGTTCGCTTCCGTTCGTGACGGAGCTACTTAAAAGGCAGAGATTTCGTGTACTTTGGAACGGCTATACTTCGGCGTATTTACGTTGCCCGGCTATGTGTTCCGTGAATCGAAACACAGGCCAAAGGAAACGTGATGTCATTAGATCGATCCCGATGCCCTTTCCTTTACGCGACTTCGCTTCTGCTTCACCTTAAACTCGTCCCCGTTATGTAAATCGCTACGATTCAGTGTCACGTCCAATTTGTTCGTTGCCTTCGATCACGAATCAACTTTTTTTTCTTGCTTCGAACTTCCTTCAGAATCCTAAGGTGCGTTTTATTTATTTTTATAATATTCATCTATTTATATTGTATTATTATATTTATCTTTATAATGTTTATATTGGGAAAGGGGTTTTGTATTGCTAAATGAAATGATTATTCTTATTTGTGAAATAATACTTTGGTAATTTATTTAACCCTTTGCACTCGAGAGGTGACCGTTAGTCGTTTAATGATAAAAAATTTTCAAATTCGAAATATTTACTATGATTCACGTATATTAAACTTCATTTAGTTTAGTTGAGTCGTATATTAAAATTTACATATATGACTACTTAACGTCCTTAACGTTAATGTTACACTGTTTTAAATGTATCTAAGAACTTACTAATAAACTATTTTAAATATATCTAAAAGCTTCACTTTCTCTCACCTACACCCGAACCCTATTATCTCTAAAAATAATCCTACAATAATATCCTCTAAAGGACCATCTAGATGATCTAGAGATGGAAATTCAACCTACAACGGAAAGATCCATACACAATGTATCTCCTTGGACCATTACAACAATAGAAAGCAACAACACATTACTTAATCACAGTCAAAGAAAAGGTAAAACTCGCTCTGAGAGATAACCCGACGGACAACACAGCACGATGGAGAATCTGATACGATATTTAAAACAAACCAAACAGTGTAACAAACTATAAGCTACTCAAGTCGCTAATAACCCACAAGCGGTTGATGTAACATTAAACAACCAATTAAAAAAAAAAAAGAAAAAATAATATCCTCAACCAAACATCGGAACACGGTGACAAAAACCTGGTAACAGATAAAAGTGTCTCGCGATTCCATGTCCGGGGCGAGGCGACTTCTTTCGCTTCCCCGATCCTCGAGAGAAGAAAGGTGAGGGTTGAGGTCGTGATCTGTTGCTCACGCTGCGGTGCACGCCGACAATATCGACTGGGAGGCAAGGAACTGCCGAAAAAAAAGGGGGGCTGCACGGCCTCCCTTTCTTGCTCACTCCCTCCCCTCGGCCCCTCATCGACGGAACATTAAGCACACACGATAACGCATGATTAACTGGCTAATGACTTTCTCTCCCGCTGCTTTTACTCTCTCCATTCATCCGTCCATCCGTTTCTCTCTTCGTTCCACTCTTCGGGCAGCTACTTTCGCAGAATCATCGCCAGGGGGCGGTGGGGAGGGGGTGTGCACCCTTCGCTTTTTCCCGATAAGCGACAGACGTTTCTTGTCCCCTTAATCGATCGAATAATTTGCTCGTGATAAATACTAGGCATGCCCATGCCCATGGCGACGTTTATGGGAACCCTTGTTGCAGTCTCTCTCGTTTATTTCCGGATTATTAATTATTGTCGCTTATAGAAGCGTGAAATTTGGAGCTTTTACAAGAATTTTGATTGATTGATTTACACTGAACTTCGTTTATGTTTGGATTGTTAATTATTGTCGCTTATGGAAGCGTGAATTTTGGAGCTTTTACTTAAGAAATTTAATTGGTTCATTTACACTGAACTTCGTTTATTTCCGGATTATTAATTATTGTCGCTTATGGAAGCGTGAAATTTGGAGCTTTTACAAGAATTTTGATTGATTGATTTACACTGAACTTCGTTTATCTTTGGATTATTAATTATTGTCGCTTATGGAAGCGTGAAATTTGGAGCTTTTACAAGAATTCTAATTGATTGATTTACACTGAACTTCGTTTATTTCCGGATTATTAATTATCGTCGTTTATGGAAACGTGAATTTTGGAGCTTTTACTTAAGAAATTTAATTGGTTGGTTTACGCTAAATTTTTGCTCGAGTTCCTTTCTTTTGAGTCTTGTCAACTGAGTCGAATTCTGAAATTTGTCATCGCAAGAAGGTATTCTAAAATATTAGTAATGCATTTCAAAATTTCTTTTTAGCTTTCTTTTTTTGTAACTGAAAATGGGGTAAATTGGTTAATATTGTTTGTGGGAAACTACATGTTTAGTAGTTTTATGAAAAGTTTAATCGGTCACATTGAATTGTTTTTCTGGTAGAAAATTACTTGTTTCTTGGTAACGGCTACGGTGAATTTATACTGTTATCTAAATTGTGGAAAGTTTTACAGTTTGCGTGGCGGACAGTTCTTAAGTTGAACTGTAACAAAACATTTCCCAATGGGGGGTGGTTTTTGCACGGAGCACCGTCTCACAGATAGTTACGAATACTGGGACATCTATCGTGGCCCGAGGGGACTAAAATAAGGGATGATTTCGGAAGACAGTGCCATCTATCAGAAGATGCCACGAATTTAGGGGTAGTTTGTCACTAGTCGTCGGTTTCGGTATTGATCTCCACCACTTGCAGGGAATTACCGAAACGCAAGGGATTCGTGTATCGAGTACAGCTTCCCTGTGATCTTCTTAACCGATCATCGTTAACAGCTTCCTTTGTTATTCTCCTAGGATAAAACCCTGATAGTATCGTTGAAAATTTCCCTTAATCGCTTACCACTTCTTTTCTTTCAATTCAAATTTCCATTCTCCCAAAGCATATTTCTTTACAGAATATTTCCAAAATCGATCACCCTTGCAGGATTCAGAACTTTGAAACTTCTCAATTCCAAAATCTCCATCCGACCATCTCGAATTTCGATTTGAAAATCCAACGTTCCAATTTTCAAGTCCAACAAATTTCAATTTCAATTTCAATTTCAATTTTATTATATCAAATTCCAATTCGAAGATATTTGATTCCCTACGATTCCTGGATCCCTAGATCTCCCCTGTACTCCGCGAGATCACGAGTTTCCGCTAATTCTGTCGAGGAAAGCAGCAATCTCTCAAACCCGTCGATACAATACACCTGAAAACCATCGTCGCTGTCACTGAGATCCTATCAAGATCTAAGCCGCCCCTCTGAAAACACCAGATTCACCGTAATGGCGGGTTCGAGGCTTCCGTCGAGTCACGCGGTCTGTCGGCTCTCCTTTTGCTCGCCCTTTTCTTCGCGCCGCCACCCTTCTACACCCTCCACCCCCCCGTCCCCCATCTTGCTTCGCCTTTTTTTCTTCTCCCTTCTCGCTCAGAGCATCGGTCGTCTCGTTCTGGCTCGACTGGTGGCGAGTTAGCGGCTTAACGAGGTTATTTCACGACGTCGGCTGGGTGGGCCGTGGGTCGCGCGAGGATGAATAATGATTCGCAGGGTCGGCTGCCAGGCGAAACTGACTGCGGCCACGTACGTTCGTTGCATAAGCTGCAACCTACCTATCGGGCACGTGTAAACCTCGCGTTCTATGTGTAGAACGTACCGGAGATATACGATTGGAGGAAGCTTCGTTCATGTCAAGCAACTTTTGCTCGGTGTCAGAACGGTGGAAGGTGATTCTGTAAAATTCTCTTTCTTTTTGCGGGTCTTTTTAACACTTTGCCAATCGAATGGGGAGATCTCCCATTCTTTCCTCTGCCATTGATTCTGTTCACTTTTGTTATCAGTTAGTCTTGAACTAGGGTTATTCACGGTTGATTAAGTATTAACAGTTTGAGGACGCATGACGTATATTTGCGTTCTTACGTTGCAATTGTTGTGCACCATTCACGCAAATCTGTAGTAGTCTAGAATCGAGGATCGTTTGTGAGTATTCTCTAAAAATTTCAATTCATTAAATTTGTGGGTGTTTCAAAGAGAAAAAGGGGGAAGGAAAAAGAAAGGAACTGTTTTTACATGTTTTATACTGTATTAATTTCTTTACATCGTTGCATTAACGACGATAATAATAAAAAATTGATAAGTGTTAATATTTTTCCAAATTATGTATTTCTGTCAATCTGAGCGCGGCGGTCACCGGTGACCCCCACGGTCCCACCGCCAAGTTGAGCGCCGATCATCGGTGACCCCCGTGGCACTCAACGCGTCAACGATGGTAATAATGAAAAATTGATAAGTATTGACATTTTTCCAAATTACGTATTTCTATCAATTTGAGCGCGCCGGTCACCGGTGACCCCCACGGTCCCACCGCCAAGTTGAGCGCCGGTCATCGGTTACCCCCGTGGCACTCAACGTGTCAACAATGATAATAATGAAAAATTGATAAGTATTGACATTTTTCCAAATTACGTATTTCTATCAATTTGAGCGTGCCGGTCACCGGTGACCTCCGTGGTATTCATCGTGGTAATCAACAAATGTGACCGAAGGGATTCCAAAAGAAAGCTCCCAGCGATCGCACAAAAGGAACAAGAAAAATCAGTTGCCGCTAGGAGACAGAAGAAAATACTGGTAACGGATAGAGGGTAGGGATGTTGGCGCGGCAGACAGACCGAGGAGAGGAGTATCAAAAGTACCAGAGAAAACGGAGAGGAGAGAAGGAAGATGTAGCAGGGAAGATAAGGCAGAGCAGCCCTTCGATCCCGTGCTACGCTCTTTGTCGCAAAGCGCAATAATTGCGCGGGAGGGTGGCCTGCGAGCAGCGGGGGGGCGAGGGACAGGGTGGGGGAGGCAGCACGCGCCGGAAACGGAACCGAGAGTCGTGTGTCCCCGGCGTTCCCGGGCGGAACTATCATGATTAGTCACGGGGCCTGCAATGAGCCGTAGGAGAACAGAAAGACACAACCCTCCCTCGACCCACCCCTTCGCCCATGTCGTCGGTGTGCTAGCTGGAATTCGCTGGAGCGCGATCGACCTGAACACGTACCACGAAACGGTGACGCGATCGATCATCGTGCTGTTTGGATTCTGTTCGCCGTTGTAACAATGTCGGAGTTACAGCATTCTGTTGGGTAAAATTGTCGGCAAGCAAAACTGTTGGATTTTTTATCCATCGCTCAACTAACCTTAGTGAGCTAAAACGATTAAAAATTCTGTTCTTAGCGTTGGTTTCTTTTTTCTCATCTTAAATATGCTAGAAACACAAATTTCTGAGATATGTATTAGGTGTACAATACATGTTTGCAACCTTCCCAGTGAAAGTAAGCGAAAATAAGCCGTTTCAAATGTACCGTCACTTTTGGCGCATAAATCAGTTTTCTTACTAGCACGGTAAAAGTATTAATAATAAGTTAATTAAAATTAATTTTTGTTAAATAATAAATAAAAAATAAAATGAATTTTAAATAATTAAAAAAATTAGGTAATTAATAAATAAGTAATAAAATTAATTTTAGTTCATTAAAAATATTAATGATGAATTAACCCTTTTAGTACCGAGAAAATTTAACGAATTTGCTAAGGTTCGAGGAAAAGCTCATAAAAACGGAAGTAAGAATGATATTTACAAAATTCAACAAGCAGCATATTACGGAATAAAAGAAAAAATTGAAACATTTATAACGTTTTATAAATTTATTTTGAGATAGAGCTTTCTCGCGATGCAAATAGTTAGGCGCCATGGCATAAGCAACGATATATCATCGTTCGGTGCTAAAAGGGTTAAAATGCATGGTATACGAGTGAAAAATAATTCCACGTGGAAAATTTGTGAACGAAGGCAAAAGTGATACGATTAAAACGAACCGGTGCTTAATCTCGAAAGTCGTACACCACGCACACCTTTCGCAGGGCAGCGGTAAAGGGGCAGTTGAATTATAGAAAGGCTGTGGAACGAAATCGATCGTATTTCCGTGGATAAAAGCAGGCCGTTTCGGTGATTCGAACAGAAATTCGCACTCGACGCCCCGGATTCGTAACCGGGGGGGTCCCCGGCCGGATATCCGGGGTCATCCGTGGGGCCTCCCCGAATTTCTTTAATGTATTCTTTCCATTTTTTAGAGGCAAGACAGTTACGATCCTCTGAACCTTAGTCACCCCTTGAGGCTGGGAACGAGGGTGGAACCAGCCGTAGTTGCCGGTGCCGGAAGCGAAGGGGCGCGCAAAGGTTCCCGGATGAAGGGCAAAAGGGATCACACCGAGGGGGTCCTCGCTGTGAACCCGTGGCCGAGGGTGGGCCGCTCGAGACCCCATAACCACCCCCCAGGGTTAACCGATACCGGCAATTATCAACGCGTCTTGGTCACCGTGATCCACCCTTCTCGAAGAAAGCTGCACGGGGTGAGTTCTCGACGAATGATTAATCGAACATGTATTTGGCAGCCTTTCGGATTTATTAGGAAACATTGACGGCTCGATTTTTTGTTACATTAACGGTAATTAGGTTTTTGCTGCAGTCTGCGTGACTCAGGGAATATAAGTTAATACTTTGACTGCCACATTGGTCTTATACAGTAGCGGATAAAAATTTAAGATGAGAAAATATTGTAAAACATAGTTATATGGTTTGCAAATATTGTCTGTATACTTATTTTTATTGTTATTATGGTGGACTACTATTTATTGATTAGCATAGATGCTATTCCTAGTAAATTTATTTATTTATTTTCGTTATGTCTTTGGTCTTAAACTTTTAAAACTTTTAAACTAATTTTTTATAAATAAAATAATGATAAAATAATAATAATTCTCAATTTTATTACTTTTAACGTAATACACATCAGAGCTGCGAACAATTTCGTTTACCAACACTGTGATACCCGAATCTGAGGTATCCAAAGTCGAAAAGTGCTGAAAATTCGATAATCTTCAATTCTCAGTCAGAATTCAAGGAATTTCTACAACCACCATAAAAAATATACTAAATATTAACCCCGCGTAATTCGAAACCCGATCGCAAATTACTTCTATCGTTTCCGTTTCGTTACATTAAAAGTTAAAAAATACTGAAAATTCAGTGATCTATCCTCAATCAGAATTTAAGGAATTTCTACAACCACCATAAAAAATATACTAAATATTAACCCCGCATAATTCGAAACCCGATCGCAAATTACTTCTATCGTTTCCGTTTCGTTATATTAAAAGTCAAAAAATGCTGAAAATTCAGTGATCTTCGATTCTCAATAAGAATTCAAGGAATTTCGACGACCACCATAAAAAATATACTAAATATTAACCCCGCGTAATTCGAAACCCGATCGCAAATTACTTCTATCGTTTCCGTTTCGTTACATCAAAAGTCAAAAAATACTAAAAATTCGATAATCTTCAATTCTCAATGAGAATTCAAGGAATTTCGACGTCCACCATACAAAATACACTAAATATTAACCCCGCGTAATTCGAAACCCGATCGCAAATTACTTCTATCGTTTCCTTTTCGTTACATCAAGAGTCAAAAAATACTGAAAATTCAGTGATCTATCCTCAATCAGAATTTAAGGAATTTCTACAACCACCATAAAAAATATACTAAATATTAACCCCGCGTAATTGGAAACCCGATCGCAAATTACTTCTATCGTTTCCGTTTCGTTACACACCATCAAAGATATCGTCGCGCGCGATCCGAGCGTAATACGAAGCTTTTCAAGGAAGGCAACGTTGAATTTTGTGGCGATGGAATTCTGTACGAGGCCCTGTTCCACTTTTTGCGCGCACAATGCGACGCGCTCCGGAGCATCCTGTCTCTCGGCCCGCTCTATGCACGCGAAATTGGTGTTAAAGGGTGCGAGGAGGCGAGGCTCTCTTTTATGTCGCATCGTTTGTCTCGGGAGGTGGCCCATTCCGTGCAATTAGACAGACGAGTGAGAGGGCGGGAGGGAGGGAGAGGGAGAGGTGACATTAACCCCCGACCGCATAAAGTGTAGGCGTTCTGACGTTTTCCGGTCGAGGGTACCAAAGTGTCAGACCCGATACTTTTCTCCGCTTTAATTGCCCGATGCTGCGGCCGGATGACTTACATCTCTTTCACGGTGTCGAGCATGCTCGACTTGTCCACGGATAATGACACCTAGCGACCGTAATCGTTTCTGTGACAGGGATGTGGTGGGAACAAGTGTAACATGTGATGAATTTTCAACAATAGGTTTACGGGACCTGTCTATCTGACGGGTGTTGGATTTCATGAGAAAAATTTGCAAAAGGAATTGCTATTATTTTTTTAACCCTTTGGCTACTGTTGGCATCTATATGTGCTTATAAATTTTGCGTTTGACACTGAAAACGCCTGTAGGCGCTTATAAATTTTGTGTTTGCGATACTGAGAACGAATATTCTTCTGAGCTTTTATCAGATTTTTTGGTATTTTTAAAAATCGTTAAATCAATGTTAGTCAAATATCGAGAAATTTCGTTGCAATTTCTACTAAATGTTTCTAAACGCTATAGTTACCAATTCCAAAGTGCAAAGTGTGGGGAAATTCAACACGATGTTTTCTTTCAAGTGGATCCTTTAATTCCTATAACAGTAAACATATACTCAAAATTTTAGAAATATTCTAAAGCATAATATGATCATCTCGTTCGTTGATTCCCTTCAAACCTTCCGAGCTAAACGATTTTGCGATCAAGTAGAATGAAATACATTTCTTCAAATCAGGTGATATTATTGTCCTAGCGATCGTAGTTAATTTTGGAGGGTCGAGTTGCTGAGTTTAGGGGTTACCCGATAGAATTGTCCCACAACCTCGGGCCCAGTTCAGTGGAGCGTGCACGATCGAACGTGGCCTAAGTCCTGTGAACCTTAAAAGGGCTAACCAGCGTGCAAACAACACGTTGTCAGCATGCGCGTCACCTCATTTTGTCAAACATCAATTACCAGGGCAAACAAGGCGGGATGGTGCTCGACCGGCAAACATTAAATACATGCACCGCCCTCGGACACGCTGACACAATATCCGATATGTAATGGACCGATCCCGTGCGAGACGGAGCCTACTTAACGTAAATAGAACGTTTAAACAAGCGTCTCGAACGGAATTATTAACACTTAGCCAACCGAACCGGAAGATCTACCATTTTTTCCTTAACAAAGCAATACCATTGATTTTATTCACTTATGTCATTAGTTAGTCTTGAACTGGTGTTGTTCACGGTTCATCAAACGCATTTTCTGCTCTTCCAAAGAACAATTTTTAATAAATTCAACACTAGTTCAAGGCTAATTAATAACAAAAGTAAATAGGATCAATGGCAGAGGAAAGAATGGGGAGATTTTCCACTTTTTCCTCAATTTTCAAGGCGATGCCATTAATTCTATTTACTTTTGTTATCAGTTAGCTTTGAACTAATGTTCACGGTTCATCAAATGCATTTTCTGCTCTTCCAAACAACAATTTTTAATAAATTTAACTCTAGCTCAAGACTAATTAATAACAAAAATAAAAAAGAATCAATGGTAGAGGAAAGAATGGGGAGATTTTCCATTTTTTCCTCAATTTTCAAGGCGATGCCATTGATTCTATTTACTTATGTCAATAGTTAGTCTTGAACTGGTGTTGTTCATGGTTCATCAAATGCATTTTCTGCTCTTCCACAGAACGATCTTTAATCAATTCAACAGTAATTCAAGACTAACTAATAACAAAGGTAAATAGAATCAATGACACAGGAAAAAAGGGGAGATCTCCCCATTCGGTTGATTCGATATTAAGAAAAACGTCCTATGATATATTTATAAAGTGGGGCTGTTGACTTTCTTCTGTGTTTTGAAATTTTTATACGATTCAAGGAACATAATCGTGGTTGATTGTAATCGATAAAATGTAGTAGCGAGGATAATGAATGAAAAAACAAAAATATGGGAATAAACAAATTTAAGAGGGTGTATTATAAAATATAGTATGTTCCCAAGGTTTTTATAAACAGTTAATAAAATCTACGGAATGTCTACTGTTCAACATTCTTATACACATTTTTTCCATTTTTCGAAAAATGCTGGTTGAGAAAGGAAACACCCTTCGTCATCGTTCGAATTACGTTGTTCCAATCCCTAAATATTCACAAAAATCCTCCATTTAAAGGGACTCATGAAAGCAGCGCACGCAACTCTCTCATTCTCCGACCGCGATCTCATTACTCGTCACATTTCCACAGTTTTGGGAACCGTCTCGAAGCCGGTAAATTTTCGCGAAGGGAGAAAGCCAGGGGTTACTACTATTTCAGAGGGGATTTTCCTTTTGTCAGTGGCGGCGAAACTTCCCCGTAGAATTATAACCAGGTGGCCTGCGCGCATACGGTACGTACGTATAGATCCGTGGCACGAAATGGTCCGGACTTAAAATCTAAGTAGCCGAGGAGCATCATCCCCCAACGTAGATACGGTTCAGATAGAGGGATCCAACCTCAAGCAACCGGAGAGGGTTGCACAGGTTTGAGTGAGAGCAAACTAGAAGGCGAGGGAGTATGTGATACAGAGAAAGAGAGAGAGGGGGGAGGGTCGAAAGCTTGAGATGGTGAGAGAGAAAGAATATATGAGGAAGAGAGAGAGAGAGAGAGGGAGTATGAGAAAGATGAGAGGGTATGAAGGATAGAGAGAGGGGGAGGGTGAGAGAGAGAAAATATAGGAGGAAGAGAGAGAGAGAGTGAGAGACTATGAGGAAGATGAGAGGATATGAAGGATAGAGAGAGAGGGGGAGGGGGAGAGAGAAAGAATATAGGAGGAAGAGAGACAGAGTGAGAGAGTATGAGAAGGATAAGAGGGTATGATGAGAGGGGGGGATGAGTGAGAAAATATGGGAGGAAGAGAGAGAGAGTGAGAGAGTGTGAGAAGGATAAGAGAGTACGAAGAGAGAGAGGGGTGTGAGTGAGAGAATATTGGAGGAAGAATGAGACTGAGAGAGTATAAGGGAGAGAATATGAGAGCAAGGGAGAGAGTACGAGGGGTTGAGAGGGTATGAAAGAGAAATATAGAGGGTGAGAGAGAAAGAATATGGGAGGAAGAGTCAAAGGGAGAGAGTATACGAGAGAGAAGATGAGAGCAAGGGAGAGAGAGTAGGAGGCAGAGGGTGAGAGATAGAAGGGATGCTGTGTTGGTAAGGGGTGCATCCGGGATCTCGGAGGGTGGCGATTCGTGGGGCGGTCGGTCGTCATGGATACGTTCCCGGCTAACCCCTAACCGCTCCTCCTCCTCCCTTGTCATCCACATTTTCGCGACTACGCCGCCATCATCGACCCACCATCTTGCGCCGAGGACCGCGGCGGTATCTCGCTGTGAAATTTTTCGGCCACTCGACGACGCTCAACTCGGCCACCCGATGATAACTCGGGATCGATGAACGTTTTCAAGATACTCTGGTTCACCCTGCTCCCCTCTCCGGGTTTCGTCCAGATTTCGATCGAATTCACGGGGGCAGACGAGGTGTTGGGGGTTGGTTTCTTGTTGTTTACGCGTTAGTCGAGGAAAAGTTTCGAAAACTCGAGCTTTTGTACAGTTGTGTACATCGAATAGGGAACAAATTGCTTTGGTAATTATCCTTTATGACTAGTTGCGAAATATAAAATACAAAGAACACGAAACAGTATTAACCCTTTGCACTCGGCTGTCCCCTCTCATGGGACATCGTAATCCTAACATATGATAGTTTCGCAAATTTTCAGACTTTAGTTCAGACTCGGACGTTAAATAGTCATATATGTAAATTTTAATATACGACTTAATTAAACCAAATGATGTTTAATATACGTGAATCATAGTAAATATTTCGAATTTGAAAATTTTTAAAGTTAGTATCATTAAACGACTAACGGTCACCCCTCGAGTGCAAAAGGTTAACCCTTTCGCCAAAGTGTCGTCACTGAACGGAAACACGCACTAGAAGCGTGCACAGTCCGCGTGGTTCTTGTATATATGTTATACAACAACAAATAACAACTGTGTTCACTAAAACAATTGGTACTCTAACATAACGAGCTTAGTTTACATTTTTAATATGCCAAGACTTGTATTAGTTATTCTAATAACATTAGGTCAATTACAGTTTACATATCTTTAGGTATTTATATATTTACAAAATGCCGGACATATAAATACGGCGCTCAAAGCGAAAGGGTTAATATCCTAATACTCCAATTCCAAATCTATGTATATTGGAATCTTTTCTTTCTTTCTTAATCAACGATATTAAATCGAATTCAACCGAGTATCCTCAAACTTTCCCGAACCTCTCCAGGATCACCGTTTCAACACCTAACCCCTACTGTTCAATTAAACGTCCCTTAATCATTTAAGTACTCGAGAATTTTCTTGTATGTATGCTAAAAGTGCGGGATGAGACAAGTAGTTATTTCTTTTTGGAAAATAATAAAAACGGCAACTAATTAATTCTAATTATTGTATAAAAAGTAATTTTCAGCAAAAAATATTGTTAGATTTATCTTTTTACGTCACACTCATTTTCAGACGAGTCAGAATTTGCGAAAAAACAAATGGTGCATTTTGTAATTATCGGTGTAACACTTATCTTAAACGGATGAAAATAATTTTTAATTTTCAAACTATCGAAACCACAATTAAATCATATAAATAAAAACCGAAATTAATATGAACACAACCGCTCTCAATTAATGCGAAAATTATGGTAACAAAAATTTCCGATGGCATCGAGGTGCATCGAAATCTTGCGTGCCCGAGAGCAGAGTGAAAGGTAGGGAGCAACGATAGTTTCGAGTTTCTTCGAATTTTTGGCAAAACGTAACAATTTCGCCGCACTCAAACGGTTGAACCCTTATCCCGTTTTTTTCGAAGAAAAAGAAATCGCGGTCAAAAACGGGCGATTCCACGGAAAAGTCGTCTGTCCATCGCGAGCTTCTCGAAACGCGAAATGTCCACCCCAACGGGAAGATGGAAAAGCTATCTGGCGCGCGAAGTTTTCAAGCGGCCAGCCGATAAATTTCCGAGGAGCGAGCAGGATATTGGTGTGGCCGTGGAGAGAGGCCAGTCGACGACCGTTTTGCTCAGTTGGCAGCGGTGCAACCCTCGTGCAATGCACCCCCGCGTCGTTGCATCGTGGCTCACCCCCCCCCTCCCGCGTCGCCCCCGTCGCCGCCCCCTCCGGGCGGGGAGGGGGGCGTGGGCGGCAGATAACGTGATTTACACTGGCCGGGTAATTAATGTCCTCGGCGACCGGCGCTTTAAAAAAACAATCGGAAATCGGCGACAACGAAGAGCAACAGTCAGGCTGCCGGTATCGCGGCCGGCACTGGCCTGACAAATTATCGCGCCCGAGATTTTCCTCTTTTATTTATTTATTTGTTTATTATTCGCTCCTCTTTGCCGCCGTTTTTCCTCTACGCGGCTTCTGTCCCCATTCTCGGTGGTAGAGGCGCATCGAAATCTTGCGTGCTCGAGGGAGGAGTGAAAGGTAGGGTGAAACGATAGTTTTGAGGCGAATGTTAACACATTGTATGCCGGTGGCATCTGAGGCATTTAAAACTGTAGGTGAAGAAAATATTTAAAATTTTATACATTATTGTAAAACACTAAAATTGGTTTGCATATTCATTATATGCAATTTAACGATAACGAAAAATAGAAACAAACAAATCGCCAAACAAAAGAATGTTGTATTATCGCAAACCCGGCGCTAAAGCAACAGACTTCCAAACCCGCGTTTTCGCGGGGCCGGCATACAATGTGTTAACACTATTCCTACCGACACTTCACGTGTATACCTATTCCTACCGCGACATTCCCAAGTAATACAGACTATAAATTTTTCTCAAAAAATAAACAATGAAAAAAGAAGTGAATATTGAAAAATGTATTACACGTATATTTGAGAAAAAGTCTAAAGTTTAAAGGCAATTCAATTACGTTGCATCTATGAAATTCTAATCGAAATTTTAAAACCGGTCATTTGACCGGTTGTGGTAGGAATAGTTTTAACCGTTATGGCTCCAGGTGTGCATCTCAAGCGCCACCAATATAATTGATAATAGAAATATTGCAATCAAAATTATGTTACTTCTGAAATGAATAAAGATTGTTTTGAATGACTTTAATATCGTTAAGTATTAAGTGTGGCACTTAAAAATTTGCAAGTGAAAATACGTCGAAAATAAGTTGGAGTTGCCAGTCGATATTGATACTTAAAAGTAGGAGTGTTTAAGGTTAAATAAAAAGGGGGAAAGGAGTATTGTTTAGGAAAGAAGCTTGTTTTGAAGGCGTAGAGGTTTTGGGGTATTTTGTATAAAGTTTTTTGGTTTTGGAATAGCCTGCGTATAGGAATACATAGATTTAACCCTTTGTATTTAGCAGTCAAAGGGTTAAACTTAGAAGTTTCTTTCGGTTTGAAGTACATTCAAATTACTAGCTTCTTTACCTGTCCATTTGAGATCTTCAAAAATTTCATTTCATTTTTACAAAACACGCAACGAAATAGTAATCTGTAATTAAAATTTTGCATTTCCATTATCGATCTCACCCTTTTCTTTATACTACAAACAGACGGTTGTTTAATTACAAACGCGAAGAAACGTGAGAAAACACGTTAAAATCGCGAGAAAGATCGAAACGCGTGATTAGATCACTGATTTCAGAACCGTGAGAAATCCACCGATTCGATCTAATTAGCTTAACCAGAATAACGTTAACCTTTCGATCTTGCCGCCTGATTTCATCGATCGTGTCAGTAAATTGTACCGTGCGTGTGTTTAATCGTGGGTCACGCAGGTGCGTACACACGCGCGTGTAAAAGCACACGCAACTCGATTACGTGCGAAAGCTCGTGTCGAGGGCAAATGGTACAGAGAGCAGAGGCAGGCGTTGCTCGGATAAAGCTTCGAACGATTTTCATTTCATTTTACTTTCAAATCCTTTTTCCTTCCCCGCTTCAGTCGGACGTATATCATCCATGGAAAAAAGGGGGTCGCGTGACGACCCGCGATTCGCGGATTCATATTACTCGCAGACTTCTGCTCGACGCAGTTTCAACGATACTTTAACCCTCTGGGCACACTACTACAAATTCTACGATTTTTGTGGGGCATTCGCACGCAGAAAAAAAAAGGTTTACAGTTATTTGAAATTTTTTTACAATCGATGGAACGCTTGGAATTAAACATTGGCCAACAGTGGAGGCGTTAGGATGTTAGAAGATATTTCTAAATTTAGGTATAAACGTTGCTCGAAACCTGATTTTAAATTATTAACGATTTTAATTTCTGACACTCTAAATCTTGAGGCTCCAGTTTTAACTGAAGGTACCTGAAAAATTTCAAGACTTAATTTCAATTTCTGAATTCCAAATTTTCCAAGAATTGATTTCAATTTCAGGTACTATGAATTTTTCTACGACCTGATTTCAATTTCAGGTACCTGAAAATTTTCCGCGACTCGTTAACAATCCCTGGTACCCGAAACTTTTCAAAACCCAATTCCAATTTCAGGTACCTGTATCGTTTCCAAACTCGATTTCAATCTCAGGTACCCGAAACTTTCCGAACCCAGATTTAAATTGTAGATACCCGAAACTTTGCAGGTAAAACCCCGAATTTAAATTGTAGATACCCGAAACTTTGCAAAACCCAATTCCCATTTCAGGTACCTGAATGGTTTCCAAACTCGATTTCAATTCCAGATACCCGTAGTCCTTAAGTGTCAATTTCAACTTTGGGTACCAAAACTCGTTTCGATCCCTAGATTACTTCTCGGCTCGATGCGAGCTCGAAACTTCAGGTACCCACGCACTTCCACGAGACATAAATTTCGTAAGGACTCACCGGTAATGGAGGCGGTCGGCGAAATGGCGGATGGATTGGCACGTGGCGGCGGCGAGAAAGCACCGGACAGGTATCCGCCGCGATCTGCGAGCGCCTGTTTCGCCTTGTCGACGCTCTCCTTGAGCCTCTGGAAGGTGCTACCGCAGGTCAGGCCGCGGTACGGCCAGTTCTCCTGCTTGACGCTGGCCGCGGTTACACCTGCGGCCGCGGCCGCGGCTCCTGCCCCGGAGGCTCCCTTTAATTCGAGCGCACCTGCGTACGAACAGCTAGCGCTGTCGTACATCACCAAAGAGCCCCTGGAAAGTGACCAAAAGTTGTGTCATTACATAGCTTTATGCTCTATTCAGGCTATTATATTATACTCCGCAAATATTGCCTGTACATTTATTTTTATTGTTATTATCGTAGAACACTATTTATTGATTAGCAGAGCATGCAAATTTTGTTTATCATGCTATTCTTTATAAATTAATCCAATTTCGTTTGAATCCTTGGAAAGTTGTGTCATTACATAGCACTGTGCTCTATTCAGGCTATTATATTATACTCCGCAAATATTGCCTGTACATTTATTTTTATTGTTATTATGGTAGAACACTATTTATTGATTAGCACAGAATGCAAATTTTGTTTATCATGCTATTCTTTATAAATTAATTTAATTTCGTTTGAATCTTTGGTCTTAAACTTTTGTCCGCTACTGTACATATCTTCATGTCACACTTACAAAAACTAAGATTTTGTCGGTAAATTCAGATAAATAAATAAATAAATTACAACGACACCTTCTTACGAGTGTCGTTCGTTACACGCTTTGAATTTTCGAGTCAAGTGACGTACAACAATTTATAAACAACGATTAGGTATACATTTTGGTAAAACGAAAGATCAGATGGCACAGGATTGTGTTTGGCTAATTATTGTGTGAATCACCGTGTTACTCGTTTGTGAAAAATGTGCAGAATCGTTTTCTGCGGCAGCCACGATCATTGTCTGTGACTCACTCTGGCAATTCACAGAACAAGAAACGTATCTATAGATTACACAGAGGCCATTACCCAAACCCTGTATCTATAATCTACCTATTACTGGTTATCTCGGATCATGACACTGCGATGACGTCTCGAACGTGCATAAACGATATCTCGATCAATAATCAATCAATCAGTGCAATGGATCCCTGATCCAACGGGGAATCGGTAATTCTTTTACGACAGCATCCCAAACAGCAACAGCTTTCGGTTTACCCCCAAAAAAAGGAACTTCGATCGTCGAGTTACTCGGTCTTTCGCCGAGTTGCTTGGTCTTCAATCGAGTTCCTACCTCCATAGCGTACGAGTCGCATTTCGTCAATTTGAACCGCGATTTTTTTATTATTGATCACGAAATTGATGAAATAAGCCGTTGTGACAAAGACAGCGATGAAGAAATATGCGATGACAGATTGAAAATCGTCTATTTTTGTGATTTCGTAAAAATGTTTTTTTTTTTTGTTAAAATAATCATAGAGTATATATTTAAGTGTGAAATAAAAATTTGTCGTTGATAAGAACGAAGTGGTTTTCGATTTACTGCGATTTTACCGAATGACCAAAATCCCGTGCGGTTCACGAGAAAACGCCCGCTGCACGCATAAGTTGGCGGCGATATATAACCGCGGTCCAAGTGTTAACACATTGCGGACCAGACATTTTATTACTAACCGTACCCAGTGGCCGGGTATTCTTTTGCGTCAAATATTTTTAAATCACTGATAATTTGTTAGTAGTTAAAAATCATTGCCACGTGAAATATTTATTTTCAACGGCAACTTTAAAAGTGAATGATTCTTTAATGTATTTCAATAAGTAAAAAGGACATCGTAATCCTAGCATATGATAGTTTCCCAAATTTTCAGACTTTATTTCAGACCCGGACGTTAAACAGTTATATATGTAAATTTTAATATACCACTTAACTAAACCAAATGAAGTTTAATATACGTGAAACATAGTAAATATTTCGAATTTGAACATTTTTGAAATTAGTATCATTAAACGACTAACGGTCACCTCTCGAGTGCAAAGGGTTAATACTCTATCGCCCTGCCATAAAAAAAAGAACACAGAAAAGCTTGTATTCAAAGTGTGAACAATCGCTGAAACTTTGAGAATCGTTAAAAATACAAATTCGATCGGTTCGAATTTTTTCAAGTTAGTATCATTAAACGACTAACGGTCACCTCTCGAGTGCAAAGGGTTAATACTCTATCGCCCTGCCATAAAAAAAGAACACAGAAAAGCTTGTATTCAAAGTGTGAAAAATCGCTGAAACTTTGAGAATCGTTAAAAATACAAATTCGATCGGTTCGAATTTTTTCAAGTTAGTATCATTAAACGACTAACGGTCACCTCTCGAGTGCAAAGGGTTAATACTCTATCGCCCTGCCATAAAAAAAAGAACACAGAAAAACTTGTATTCAAAGTGTGAACAATCGCTGAAACTTTGAGAATCGTTAAAAATACAAATTCGATCGGTTCGAATTTCATAGCAGAAAAATAAACACAAGTTTCTACGCCTTCGAACGACTTCGAAATCGCGCAGGAACCCGGAGGACCTTCGGGATCCGGTGCGGCAGAGTAGATAACCGCGAACGAGCGGCTAACTGGCGGCAGATTACGTCGCTGGTAACGAGCGGGAACTCGTAATCGATCTGTCGCAATTTAGAGAGCTAGCAGGCTGCCGCATCCGCCGGTCGATCTACATTTTATCATCGTAACCTCCGACTTATCGCCGGTTCCATCGGGATCCCCAGAGAGGGAATTCGCGCTGTTACACCATGCATCTCTATTATTAGGTTGTTCGGAAAGTAATTTCGTTTTTTTTTTCATGATACGTCGAGCTTTGAGATTAAACCTAGCCGTTTCAAATGATCACGAACGGTCGAATTCGATACATTTAATCTGTTAGCGATCTTACGAGTTGTTATTCGCCGATTTGCATCAATTAATGCCTTTATTGTGTCTTCATCAGCCTCAAACTGGCCTTCCAGAACGTGATACATCTTCAACATCAAAATTGCCGGATCGAAATTTTGTAAACCAGTTTTGGCACTGGGGTTCTGTCAATACATCTTCTCCATACACAATGGACAATTTTTTTCTTGCTTGAACAGCATTTTTACCTTTTCGATAGTAAAAAAGTTAAAAGTGCCGAAAATGTTGCTTTTTACTTTCCATATTTGATAGGGCACCGACCAAAAACTACTCAGGCAGAATCAATCGAAACTTTTCACAAGCAAGCTTTGCTATATATGCTGTCAATATATATAATGACCATGCGGCTTAAGTGTGAAGTTGGCTATGAAAAAATACAATTAAGCCCTGTGTTAGGAAAAAAACGAAATTACTTTCCGAACAACACAATATAACAACCTGGGAATTATCACAAAATAATTAACCCTTCCCCTTTTTCGCGTTCTTTCCGTACACGCGTGCATCTTTTCTCCTCCCTCGGAATTGGATTTATCTGTTTCTCCTCGTGTGCACGTTCGCGAGACGCATCCGCCGTTTCCTCTCGCGAGTTACGCGAATTATTCGGCCAACAGGAAACGAACAATGACCAGAAGAAGAACGGACGAAAGCCAGCTTAACCCGGAGACTCGATACCGGTGCGAGTTTGACGTCTGTTTGGTATTGCGCCAAACAGCAAAATCGACGTAAATACCGATATTATTTTGGTATTCCGTTCGGATAACAGGAGTCGTTAAACAGAGGAATTTTTGAACACTCGTTCACGTGATGAGGTTGAAGGACATGCTTTCCAACCCCTTTTTGGGATCATGCTCCGCTTGAATGAATCAAAGATTTGGATACACTTTGGTTAACCCTTAGCCGACCGAATGGGGAGATCTCCCATTTTTTTCTTGACAAAGCAGTACCATTGATTCTATTTACTTTTGTTATTAGTTGGTCCTAAGCTGATGTTGAATTTATTAAAAATTGTACTTTGGAAAATTTATGAGCAGTATCAATTCAAGACTAATTAATAACAAAAGTAAATAGAATCAATTTCAGCGCTCTGTTGAGAAGAAAATTGGAGATCTCCCATTTTTTTCTTGACAAAACAGTGCCATTGATTCTATTTACTTTTGTTATTAGTTGATCTTAAGCTGATGTTGAATTTATTAAAAATTGTACTTTGGAAAATTTATGAACAGTACTGGTTTAAGCTTAGCTAATAACAAAAGCAAATAGAATCAATTACAGCTCTCTGTTGAGGGTAAAATGAGAGATCTCCAAATTTGGTCGGCTAAGTATTAACATAGTTGCAAATCGAATTCTACAAAAGTATGAATAATAATCGGATAAGAAGAGAAATATAAACGAAACAGTCTTTAATTCGAAGGAGTAAACGATACGTCATAGTTTCTCTTCAAGTGTGATCATTAAATGTAAAAAAAATACAGATTTATTCAGAAAAAGGATTATTTCCTTCACATGTTTCAATTATAGTTAGTTTTATCTGAGGTGCTTTTATGCTTTCTAAATTTTTTACTATATATATATATCCCTGGGGAAGTTGGACAGCGGAATTTTTTAATTAACCCAGAATAATTTGCATCATTCCCCCTCTTCCCTAGGTTAGATGGCCCACATTGGGAAACACTGTTCTACATACATGTACAAGTTCAATCTCTGTTTGAAAAAATTACAAAAATTGCAATAAAATCGAGAAATTACAGGCAAATGTAGCCGTATACATGAAGTTCAATTTCCTTAAGACTTACGAATGGTAAAATCGAAATAGTATCGCTGCAATATCTGTGTTTTCACGTTATTCCGACATAATTGTCCCTGGTTTTACCTGCTGCTCTACCTACATGTACAAGTTCAATCTCTGTTTGAAAAAATTACAAAAATTGCAATAAAATCGAGAAATTACAGGCAAATGTACCCTTATACATGAAGTTCAGCTTCGATAAGACTTACAAATGGTAAAATCGAAATAATATCGCTGTAGTACCCGTGTTTTCACGTTATTCCGACATAATTGTCCCTGGTTTTACCTGCTGCTGTCGCTGCGACGATGTCCACGATTAAATGCGTGCTGCACACCGTCCACGCTGACCATCGATCCTCCTTCTCGATAAACGGTACAAAAACAGAAATGAATTGTTGCTGGGACCAACGATTGTCCTGAAGCTCTTCAGAATTTTCAAGCTAGCCCGGTTTACCGTGCTGCTGCATGACTTCCGCTGTTTCGAGGCTCAAGCTGCTTGCTGGATGACTTCCGTTTTAAGCCGATGGCAGCCAAGCAGTTCAGGGAAAAGCAGCGAAAACAGCTCGGGGACAGAGAACGCACACCGCGCGGATGTCCACGGTGTATCGAGGTCAATTTAATCACGTTCACAAAACTGTCACATAATCACGGTGCACCTCCGGCGGCCCGCAAGTATACGGTTTCCGCGTCCCGCCAGCTAACTCCTGGATACTCGATAATTGATGTCAATTCGACCTATCCGAGCTTCCTGTGCGTTCAACGCGTTCTTCCATCGCGAATGCTCCTTTATCACCGATCAATTTCCACGCGTGTTACACACGATTACTTCACAAGTGCAACGAAAACTAAAACTTATGCCGTTGGAGCGTCCAGATTGGATACAGATTGGACGATAAATAATTTAGTTTTGCATCCACTCAGACTTGTTCGCCACGAAATTGCTACGAGGAATTGTCTTCTTTTACGTCGACAGGTTCATTCAAATGGTACAAACCGAGTAATAAGTAATGTTAACTACTATTGCAACCATCTAAATTTCTTAACTTCGTACGAAGACTTCATCAAACACTTACTTCACTTTTTTAATTCAAAGAAAATCTAACTATTTGTATATATATATTGTATATCAAAACGTTTTTATTCGTTTAATAAAGTAATTATTATTATTATTACTATATCAAACCACGTAGACGTTACAGTGAACAAAGAGAAGCCGTTCGATCGGTATAATAAAGATTACCCAGAGTTAAGAATTCGATCCACGGATCACCGTTTCCTTCGAATCCCTCTTCTGCGACTTCAAAAATCGTTGAATCCTTCGCGTCTAGGTCTTCGAATCTCCACTTGCTCAGGATCACCAGTTCTTTAGAATTCCTTTCCTCCGACCTCAAAAATCGTCAAATCCTCCGCGTCTAGGTCTTCGAATCTCCTCTTGCTCAGGATCACGGTTTCCTTCGAATTTCTCTTCTTCAACCTCAAAAATCGTCAAATCCTCCCCGTTTACGTCTTCAAATTTTCTGTTGCTCAGGATCACCGTTTCCTTCGAATCCCTCTTCTTCAACCTCAAAAATCGTCAAATCTTCCGCGTTTACGTCTTCAAATCTCCTCTTGCTCAGGATCACGGATTCCTTCGAATTTCTCTTCTTCAACCTCAAAAATCGTCAAATCCTTCGCGTCTAGGTCTTCGAATCTCCTCTTGCTCAGGATCACGGTTTCCTTCGAATCCTTCTTTTCGGACCACGAAGCTTGTCGAATCCTCCGGGTCTAGGTCTTCGAATCTCCTCTCGCTCAGGATCTTCGCAGTACCGTCGCTTCCACCGACGTCACACCGATCTCCACCGCGAGTCGCGCGTGCACGTCATGCCCCGGCGAGGAAGCTGGCTGTAGAAGTTTCAATCGAAACGATGAATCATTTTCCAACGAAACGTCGCGACGTAGGATTTCGCCGAGCCACACAGTGAGTCGAAACAAGGTAGGCAGGAAGGATCGATCGATCGAGCTCGAGGGTATTCCGATCGGTTTGGATCGCGTCGAGGAGGGCGCGTGCGCGACCTGCGTGGATCTGTCGCGAGCACAGGATCGCTGGTTATCGGTTATGAGAGGCTGGACCCGATATCAAGAAGAAGGTACTCCGGGCAGGTTGTCTCGCGCAACTGCGGCCGCCGCGGCCAGCAAATTGCCTGCTTCCGGGCCTCATTACATCACTCTGTTACTCTGTTAACGCTCGCCGGAAACCCCTCTGCCTCTACCTCGTCTAAGCTCTCCCTCTCTCTCTCTCACACACACACACACACACTTCTCTCTTTATCTGTCTATCCGACTGTCTCTCGTGTGTGTACCTACACACAGGCTATTTAAATGCGCTGTGTCGCGGCCAAAGCGTACCTCCCAACGCGATGGAGGGAGAGAACGATACTCGCGTCCACCTTGCCGCGTTTTCTTCTCGAATCCGTTCGATCGTGGGTCCGTCGGTTCTGGATGCTGACGGTTTGGTCGCTGACATGGAAATCGAGCGCTTGGTGGATTATGGTTGGGGATGGTGGAGGTTGGAGCACCTGGGTGGAAGATTTTAGGTGAAGTCCTCTTTTTTGGTAGAGGTTCAGGTTAGGTTCACGATTATTTCATTATTCGAGAGGGTTCGCCAATGGTTTGGATTTGGTTGCATTGTTTTAAGATTTGAAAGAGAGAAGAGGAAACGTTAGATTTGGTGTTCCTTTGGTACAGTGAGAATTGAACGATGTTATTCGTATGTCGTCCGTTTGGTTCTGGATGCTGACGGTTTGGTCGCTGCCACGAAGATCGAGCGCAGGTTTTTGCCCTTGGAGGGTTATGGTTGCGAATGGCGGAGGTTGAGGCACCTGGGTGGAAGATTTTAGGTGAAGTTCTCTTTTTTAGTAGAGGTTCAGGTTAGGTTCATGGTTATTTCGTTATTCGCGAGGATTCGCCGATGGTTTAGATTTGTTTGCATTGGTTTAAGGTTTGGAAGAGAGATGATCGGGAACGTTAGATTCGGTGCTCGTTTGGTACAGTGAGAATTGAACGATGTCAATCATATGGTCGTGTCTTCTGAAAGATTTTGATCGGTTTGCAGCTTACCATTGAGGATCTCTTTACGAAGGGAACAGAAAATGATTCCAATAATCGGCAGACGAAGTTTTTGACGATAAAATGAACGACGAACGGTAATAATTGCTCGATTGCTCGAGGAAACGAAATGAAAAAAAAGTTGGCGTAGTTCAGTTTCTCTTCTTCAGCCTGTAGTCGTTGATAGTTTGCATTAATTTTTATTAGCGGTACCACTGCGATATTTTTTGTTAACGTAAAGTCACCAAAGAGAGGAGGAGAACCCGCAAGCAGTCAATCGCCTGCGATTGATCCCTGATTTCACTAATATTAAATATAATCGCACGTTAATGTTATCGATTTATGGTACGGGAAGCTAATTAATTTTAATGCCGAAGTACAAGGCCATGTTTTTAATGCCGGCGTAATACCAGCCTGACACTTCCGCTCGGGCATACGAGATACCGAGCCCGATGGACGGCGAAATTTTTCAAACTGGGAGGCAGATATTACTGGCGCGGTGGTAAAAACCGGAACGGCTCCCGTAATCACGATTCATGCTTAATACATGACAAAGTTCATCGGTAGGAAAAAGAAGACGGCGAGGGAAACGTGGATATTACCTGAACGAGGCGCTCTTCCTCTAAAAACAGTAATCCATTAACGACAAAAATAGAGGCGGACGGTAATCAGCGTGTACGTTCCAATAAGAACGAGAACGAGCACGCCCATTTAATAAAATGCATCATAGAAACGATTGAAAAAAGGGAAACAAGCGGTGCAAGAAGAAAAAAATTAATTTACACTTTCATAACATCGGGCGTATGTATAGGTATATAAATATGTATATAAATAGCATATAACCCTCACGGGACCCACAATTGTGCTCATAATTATGTAAATGATACAAGTCATGCATTTCTTGTTTAGAAATATTTAATTGATTACATTCGAATAAGTTAAGAAATATTCTTATATTGTGCTACCTTTTAATTTACAATTTTATTAATCTTGGTTAAGGAAAATTTATTATAAATGTGAAATTTTGTGCAAATCTCGGACGAAAATATTGCTTTTAAATTTTGAAATTGACTGGTTTACATTTACAAAGAGATATGCTTTTCTTTCAAATTTATGGTTTTAAATTACTGAAATATTGTATATTATACCACAAAAAGCATGTTTGTGTTAACCGTAAAAAGAACGTGGGGCGTGTACGCCCCACGCTGGCCTGAACGGAAAGTCTTAAAAAAAATGTCCGGCAGGGAACGTGTTAAACTTCATTTAGTTTAGTTAAGTCGTACATTAAAATTTACATACATAACTATTTAACACTATTCCTACCGACACTTCATGTATACCTATTCCTACCGCGACATTCCCACGTAAGACAAGCTACAAATTTTTCTCAGAAAATAAACAATGAAAAAAGAAATGTACATTGAAAAATGTATTACACGTATATTTGAGAAAATGTCTAAAGTTTAAAGGCGATTCAATTATGTCGTATATATGAAATTGTAATCGAAATTTTAAGAACGTTCATTTAACCGGTCGTGGTAGGAATAGTGTTAACGTTCGGGTCTGAACTAAAGTCTGAAAATTTGCGAAACTATCATATGCTAGGATTACGATGTCCCATAAGAGGGGACAGTCGAGTGCAAAGGGTTAAAAATAGAGAAGCGTCAAGAATTAAGATTTTATCATTTTCCTGAAAGTTTCCGCGTCCTCCAGCTTCGAATCGCGAGAAGTCTCGATTTCGCGGCGCTCTCTGTAAGGGAGCAGAAAATGGGGGAAGGTGTGTAAGATTTACGAGGCGTTAAAAAAACGAGCAATAACGGCGTGGTACAATAAAAGGGACGGGAGGAAAAATTGCGAACGCGAGCGGTAATTTAGCGTTGAAGATACGTGGCGGCGCGGTTAATACGCGAAACACGCGTGCGGACAGGTGAGGCCGGTGCTGAACAAGGGTGTACACGGTGTGTATCGCAGACGTGCACCGCTAAAACACGTGGGAAAAGAAATGGGGATAATAACCTGGCGCTGGTTTTTGTTCCACGGTTTATCGGAAACTTGGCCATCGGCCGATAAATGTTCCAGCTATTCTACTAGCGCCCGCCTATAAATCGTTCTAGTTATTTTTCGAGCACGGTGAAAGAGATATCAATCTCTGCGTACGGGGTGGTAATTGTAAGGGGTTGTGTAAAAATAACGTGGAAATTTTTCTGTTGCATTAGAATTATTGTTTAAGCGATTGATTCATGATTTGGTTAGAAAAGTATAATTAATTAAGCATGGAAACCAGAAATACTAGTTTCTGCTTAAAGGGTGGTAATTGTAAGGGGTTGTGTAAAAATAACGAGGAAATTTTTCTGTTGCATTAGAATTATTGTTTAAGCGATTGATTCATGATTTGGTTAGGAAAGTATGATTAATTAGGGATAGTAAATAGAGATACTAATTTCTGTAAGGGGTTGTGTAAAAATAACGTAGAATTTTTTCTGTTGCAATAGAATTATTGTTTAAGCGATTGATTCATGATTTGGTTAGGAAAGTATGATTAATTAGGGATAGGAAATAGAGATACTAATTTCTGAGTAAGGGGTGGTAATTGTAAGGGATAGTGTAAAGAAGTACTGGGGAAATTTTTCTGTTGCGTTCGAATCATAGTTTAGGTATCTCATTTGAGATCATTCAGAGAAAGATGATTAATTAGGATTTGAAATCGTATAATTTTTAGCAACGTTTAATTACGATGCTCGGCTACGACTATAGTACAATGCAATTTTGTTAAGCTCTTATTGTAGAACCTTCTGTATTGTATCACTTTAATTGCTTCGGAGATGGGTCGAAAATTACCGATTAGAATTAAAGATTGCACGATTGCTACTGAATTCTATTCACGCTATTCACTCGAGAAGTAACATAGAAACGAAATAGAGAAGCATGAACGACACAACGAAAACGTAAAACTTTGGCCTCGCGTAAAACTCATCGACTTCTACAATCAACACTCTAAGCTCCCCTTTACCATACTATTCACCTCCATACAACCAACCATGTTCTACAATCACCCCCTAGAATTACAACGATCAACTTGTACCTCGATACACTGCACCATCAACTTTCTCGTGAAACTTCAACCACCCTCTCATCGAAACCCAGCGACATACCAAAAAACCGGAGACCACCCCCAAAAAATCCCGGAAACTCACCGTCAATGCGGGGTCCTGCGTGTATCCTTATCCAGCACTGTCGGATCCTCGAACCTTCACCTTCTCACTTCTCCGGCCAGTCCCGGTTACAACAATCCAACGAACGTTTCTCTCGATCCCGTCCTACAAGCCCGTTGTTCACGACGGAAATCCGTCGAACGCCATCGAGCGAAACACGCGAGTAACCCAGTGATCGGCTAACGAAGCGCAACCCTTTCGGCCCGTTACACGGAGGTCAACCGAGGCGAGAGGGGGAGAGAGAGAAAAAGAGAGAGTCGAACAGATAAACAGAGTGAGAGAGAGAAAGAGAGAGAGGGAGAGAAGCGTAGCACCGTTCAGGGGAACCGGCGTCGTACTTCAGGGTCTCGCCGGCTTGTCCAGGCGGATCACGGCTCGGGGGATGCAACGAGGCTGCGAGGCAACGCGTGGACCACCGTGGAGAACTCGGCCGCGATGCGACGGACGCACATTTGGCAGCGTCGTTATCAGTCGCGGTCCGACGATTGGCTGTGTATCGGAGCCTGCGCCGGGACGCCGGGAGAAAGAGGGTGGAGATGGCGGCGGAGGAGGTAGGAGGGTTGGCTGCTAACCCCCGTGCAGGGGCCCAGGCACGGAGCGGCTCCTTAGAGGCGGGATCATCCACCAGGGTGGATCTTTCCTCTCCCTTCCTGCGTGTGCTTCCCTTTCCCTATATTCCTCCTTCTCTCGCTTCCGCTATCTCTCTCTCTCTCTGTTTGTCTGTCCCTGTCTCTCTTGCTCTCTTTTACTCTCTCTTACTCTCGCTGTCTCCCTCTCTCTCCTACTCTCTCTCACTCTCTCTTCTACTCTTCCTTATTCTCTCTCTTACTCTCTCTCTCTTACTCCCTCTCACTCTCTCTTCTACTCTCCCTCATTCTCTCTCCTACTTTCCCTCACTCTCTCTCTCACTCTCTCACTCTTTCTCCCTCACTGTTTCTCTCTCACTGCTCTCTCTCTCCCTCTCTCTCTCTCTCTCACTTTGTCCGTCTCCGTTTGGCACTGTCTCTGCTTGCGAGAGCTTGCGTCCTCGTCACTGGTTCGGATTTCCCTGTATCGTCGTCGCGGTCGCGCTTTCGTGGGCTCGGTTTCACTTTTTCCGACGCGACGCCGACGGTTCGCGGACATTTTTATGCGTCTTCTTCTGGTTCGCATCGGTTTGCTTTCGGGGGTACTGTACTGATTTCATTGGGGTGACTGGGGGATGGTGGATCGTGTTCCTCTGTATTCGGAGCTGTTGCGTTTAAATGGTCCCTCTGTTGAAGGTTGTGGAGTCTCTTTTTTTTCGACATGGCTGTTCGTCGCGGTTGTGCAATTTTTTAACGCTGAAGCTATCGATGATTAACGTGCAGATTAAAGTAAATCGAATTGGAAAGCATACGAAATATATACTTAACAGAAAAGAAACGAATTTTTATCGAAGCAAATTTTTAAACCTCGCGTAATCTGATCCTCTTAAATGTTTCGTATTGAAAAGAGTCAGAAGAAAAGGAGATGTCTTTTTTGAGCAGCATATAACGAAGATTGTTGCATGTGAAACGCGAAGCTTAAAAATTTGGCGCACTTCGCAAGTGGTTGTGGGATCTTGGCCGGGGTTCAAGATGATGGAAACGATTGAGCTTTCGATTGTATCGTAATGGGGTCTTTGTAACAATCCAACATTGAATGTCTTTCTCTGTCCAATCTAAAATTGAAATTATCTATTCGAGAACCAAGAAGGATTAACCTTTCGCGAAGTTAACAATGAAAATAGAAAGACACCGATACAAGATGCAATGGATAGTCTTGAATGAAACTTTCAAATGAACAATAACTAGAAATTTCCACGCTCAAAGGTGAGCACTTGAGAAAACGTCGCGACTGAGGAATGTTTGATGAACGTGGCCGAACGCATCGAGTGAGAAAGGTTTGGAATTACAAAGAAAAGAAATGAGCGTTTGGAAAAATATGTGTCCAGGAAAGATTCTGAAAGAAGTAAGAACGTCGTAATTGTTAAATTGTAAAGCTGTGTTACTGTAGGAATGCGATCGAGCGGATGCGAGTTTGGGAAAGTCTGAAGATTGCTTGAGTTGGGCGATTGTCGTGCGAACGCAGAATGTTTGGGCTCGAATGTTTCTAAGGCGTGAAAGATGAGAAGTTGCGAAAACGTTGCGACTGAGAAATTCTGGGTGGTCATGACCGAACGCATCGAGTGATGAAAGGTTGACAATTAGAATGAAAGGAAACGAGTGTTTGAAAGAATATGTGACGGGGAAAATGCGAGCGCGTGGCAGAAAGTATTGGACGGGTGAAGGCAGAAAGTGTTTGAAAGAAAGGTTTTGATTGTGAACGTAGAAAGAGCGTTGAAATTGCTAAGTTGTAAAGTCGTTTAAGTTGTTATCGTTCAATTGTTTTAAATATACTTTTATTAATACTTTAATCGCTTCACTTTTATTGTTCACACCTGAATTCCATCTTCCGTTCTACGAAAATCATTTTATAGAATTTTCCTATGTTACTGTTAAATTATTTTAAATATATCCAAGAACTTTACTTTGTTTCACCTACACGTGAACCCTACCATAGCTCTTTCGATAAATGAAAATTCCTATATATACATACAGAAATACGGGGGTAACATGGATAACAGGTAGAATTTCGATTATCCGAACACACAGGGGAGGTTAAGGAAATTTGAATAACCGAGTTGGTTTCGATAACAGAGTTCAGGTACTCAAACAGTTCGCCCTGTGAACGACGAGCGTTACCTGGTTCGTTAAAACGAAGTTCTGCCGTATCGATGGCCAACGGGAGCAAGGGTGAGAAAAAAGGTGAGGGAGTTGGGTAGGTGGGATGCGAGAGCGCAAGAAGTGAAATACGATGTAATAAAGAAGAGAGGAGAGAAGCAAGAAGATTAATCCTTGAAGTTTTTGGAGGAGGGCGGAAGATATGGCCGGTCGAGTCATCTTGTTGCAGAAAGGGGTAAGTTGGTTCGGAGACGCGAAAGAGGGCTGCTCGGGGTGGAAATTTATGATTCGGATTGGTTTCAAGCAATCCAGTTTGAAATTTGTGGATCCGCGAGGAAAGTAGGAAAGTTGCGAAGCAATTAGACGAGTTCCAGCTATTTATAAGGGAGAGATTCGGTGAAATTTTTGCTCGGGAAAATAGGAATCCTGTTCGCGGCCACTGTTACGTCTCTTTCGAACACTCGGAATTTTGTGAAAAAATTCGTAGGAAGCACATCTCATAATATCTTTCTCCCAGCAAATCCCAGAACACCTGAAACTCGCTGGCTGGCATCACAATCCCAGAAACACAATTTAAATCTAATAACCTAATAATTTAAATCCTTAAATTAATTATCTAATAAAAGCAAATCCCAGAACACCTGAAACTCGCTGGCTGGCATCACAATCCCAGAAACACAATTTAAATCTAATAACCTAATAATTTAAATCCTTAAATTAATTATCTAATAAAAGCAAATCCCAGAACACCTGAAACTCGCTGGCTGGCATCACAATCCCAGAAACACAATTTCAATCTAATAACCTAATAATTTAAATCTTTAAATTAATTATCTAATAAAGGCAAATCCCAGAATACCTGAAACTCGCTGGCTGGCATCACAATCCCAGAAACACAATTTCAATCTAATAACCTAATAATTTAAATCTTTAAATTAATTATCTAATAAAGGCAAATCCCAGAATACCTGAAACTCGCTGGCTGGCATCACAATCCCAGAAACACAATTTCAATCTAATAACCTAATAATTTAAATCTTTATATTAATTATTTAATAACCTCAATGAACATAAACGAAGTAATCCCCTTTTGAGGAAAAAATCTCAAGTTGTGCAAAAGAATTTATGAAATTGTACGTCCATCTTATAGACACCACCGACAATACCTTTCCACCAAACATGTAATTATTTAGGATAGGGTTACTCAAGTCGTACCGCTTGAATTTTGGACGAACTGCAGCGACAACAGCGCATACAACCATAAGCAGATATACATTTGGGTCGATCAGATGGTTTACCAATTTCGTTAAAATAAATAACAGCAATATTAACACAAGTTTCGAATAACACGAACGACTCTCTACACGGTGTAATTCAACCCTGCTCTTTTCGACCAGAGAAAACTGTCGCTAACCCTTGGCCTTTCTCCCACCACGTACCTCGGAAAAGTCCCTCAAATATGGCCATATTTGGGCATATTCGAAAAACATGACCAGATTTGGGCATATTCCAAAAACATGACCATATTTGGGCATTTTTCGAGGACCTCGCGCGTCGCCAAGGGTTTTCCTCCAAGCAGGTCTGAACTCTCGCTGTCCACCCCTCACTTTCTCTTACGCTATAAAATTAATTACGATACTACAATATTTATAAACCATGGTACTATACTTTATATTGTCTTCTCGTCTCAATCTCTTGTGTCCGCTACCGTATACGGGGGAAGGGATGGTGATGTTAACGGGGGATCTCGAAAAACGAGCGACCACCGGTATCGATGACACGCGAATTCACGTCGATCGGTGGTACGGTTAACAAGTACCACGATAACGATATATTGTTATCGGCGACGCGTACCACCGATGGCTGGCCGCCAGCACCCTTTTCGAAACCGTGCCCCGGCCACGTGTCCGACGTGTCGCGCCCCCGTTGTTGCTGCACGCCGTGGATCAGATAATTTTCGTGCAAGCAGATACCCCGGTGCACGGGCTGGGCGCGCACGCACCGTGACCTTGCATAAAGATCGCCAGATACCATTGATATATTAATCGAATCTACTAGTTGCCCTGGGAATGTTATTAGCCGGGCGATACGCGTACGGCACGAGTTTCTGAACGGGTTGTTCTGATTTAATTGCCGCTTTGGAATAGTTACTTTTGTGAGCGAATACATAAGAATAATAACACTTTCTTAGAATCGTACCCACTCAATCGCATTTCTACATGAATCTCACATTTCTAGGAGAAACACCTCATTGACCTCAGTTTTCCAAACGTTGGATCTCATACCTCTGTCATCTAATATCTCACATTTCTCTCATTACTCAATCTCATTTCTACATATATCTCACATTTCCAAGAGAAATAGCTAATTGACCTCAGTTTTCTGAACGTCCTATCTCATACCTCTATCTCATAAATCAATCTCATTTCTACATATATCTTACGTTTCCAAGAGAAACACCTAATTAACCTCAGTGTTCAAAACGTCGAAACTCATATCTCTGTCATCTAATATCTCATATCTCTATCTCATAACTCAATCTCATTCCTACATATATCTCACATTTCCAAGAGAAACACCTAATTAACCTCAGTGTTCAAAACTTCGAATCTCATACCTCTATCTCATAACTCAATCGCATTCCTACATATATCTCACGTTTCCAAAAGGAACACCTAATTGACCTCAGTGTTCCAAACATCAAATCTCACATCTCAGTCATCCCAAGCTATAAAAGCGAACAGAAAAGATACCTATCAAAACTGTGTTCTCCATCGCTCCACTACTCTCGGTTATCCGAACCGTCTGTCTTGTCCTCCAGCGTTATCAAACGAACGAGATTTCACGGTAGCCGCAATTAAAAGCCAGGCGAAGAGCGCAGGCCAACGCGGAAACGATCGACGATTTCCGCGAGCGGAAGTAGCGCGAATCCAGTCCGAGGTTCGGACACGAGAACGCACTCGTGTCGGGCGGAGCACAAAGGGGCTCGATGTTTCTCGCACGATTGACACCGTTCCTTGCTCGGCGATCGGAAGCTTCACGCATGAACGACGGGCCACGGGTAGACACGGCTCATGATTTCCACCGGAAACGAACTTGGCCGAGGGGACAGTCGTCGGAACGGAGGAAAACTGGCGGACCTGCGCCACCGGCACTTAATCCCGATCGCTTTAATCGATTATTCATGGGACACCGGTTTAACGGACGGGAAATCTTCGTTTTCTTTCTCGGAAGGGGGAGAAAATTGGAGGGGCGGTCGAGGACGCGTGGCACCGGAAGCAGCTTGGAGGATGCTGAATAAAGTCATGTGACCTAATAATAAGGGGTAGCAGCGTGTAGGTTCTGATATTTCGCGTGGATGACGAATAAGCTACTTTATTTCAAGGTTTTCAATTCATAAAAATTACTATTCTTCGACGACTTTGATATCTTCCAACAATGCGATAAATATTCAGTTTGCTTCGGTTGATATTCCGTTTAAATGTTTATTTGACAAATTAAAAAATTAGAATTTTAGATTTAGTTTGAACAATTCTTTTTCTCAAATCTTTGATGCATCAACGACTGCAAGAACTATACAAGTACGAAAACATTGATTTTCATTGTTATTATGGTGGAACACTATTTATTGATTAGCACATAAAGAAAATTTGGTTTATCGTGCTATTCATTTTAAATTAATTAGTTCAATTTCTTCAACCCTTCGGTCTTAAACTTTTGTCCGTTACTATACCATCGACCACTCTTTTTCTCCAATTCAATTCCACGAGTACCCAAAACAGATGTCCCTCCGTCAGCAAAGTTTGGAGGGCAATCAGTTCAAAATGTTCCTCCCCCCCAAACCCTTCTCTCTCTTTAAATCAGGATGATCCACACTGTTGTCGGCAATCACGAACGTTCGAGCGCGCACGGTAGCGGATAGAAAACGAGTCTATCGGCGTTTAGCCGGGTTTCGTGAATGTAAACTAGGCGTTTCCTGCACCGTATCGTACAAAGTGCTCGATTCGCTGGTCTTTTTTCACCGTGTCGATCGATAATGCCATTGCAAACACCCTGTATGTGCTCGGTTAATGTTAATGGCAGGGGCTGGCTCGGCTGAACGGGGTGGGTTGCCCCTTTGCCCGTGAGTTAGAGCTTCCTGAGGCTTTCCTCGCATCCACCGTGCCACCCCCGCCCACAACCCACCTCCACAGTCGGCTCCGGGCCTGTGCCTGGCTAATGGTAACGCCAGGAAATATCAAAAGTCGTCTCCGTTCCTGCACTTTTTACTTTCTCCACGTTTCTCCTATCTCCTTCGTCGTACAGCACGTTCTAATCCTTACTTTTTTCCAATCACTCGATGCACAGTGGCTCTCTCTTCTGGGTCAGGGTACAAGGGGGTTGTTCTGTTCCACCAGAACAACCCCCTTGTTGTTTGATTCCACCAGAGGTTTTTCTTGTTGCAAACACTTGTCTTTGCCAACATCGACGTTCTCTTTTTTTCCTAACATTATTTGTTTTTATTATATAATATGCAGATGCTACGAATAATAGATCTTGTTTAGACATTTTTAAAGTCTGTACGTTTACATCCGTATGTGTCAAAAGTTAATAACGAACTGCCCATGACTTCAAACCAAACAAGCTTATAACTGTTCGCGAGCTGTTCGCGAGCTCCAGTCTGGACATGCTGCGGTTTCCGTTGGCGAACAGCTCGCGAACTGTTCTTTTCAATGTGAACGCGGCATAACATATACAGAACCTCGACACTAATCAGCATAAAATATAGCAAAAAGTTAAACCTAATAAACATTTTTTCACTTCTGTTGCGTCGAATTTGAACCATTTTAACGTTTTACAAAGTTATTTCGAAACACGGATCTTTTGTGATGAGTATAATAAGGATCCAACGATGTATCGTCGTTCGGTGCTAAAAGGGTTAACAAGAAGGTACAGTCGCTAAAATTTTTTGATCCCCGTTGAAGTACGAGCTGGTTTTTTGCGCGGTGAAATCGGTTACCGTAACAAATTTCCTGGCCGCCCTTTCATTGTTCTTTTGGTCGGTTTTCATCGAGCCAGCCGTGGGACCAGAAAGTAATATATTAAGGCGGGCTTGATCTACAACGATCCCGAGCAGCGGTTAACGCGGTTATCATCGGTAACACGATCGTTGGAATGATAAAAAATGTATCTAACTCCGGAGAACAAATGTAATCACTGCTTGTCACGAACACAATGCATTCAACAGGTTAGCGCTGCATATTAAAAAGAGTTTATTCGCATGCTTATAAATTCCCTTCGCTGTTACGGGCAAAGATTTTTCTCGGCTGTTTCGAGGATAAATTATCGATATTCGCTGAGCTTTTCTACAAAAAAACGTAAGAATGACGAAGGATCGCCAGTTTATGCTAATCGGGTCCCCAAGTCCCAGATTGATACCAATTAGAATTTTTACTCTGATTATTATTACTATACTATTATAAGGGTTAATATTAATTAATTATTAAGGGTTAATATTATATTAGTATTATATTAATTATATTAATATTATATTAGTATTATATTAATTATATTAATTATATTAACCCTTTGGCACTCCTTTGTCGAGTGTGACTCGACGTCAGTTTTTATTAGAGTAATTCATATGTCGAATCAAACTCGACATTTTCAAAGTGCCATTCTAAATAAAGTAGCGGATAAATGTTTAAAACCAAAGAGTCAACGAAATTAAACGAATATAAATACAACAAAGTTCGAGAGCTATGTTTAATATAATTAATAAAGGAATTGTCTTTTGAAGTAAATTTCAAATAAAGCATCTACAATACTAGGGAGTAATTATTGGCAACAAAATTGAAAAATAGTTCGGAATGCAAAGGGTTAATTGCAAGGGGTGTCACGATCCCTTAACAATATTAACATAAGGTTTACCATGAGTTGACACATATCTATTTCTACCAAAGGTTGAAAAAGTCCTTGCCACCGAAAGATCAGAAGGCTGAGCAAGACAAAATCCCTTTTTCACGTGCCCTGTACCCTAAACGTAAATCCGGGCCCCCTTAATTGGAAACAATGGCTCGATGGAGGATGGATTAGAGCGTTGAAAAGGCGTGCACAATCGTGGCACGCTTCGCGTCGATTTCACCCGAGGGAATCGTCGATATCGCGTGATTTAATTTGTTACAATTAGGGCAAAGGGTCCCTTTAGGTGGGACAGGCCGGGTGCACGGGCCGAAACATAGGCAGAGAGAGGGATTCAGCGATAGAAAGAGAGGGACGAGGGGGGAAGGTTCACCGCGCCCTGCTATTAATATCAGTTAACGACCCGATATGATCGCCTGTCCATGCTCGCAGACACAGGCAGCCATGGGTTCGAGTCATGGGCTCGCACCATGTGCTGCTCTCAACGACATAGCTTCGACCACGATCACAGCCAGCCACCATCGATCCACTGACTCACCGATTAGAATCCATTCAAAACCCTTCTTGTTGGATGAATCCGTGGAAAGGTTACCTGGAGGTAGTGTTTCTTCTTGGGAATGAATTCTTGAGAAATTCTCTCAGCAACTGAGATTAATCGCTCTCAGAGGCTTTACCTACAATTGGATGCATTGCGAAAACGAATATAGACCTTTGCCCAATTTTGCTTAGGAAAGAAAGGAGATTTGGAGATATGCTTTGGATTAAGATCTGCCATTAATTCTCGACTAACCTTTAATAATTGCACACCACTTTTAGGTATTCACTATACTAACTCTCAAAACCCACCCTACTTTCCGCTAACCAACAACAGACTTTCAAATTTCTAGAGCCTTCAATTCCCTTCCTTGTACAGCCTTGTCACCGCTCAAACTGCCATTGCAAAGGTGAACGTAGAATCTGAACTCTTCAATTTTATTCAGGAAAGAATGAAGATTTGGAGAACGTAACTGTGCGTGTGAAATATTTTTAATTGACAACGCTTTGGATTAAGACCTGTTCTTAATTCTCGACTACACTTCAATAATAGCTACTTTTAGGTATTCTCTACACCAACCCTCCAAATCCACCCTACCTTTCGCTTACCAACAACAGACTTTAGAATTTCTAGAGCCTCGAATTTCCCCGCTCGAACATCTTTTTGCTCGCCGTTAAGACTTCAAAACCTAAAAAATTCCAATCTGATTCACGATCTTCCCCCAACCGAACCAGCCACGCAATTTCTAATCACCGACCCGATAGAAAGATTTCTCCCCGGATATTTGATCCCTGAATATCGAGAACTCGAAGCGACTCTTTAGCTGACGAACCCCATGGACGTAGGTGAAGCGACGTCAGGGAATAGCCATAGCCGATAACAATAGCCAGGGGCCGTGGTCTATCTAGCAGGCATCCGGGCCAACGTCGAAACGAGGCTGGTGCCGCTCGCGGATTACCATAAGCATTCATATATGCAGCGGCGCATTATACTTGCATACCCGGCATAAAGGTGGCCGTGTCGACGCTCGCATTGGACAGCGGCCGCAGGTACACGCGTATGTATGGCGGCCCGGCCACTTACTTACGTTGTACCAGAGGCCGCCTTCACGAGTCGCTGGCACGCGAGCCTGATTGACTTGTAGATGAGGCGACACAGTCGATATATACGCCAACGGTCGACCGTCCGACTCTCGAACCCACCCCTCGTCGCCCGCCGATATGTACCCGTGCAATGCTACACATTGGTGTTCCTGATTTCTCGAGAAATGAGAAACGACGACCAGGCTGGGATTGGGAGGCTCTGGAAATTTGAAATTCTGTTGTTGGTCAGGCGGAAGGTAGGGTGGGTTTGGAGGATTGGTATAGGGAATACCTAAAAGTAGAATGCGATTATTGAAATGTAATCGAGAATTAAGGACAGATCTTAATCCAAAGCATTGTCAATTAAAAATATTCCACATGCACAGGTACACGTTCTTCAAACCTCCAATCTTTCCTAAAAAAAAGATTGAAGAGTTTAGATTCTACGTTCATCGTTGCAATGGGTGTTTGAACGGCGACAAGGGTGTTCGAGGAGGAGAATTCGAGGCTCTGGAAATTTGAAATTCTGTTGTTGGTCAGGCGGAAGGTAGGGTGGGTTTGGAGGGTTGGTGTAGCGAATGCTTAAAAATGATTGTCGTTGGATTAAAGGTATTAAAAAGAAGAACACCATATTGAAAAAAAGAATTTTCTTTTTATTATTCACTAGATACATGTGTTTCATACGTTTTGCAAAGTATTTGGTATGAATTTTTCCTACGTTTCAAGCTTTTGAGCTTCTTAAACCTCTACAACTTCAAAAGGATCAAATTGAAACCAACGAGACAGATTCGTGAAACGTCGGGTTACTCGCCACCCCTAAACTCCGCGTGTTCCTTTTTAAACAATTAATTCCTCGATGCTAGATGGCTACGTGACTGCCAGTTCCTTCGTCACGAGTCACCTTGTAGCCGTTGCCAGTCATGGGGTTTCTGCTTTGGTGGCTGCGCACCCCCACGTGCACTCCCCGTCACTCCTGTTCACCCACCCCCGCTTGGCCCTCCTCGTTCCACGTTCCCTCGCAGCCACCAGCCGTTATCTAGTTAATTAATCTCAGCCGACGGCGGCGGCCGACTAGCAGGGCGGCAAAACTCCCACCGTTTCTGCGACCGTAACGAGCCACGACAACGAAAGTGTCGAGCACCACCCCGTTCCCACACCCCATATACGCGACTGCCTCCCTTCACCCGACTACGAAATTATAATCGTTGAAAAGGGACGTGGATTGGATTTGTTGAGGAGATCGGTTGAAAAACCAATCGAAAACGATGGCTAGGGGATGATTTTGGTAAGAAAAGAGATGAAAACTACTAGGTACTGAGGTACAGAGAAGGAGAATAGAGAGATGCATGTTGAAATTTATCTTTAGAAGCATTTCAGAAAGAAAAAATGAAAAAATGTTTAACAATGTACTATTTTACAGGTTACACGGGACCGCCATGTTGGCTCAACCGATCACTCGTGACAAAGGACTACGGTACAAGTCGAGAAACTGAAGTTGGAAGAAATAATTGAAACCATCATACACGGATTGTTAATCAAGTATCTAACTTATTAGTTTAACATGACCGGGGTTAGGTTTTAGTTGAGGATTGGATTAGGTTTTGGTCCGAAATGTCGGTCAAAAGTAGGTTCGGATTACCGTAAACCAGAGGTAAGGGAAACCAGATACCTACGTTACCAGATATCGGTACAAATATTCTCAACAGAAAGGAGATACAAGAGCAGACTAACACAATATACCGTTTGTTACTGCTAGATGGCGCAACGATGAAATTACTGTCATAATTAGTAATTGTTAAATATAATTAAATGAGGTGTATAATTGAAACAGAATTGAACCGCGATCATTTTTGAGATCTTCTTAAATTTGAGACGTGAGTAGCGATATTTGAATAGACATATTTGAATAGGGACAATTAGTACCACCATTCCACCGCTAGGTGCTAATAAGGTGATGACGGATCCGAAAATTTAGTGACATTTTTATATAAATTTGGAACCATTCAATTATTATTGTCATCATCATCAGTCATCGTCAGTCATCGTCATTCAACGTCATTCATCGTCAGTCATTATCATTCATAATCACTCGTCGTCATTCATTGTCAGTCATCATCAGTCATCGATGGTCAATCGTCGTCATTATCATCATCACCATCATCATCACCATCATCATTTTGTATAATATAAACATGTAATTTTGGCGTGGCAGTCAACAAGTTAACTGATTGCTATATTTTCCATACAGAATTCAATTCTCGTAAAAGGTTGATAATGGAAATTATGGGGATGCGATATTCCTTCTGAAGCTCTCAATAAGATTCGAAATTTTGTATCAGGAGAACATAACGACCGAGGAGGTGGCACGGAATATTTTTCCTGGAATATGACGTCATTTCTTGGAATTTCCCGATTTCTTGGAATTTGACGTCATTTCTCGGAATTTTTTACCCGATTTCGTTACTTTTTTTATTTCTTCGCGCTTTTTACTAGTTTTTTTGAATCTTATTTTTAATTTTTGCAGGATATTGTTTATTATTATCTTAGATAAGATAGGAGAGGGAATAAATGATAAAGCATTGTAATACTGTTAAATTAATCTGATTTATTATGATTTTTGTAAAATACATTGTATAAAATAATTTTACAATAAATAATCTGATTTTGCAATATGTATGTAATTTCTTCTGGAGATTTCCGATGCTGGGAGTTGTCCCGTTGTTCATTTCCAGGTCCACACGAGTTCTGTAACAATATTTATTTTTATATTCAATATTAACCATTCAAATGTGTGATAAAATTTATAAATCGAAAACCAATAGTTGCAACTATTACTACGAGTTTCAAAATGTCACGGCGCAAACTTTTAAGACACTAAATTACTCCCGAAATGTATTTTTTGCGATTTGAAAATTATGTTATTAGAAAATTATCTGTAAAGGTATGCAACGCATATAAAACTGTGTATATTTCAATCAAACAGTTTATTGGAGAACACGATAATACAACTTAATGTTCTCTATATGTTGAATAATAGGACTGCAAAACCGCGCTATACTTACCTTATCTTTATTTCAAAATTATTAAATGTCCAACAAATTATAGATGAGAAGTTTCGTTCAAAATTAATTGAACCATAGTTAAAAGGTAGATACAACTTCGAATTATAGAAATAGCAGCTATAAAAGTTATGAAATTAATTTACAAATTTTATATCGTACCACTTTATTTCTTTTTAATTATTGCTTTACCTGTTTTACACATTGCAGTTCAATAAATGTATACGTACAGACACATACGGTTAAGCATTAGTAACTTATAGTGGCATACAATAATTATACAATTTATCTTTTTGCAATATATAAAATCATTTTTCAATTTCCCGCATATCTAAACCATTTTAATAACGTTAACGGCGCCATCTCTCTA
Organism: Tetrapedia diversipes; assembly: GCA_033822845.1. Taxonomy (NCBI): domain Eukaryota; kingdom Metazoa; phylum Arthropoda; class Insecta; order Hymenoptera; family Apidae; genus Tetrapedia; species Tetrapedia diversipes. The sequence goes on from JAOPTO010002356.1 coordinate 969,966, forward strand.
AAAGGTGTCCAAACTGTTGACAAACATTTATCGACAAGTAAACAAACGTGGTAACCGACTTTGATTAGCTGCCATCTATCAAAGTAACCGGCAAACAACTCGCACTGTTTACCAACAATAAAAAGAGACAGAGAAAGAACGACATAACTGCTCCACCTGCACGGTAAACAATCGAACTACTTCGTTAACAGTTTCAATCATTCTTCAATAGATGGCGCCACATACTAAAGTTACTCAATTTATGCGCGAAAATTTAAAATCACTTTCTTCATTCTCCTTTTTACTTAACTCTTATTTCTCCAAAATCTCACTTGCTTTTGATGCAATATGATTAATCTCTGGTTATGGAGATCTTTACCTTTAATTTGAGCCGCTAATCATGTAAATAGCTTGTCATTAAGTTGAGAAATTTTAATATTTTTACTAAGTTGTAAGTGACAGGTAGACGAAAATTAGTACCACCTGTTCACCGCTATGTGGTGATAGTGTTTCAGTGTCCATAAATCGATGAAATCTTCACTTTTTAATAAAATTAAAGAATTTAATTTAATCTTCTGTGTATACATGTATATTTGGAAATTAGTTCCACCCGTTCACCGCTATGTGGTGATAGTGTTTCAGTGCCATAAATCGATCAAATCTTCACTTTTTAATAAAACGTGTTTGCAATATAAAAGCTATGCTTAATCCAGCTTCCATGGTTGATAAAGTTATCAAAAAATTTTTATTTCGTCACTGTAAGAGAGAGACATTATAAAGATAGTGTATTATGTGATATAGTTTTTAGAGTGCCATAAAATTCTTACCTGTAGACCAGTCTACGATTTGCATGTTTTAATCAAATAGACTGGACTACAGGTATGCGTAGTTCTTAGCTTGGTATCGTTTTCTAAAGATTATACTTTTGAAAACGATATCAATTACCAGGTCTCACCACGAGGAGGTGACTACGCTTACAAGGAGAATCTCAGGGCTTATCCTCTCCGATTTGGTAGGCTTGTAGCGCACAATAATTGCAATCAGAATTATAACTGCAGATGGGCAATCATTCTCAAGAAAAATGAGTGTAAAATTTGGGAAAACTGCTTATTCGGGAGTATTTAAGTAATAAAAACACGTAATACTTTGTCTCTGATTTAAATCATGTCACTTGTTGTCATAAATTCTTTTTTAGTTAACAATTATTATATATATGTTAAACTGTAATAAATTATATTACATATGTTAACTTATGGTTAACTAAAAAATATTTATGAAGAAAGTGTGACGAGATTTGAACCAGAGAAAAACTATTACGAGTCCTTATTACTTAAATATACCCAAATAAGCGGGTTCCACAACCTTTGCATTCACTTTTTTGCGAATGGCTGCTCATCTACGATTATACTTCCGGTTACAATTACTGTACACATACACCTATAAGCCTACCAAATTTCAACACATTATGAGAGGATTTATTCTGAGATTCTCCTTGTTAAAGACCCGCCGGAAACACACTTAACAATACAACAAAATACAATACAACAATATGAAGGCGCCTTCAAAAACCCAACACTAAAACCAACGAGCTCGCGAGCTGCCACTTAAGACGCTTTGGAATATGCAACGAAAAACTGAGAGCAAAAGATTTCCAAGTAGCAGTACAATGCCATGAATATCTCGTATTATGATTAAGTTGGTATAAATTTACCAAAGTTTGTTTTAAAAAAGCTGATAAACATTTGGCTCGATAACGCGAATACTATTTGTACTTCCCACCCCTTTCCCTTAACCCTTAACGCGTACCCCAAAACCCCCTATCGCTAATCTACACCCCATAGCCCCCAAAAACCACCCCATATCCTACACCGATTCTAAAAACCCCACCGCCTAACTCGCGACCCTCCCAACCCCCGCCATCTAATCCACCCTCACGGAAAACAGAACTACCACAGGGCAGATGACCGTACATAGGTACACATAAGCTCCGGTGTGAGCCGGAGGGCCCCATGAGACCGACGGTGCCAGATCCCTGTGCTAGTTCTCCCAACCCGTTCCCCAACTACAGCTCCCGAACCCCCCAAATATACCCCTGAAATACCACAAGGCAGATGTCCGTACATAGGTAACATAAGCTCCGGTGTTAGCCGGAGGGCCCCATGAGACCGACGGCCCCAGATCCTTGTGCTACTTCCCCACCGTACCCCCTACCCCCGCGACGCGGCCCAACTCCCTACCCCTCGCGAAACCCACCCGCCCAAACACCCCTGAACTACCACAAGGCAGATGACCGTACATAGGTACACATAAGCTCCGGTGTCAGCCGGAGGGCCCCATGAGACCGACGGTGCCAGATCCTTGTGCTAGTTCCCCCCCTACCCCCGCACCTTCCCACCCTAAAAACCCACCGCACCACATATACCCCACGGACGGATAACCCACGAGCGAACCCCCCCCAACCCACCACCCATAACCGACGCGCCCCGATTACCCCTTACCCAAAACCCCCTAACTGTTAGAAAACCCCCCTACCCTTAACCCCCTAACGCGAACTACTAACCTAACACTAATCCCCTCAAATAGTATTCACGTAATAGAACCAATTTTCGGAAACGCGATTAAATGTTCGCAACACTACTATCTAAATCGCGAGATATATAGTGGCACTGTACGGCTACTCGGTTATCATGTTGCTGTTAAACCGCAACGATCGATCGAAAAGGCTCGCGAAAACTCGCGATAGTCAGAAGAAAATACGCCCGAAAGATCGTAACGATCGACCGAAAAGGCTCGCGAAAACTCGCGATAGTCAGAAGAAAACGCGTCTGAAAGATCGTAATGATCGATTGAAAACGTTCGCGAAAACTCGCGATAGTCAGAAGAAAACACGTGCTAAGAATCGCTATAATAGATAGCGAACACGTGTGATAATATGCGGTAACGCACGAAGAAAAGGTCGCGAGGGACACGAGTACCCGTGACGTCACGGTCGAAATGTCAACATGTGTTCGGAAACACAATCGACACAGAGACGTCGTCGGTAAGAAGGTCAGCCGACGACTGACGTATTACCAATGAATGAGCAGTATATCACCCACGAGTTGCGCAGTTGAGCGACATGCGCAATAGTGCATGCTCCGTGGCATACCATTGATTATCGCTGAATGAAGTATGATCATGAATATGAACATTTATTTTGCTATATTAATAATAATTTACGAAATTTTAATTGTTTACGCAATAAATTATCATTGCACCCGTTGTTTTTTATTGCTTAATTATCATTTATTATGCGAATATAGCGGTATTTTACGTTAAACAAAGTTATTCTTAAATTTCTTCGTACTTAATGAACTGCAACTAAATTCTTCATAGTTTTTAAACATTTCGATAGTATTTGCAATAGTTTATATAAAATTTATTATACTTTGTAAAAATATTAATAATAAATACCAAGAATATTATATAGAATATGTTCTTTTAACGGTTAACGATGTTTTAGAATCGTAAATTTATGGTATCTTTAAACACACGAATAATTTATTAAATTTTAATTGTTCGTGCAATAAATTATTACATTATCTAGTGACCGGCATTGTTTAATTAATTATTAGTTTGCAAATATAACTAATTTTTAACGCAAAGTAGTTAGTCCTAAATTCTTTTTGTGCTCAACGAAGTACCACTAAATTATTTATGTTTCTATGATTTTTAAACATTTCGTAACTATTTTCAATGCTTAATGTAAGATTTTTTAATATTTTATTAAACTTCTAATAGCAAATGAAAAATATTCTACGAAACTTATTCCTTTACTAATTAAAACCTAATCGAATATTGATTGAAATTAATTATAACATATAACTTACTTTGCCTCCTAACTTGTAACTATTAATTATTAATTTAATCCTTTAACAATTACTTCATTAACATTGCGGTTCATACATTATTTGTTATTCAACAAACATGCATAAATTAATAGTTTGCAATGAATCTGTAAATCTTTGCACGAATTTCGCTTGCGTGATTTCGTTTCATAACCGTCATGAATGGTTTATTAAATAATTGCAAGCATTAAGAATAATTCTACGATATATCGTTTCTGCGATAAACAAATTGTTATGGACTATTTATTATAAAAATAAGTTTATTACAAGCTTAAACTTCTATTATATAATGAATCGTATTATTATTACTTGATCATATTATGATCATCATTATTAAACACCATAGTAATCTAAGTGTGCTACTGATTACTTAAAAATTACTTCTTACAAACTGTACACAACTATAATATATATATTAGATATGGTATATTTTTGGTTGGTTAATGTTTAACAAAATTAATTGAACAGTAATATGTAATATGTATGAAATGTTATATTCACTCTTTATAAACTAATTACTTTATGAACAGACTGACAAGACAATAAATTGCAGTAAGATTAGTGTGCAATAAAAATAAAATACATAAAAAATACTTGAATTTATACATATATCACATCACATAAAATCACATAAAAATTAAATGGATACTTTTGTGAAAATACACACAATTTTATTTATCATAAATAATCCAAAATCTAATTGTATCACTTATATGAAAATTACTACTTAATATAAGAAAAATTTATACATCAAATCCATTACATCTTATATTTCACTTTTTCTTATACATACAAAATAATACAATTACAATTTATTTATAACTATCTAAAAATATGTTCAAGGATTATCAATCTGATGTTGCATTATATGATGCAGATACTGATAGTGTATCTGTGTCTGTTAAAGGTAATACTCTAGTACAGGAATCAGGAGTCCTAAAAAATTAAATAAAAAAATAGTAGAAATGATATTTGGTTTGAAGAAAATATTCTTACTCATTGGAAAACCTATCACTTACACATCTTTTAAAAGATGGAGCACATGTTTATGTTCAATGCCTTCAAGCCATAAATTTAATAATTCCTCTCGTTTACACCTCAATAATTGTTTACAGGCATTCAAATTTTCCTTAACTGCATGAATTTTTTCTCGAGATGCTGTTACTTTCTCTGATAAAGCACTAAATATCTGCAATAAAAAGTAACAAAGATATAATTAAAATCAAATACAATGTTATTATTTTTATTATGTATTACTTTATATTTACTTGCATAACTTGTGTAAGATCTTGATCATGTAATGATACCAATTCATCAAGTTTCTGATCACTTTTCTTATATTCCTTTTCAAGTTTAGCTTTTTCTATTTCTCGTTGTTCATTAGTTTCACTTGCTGACAAAGCACGAATCACAGAAATCAATAAACCACTCTGTAAAAAATATATGATTAAAAGTTAAACAATTTGATTTTATTACATTAGAATATTTATATGAATAATAAAAAATAAAGTAATCCAACTTACTGTTTCTTTAGTTGGTTTAATACCTCTTGGAGGTTTAGTGGGAGGCATTGAATTCATTTTGTATTATTTTTATTAAAAAAATATAAAAACTAAACAATTTTTCGTATTAATTTTTCTTTTTGTTAAAATTAATACGTGTACTATTATAAGTTTTATAGGTTATATCATTCTATATTTTGTTTCATAAATTCAAAGTATTTTAAAAATCATTTTTTATGGTACTTATCAAAAGCAATTACAAGAATTCCAAATGACTATTTATATTGTATAACTTAATTGTTGTGTCTTTTTTAGTAGGATATATGCATCAAAATTTTAAGAGTGACAGTAGATAGCATGACAGCTAACAAACATACATTCATAATACTAAAAGTATTATTAAAACAATCTGCTTTAATAATTATAACAATTTGTTTTATTAACATATAACGACATACAATTTAAAATACATTTGTATGCTTTATATTTAGCATGTAATACAATGAAAATTTGTATGATATTGCATTGTTTTCCTACTACTTTTTTTTAATTAAAAATAAATTTTAACTTCGTTTTTCCAAATACATGTGCAATTTTAACACTGATCTACGTGAATTATTATCTTTACAAGTTATAAACATAATAGTGAGAAGTTGCAAACAGAATTATATAAAGTTGTGACATTTCATACTATTTAATACTTTATAAGTTTCGAGAGAAAAATAAAATGTATACACAAATTTACTGTAAGAAAGTCTATTGTCTTTCACTTTATAGTCAAATCTACTATGCAAGTTTTTGACTTACAATGTTCAGTAAAAGTATCACAGAATTTATGGTACAATTACATTATATGGTACTTTCAAATTGTCTATTACATTTTCAACTAAAATCAAATATAAAGGAAATTATTGTGCTTTACTATTTTAAACAAAATTGTCATTAAAAAATCATTAACATAAACTTAATTTTTAAACCTCTTTATACAAATCTTGAATCATTATATTTTTTGGTATCAAATATAATTTTTACAAAGATTTTATTTATTTTTTCAATTTTAACATGTTGAAACATGTTAATTGTAGTACAAACATTGCACCTTACATTTAAAATATTCTGTTTCTTTATAATAATAATATATTAAATAAACAATGTATTTAAAGTGAAATTAATCATTATCCATACCACAGATGAGTTATAAACATACTACTATTACAAATACCAATATGATAGGAACAGTGATATGACCAAGATAGATAGAATCAGTACATAATAAATTAGACAGTACCAATCTTTCAAAGATTATTTAGGAATGTATACTGTAAATAAAGGTTAAATTACTTAGAAATGATTATTTGAGATATATAACTATTGTTTCAACATGATAAAATATACATAGAAACACAAGGCTGCATATTTAGTTTACATTTGTGGTAACTGATCAATAGGCGTTGCAAATCTGAAATCTTCCGGAAATAGTTTTCCGGCATGAGGATACATTAACTTATAAGACTGTCTAATTGTAACATCTGCTACACCAGCAATATCGCCAATTTCTTTTTGTGATCTTTTATCTTCTGATGCCTGAGCAATAACAAAAATGAATTATAAATACTATAAAAGCGATAGATATAAAAATAATTGTAATGATATCAGATACCTGAGATGCCATATAAATGGCAGCAGCCGCCACCGAAATAGGTGATCTTCCAGGTACAATATCAATTTCTACTGCTTTTCTCGCAATATGTGTAGCAGCTCTTTGCACCATATTGGGAAGACCAAGATTAGAACAGAATCTTGACATAAAGTCTCCTGTGGTGATAAGATCCACGCTGGTTTCGAGTGCTTTTAATATTAATTTGAAACATCTTCCTATTTCTTTTTTACTGATCTTACTGACTGCACAAATTTCTTTAAAAGTACGAGGTACACCTTCTTGTCTACAGGCAATGTATAAACAAGCAGAAGCAATTGCATCGTTCGCACGTCCTTTTAGATTTTTACCATCATGTACTTGTTTAAACAAATTGTTTGCTCGATCAACAATAGTTTTAGGCAGATTAATACGATCAGCCATTCCATTAATTTCACGAAATGCATTGATTAATGCTCTATCAGAGCTACTCATCTAAAACAATGTAATTTATTAAAAAAAAGAAATAAAACAATGTTATAAATAATATTGTATAATAATATTTACTGTACGTCTGTTTTGATATTTTGAAGCACCAAAAGCATCAAATGATGCTGCACCAGTTCCTGGACCAATCATTGTAGATAAATCTGAGCCATTAAGCAGTGGATTTTCTGGTCCACCAACACGTGATGGATCAACTCCAGCTTTCTCATTGCTAAATGTTCTCCATTCTGAACCAACATCTATTACTCTATTTAAAAAAAGAGGAAAAAAAAAGAAAATAAGGTTATGTACAAATTTACAGATACATTATTTCTAAATCATAGGTATATTTACCTATCTCCTACAACTAATCCACATTCTGAGCAGATTTGATCTCCAGCTCTATAGTCTTCGATAAGAGGTGCATCTGGGTGTGCATAACAACAAACTTTGTTTGTTTCATGTCTATAAAAAATAAACTAAAGAGACTTGTACCACATATTAATGTACATATGCATACACATATAATATCTTTATTCCTATTATATTATGTTAATAATACTTCAGAACAATTGAGTTCCTATTTACTTGTATTTAAGACAGCTTCAAAAAACGGTAGTTTTATTTTTTTTTAATATACATTCATGTGTAACACTTAAAAAAACAACAAATAGATTCCTTATATAAAATATAAACTATATTTTAATATAAGCGTAGTAAAGTGATTCGTTACATTTTTAAAAATAATTAATCAAGAACGTATAGAAAATAAACAAACAATATTATTGTCAGATTTCATAACCATAGCCTATAACATTTTATAAAATCCCAATTAACTCATTTTAATTTCAAATAACACTGACTTATAAAATTAAATATTGCAACAAACGTTACGTGTATCAAATTAAACATACTAAATAAAATTTTTCCAAAAATTTACCTTGACGAACTTGCCATATTTTGGATTCGTGTTTTTCCACTCTGCCGCGTAAGTCAATGCAAATACTTAAATAGTATATTTGTGATATTCATAATTCATGCATGTTATATTAAGCTATATAACATAAAATAGACATAAAGCTCCGTACTCAAAATGTAATATCCCTAAAAAATTAATCTGTTATAATAATTTAAATCAGTTGTATAAATAAAGAATTTTAAAAATTAACAAATTTTAAGTATTTGAAATAATTCTGATATCACAAGTCTGCTGTTGAATTAGAGGTCTTCAAAAATTACTTATATGTACTATTATGATTTTTTAAGTAATTGAGATTTTCAAGAATTTCAGGATCTTTTCAATATTCCTGGTACTATTGAAAATAATGAAAATTTATGAAAATTTTGATATTCTCAAAATCTTTGAAGACAGAAATTTTTGAGTACTTGAGAGGGTATTTAAAGATATGTTATTTACACAGATATTTTGACTTTCTGTAGTAATAATAAACCTCTTATTGCTTTATAAAAGTGTAGAAAGAAAAAGAAGCAATGCACCTATCTATATTGATAGTTTATTCGGTGATGATGATATCATCTAACCTACAATGTTTACTTTAAAAAGAAAGTAGTAGTGAAATTGCTTTAACAAATTAAAAATTATATAATATTATTTAATATAACATAGTAAAATTTATGGAATTATTACTATTATGATAAATAGTATATTGTATTTTATATATCCATGTAAAAAATAATATTAATATGTGTACAGAAGAAATGTAAGTTTGAAGATATAATCTATTAAGTAAAAAAAAATGAAAATTTGAAATAAAATTAGCAGAATTAATAAAAAGGTATGTAAAAGAGACATAACAATTTTTTTGCAGCATAAAAAAGTATTTATTTACAAGTTGGAAATAAATTAAAAATTGTGCTATAAGTTGAGTTATAAATTATTGTAAAATGACATTGGAAGATGCACAGAATGCTGCACGCAAAGCGGTACAATTTGATAGCAATAACCAACATAAGCAAGCTTTATATTATTATAATGTAGCTGTGAAGTACCTTTTAGAGTTACAAGATACTGTGTATGATCAGAAACTTTCACAATATCAGGAGAGAATATCAATAATACAGGGTCTAAGTGAGTATTTTAAAGTTTCTGACAGCTTCAAATAAAGTACAGTAAGTTATTAATATAAGTTATTAATATGTTACAGTTAATGAAGAAGAACAAAAGCACCATAAAGCACAATCTACATATCAGTCTAAATTACAGAAATGTAAATTCCTTGTAAATCAAGCACAAGATGCAGATGAAGCTGGTTTAAAGGATATTGCTATAAAATTATATACAGATGCTGCTGAACTTGGGCTTAGTGTGGTATATATAATTATCTTTTTGCTTATAATAAAATTTTTAAAGCTTAATTCTGAAAGTAATATTATTATACTTACAGAAAACTATTGACTTAGAAGTAAAAGCAAAATTGACAGCTCTTATAAGATTAGCACTTGACAGAGCAGAGTCTTTAAAAGGTGTGAAACAAGTAGATAATAATGATATTCTTAAAACTCTTTCAAAATTACCTTCTGTACCAGAAACAAATCTAGATGAAGATGTAGATAAAATACCACATACAGTAAATGCAACCACCACCACAACAACAACAACAACAATTACAAATTCTAATAATGCAGGTAATAATTTTCTTTTGATTTTATTATAGTACAAAATTTTTTCTCTTAAATTTTATTAATATTCAATACTTAGGAAAACAAACTCGACCGCCACTTCATCGTGGAGGTAGTGCACATTTGAAAGTAAGCGGAGGCAGTACTAACTACACAGAAGAAGAAAAAAGAGTTTTGCTTCACAGTTCTCACATCAATGACCATGAATTTGTACCTTTTATGAGTATTGATCTTAAAGAAAAGTTTCAGTATGCTATACCTTTTACTGATAAAGATGGTTTATTAGAATTAGCACCAAAACAAAAGGCAGACTTTGCAAAATGGTGTCGACCAGAAGAATTATTTTCAGATCCAAAAATGCTCAAAACACATCATGTTGATTATTACAGTATTGAGCAGACTGTTAGTAAAGATAATAGTACTTTTTGTATTAATGATCCTGGTCCTAGAATTTAACTGATTATTCAATTTCAGGTTGTTTCTGATTGTTCTTTTGTTGCTTCTCTTGCAGTTAGTGCTCAGTATGAAAAGAAATTTGGACGTAGACTTATTACATCTGTTATTTATCCAAAAAATAAAAATAAGGAACCAATATATAATCCATTTGGTAAAAACTAATTTATACTTACATGTGTTATTAGAATTAAAATCATAAGGATCAATGATATATAATTTTCCTGGAATGCATTTTATTGAAAATTAAATTTAAAATACTTTATACTAGGAAAATACATGGTAAAACTACACCTTAACGGTGTTCCTCGTAAAGTAATAATAGACGATTTATTACCTGTAAGCCGGCACAACCAATTACTTTGTTCCTACTCTAACAATCATGGAGAAGTATGGATCTCATTACTTGAAAAGGCATATATGAAAGTAATGGGTGGTTATGATTTTCCTGGATCGAATAGTGTAAGTTTTTTCTTAAATATTATCATTCAAAAAAATATTAAAACAAAATATGAAATACTTTTCTAATAATAAAATGTTCTTCAGAACATAGATTTACATGCTTTAACTGGCTGGATTCCAGAAAGATGGGCAATACGACCGGATGACCCTAGTTTTAATAAGGATAATCTGTTTAACATTCTATTAACACGTTTACACAAAGGAGATGTACTAGTAACGGTTGCTACTGGAGAATTATCTGATTTGGATTCTGATAGAACAGGTCTCGTACCCACCCATGCATATGCTGTTCTTGATGTCAGAAAAATAAATGTAATCAATTATTTCCTGAATATTTAAAAAATATTTAAGAGTAAGATTTAGGTTTTTAAAATGTAAATATATTTTTATAGGGTGAAAGATTACTACAACTTAAAAATCCTTGGTCGCATTTACGATGGAAAGGAAATTATTCTGAACTTGATGGGTTACATTGGACAAGTGAATTAAAAGAGGCATTAAATTATGATCCAGATTCTGCATCTCAATTTGATAATGGAGTTTTCTGGATTGATTATGATAGTATATGTCGATTCTTTGATGTATTCTACTTGAATTGGAATCCAGGTTTATTCAATTATACTTATTGCATTCATCAGTAAGTTATTAATAGCTTTATAAATTCTTTAATTGAAAATTATTGCAAGTATGTATCATAAAAATATTATTTTACTATAGAATGTGGAATGCAGGAATAGGACCTGTGAAAGATGCATATAACATAGGTGATAATCCTCAGTTCTTATTGGAAGTAAAAAATAATGTTAATGGTGCAATATGGATTCTTCTCACGAGGCACATTACAGATATAGCAGATTTTAGACAAAATCAAGAATACATAACAGTATTAGTTTATAAAAATAATGGAAAAAGAGTATATTATCCATGTGAGTGAAAGCATTTATGATCCTTTTATTATATTGGTCTTAAATTTAATTGTAAGTATCCAATGATATAGATGACCCACCTCCGTATATCGATGGTGTGAGAATAAATAGCCCACACTATCTCTGTAAAATAAAGTTAGACACTCAAAGTGATACTCGATACACTTTAGTTATATCACAATATGAAAAGACAAACACTATATATTATACTCTACGTGCCTATGGATCGTGCGAATTTTCATTAAGAAAAATACCAAATTTGTATAAATATGAAAAAGAGGTATATACTCTACTTTTTGTGTAAATGTATCCTAAATTTAATAGTTTATATCAATTTTTTCAGCTTACTGGTCAGTGGAAAGGTATTACAGCTGGTGGATGTAGCAATCATCCGACATATCAAAATAATCCGTGTTACCAATTGGTCTTAGAAGGTTCAAGTAATAATAATTATTTATTGGTCATATTGAAAGGTCCTAAACAGTATGAAATAGGGTTTGACATCATATCAGTTGTACTGAATGATTCTGATGCATCTACTGCATTTAAAAGGAAGAGTATTGGTCCATTCAGGTATTAGAAAAAACAATATATATTATACATAATTATATGAAATATTTATTAATAATAATTTAATTTAATACAGGTCAGGATTTGTTTATCTCGAATTAGAAGATGTACCAGCAGGTACATACCACATTATTCCATCGACATATAATCCTGGGCAAGAGGGATATTTCTTTCTAATCTGTAAATCATTTTGCAAATTACAACTTCAATTAATTCAATAAAAAAATTAATTTTAATAAAAATCATTGTTTTATACAAAGAAAGGTAACAATATGTCGTACAATTATAAGCATAATACATAGTCATTAATTTATATGCATTAATTGTAATGTATATTTACTGTTATAAAATTATTAATGAATACCATGATTGTACAAAGATCATTAATGCTATAATTAATGTTACAAATAACAAAATTGTTTTAATAATATAAAATCAAAAAAAAAAATTGAAGCAAGGAAAATTATGAAATGATAAATTATTATAAAATGTTTTTTATTTTATATTTGAGAAGTACAAATTAGTAATTAGACTAGATAACTACTGACTGGATTACGAAAATTTGTGGCACTTTATTCATAATTAGTATTTGCTTTTTGTGCTATAGTTTGGCACATACATAGCTAAATTTCGATGAATGTAGCTTTAAATATTTTAATTAGCTGTTTAATATTCTTTGTACTGTTTTTATATAGATAATAGGACGTCTTCTTTTTCGATCAATTATATCAAGTGAATACTAAACAGCATCTGTATAAATATTCACTGAAAATGCAATTGTAAATACAGTAATTATTTATATAAAAAGTATATTAATGTGTCACCGATAAATCGCAAGTAAAATAAAAAAATGTATCAAATTTTTTATTCGTAGAAATTACTGTATTTTACATATGCTTAGTAAGAACTAATTCTAAAAATAGTACTCGTGAATTATTTGAAAATATCTTTTCTAAGTTTTTTTACTACAAAATAACCCTATATATTTTCGTATTTTATTAAATATTCGCATTATTTTATAATGTAATGATACTGCAAATTAATCACCAAAATGCTGTTTGATTAATTTACATCTAACATTTATATTTCGACTTTTATATATAACACTTTGTGTTGCTATAATTTTAAATTGAAATTAAAATGATATAGCTTTTTAACATTTGTTAGTGTAATTTATAATTAAATCATTATACTTATAATTATTATCAACTGCAATATTGTGAGCTATTAAATTGTAACGCTCACGCCATCTGTGAGTCTCTTATGTAGCTTTGTTCTTTTTGGTTCTTTTCGGTTGTGTTTAGCTTAATGATTCATGATGGTACTTCTCACAGTTTGGAACTTCAACCACTATTTTTAAATATAAGTATTATAACTAAAATTAGCTTTTAATGATTTAATGGTACCTCTCACAAATATTATATCATCAACGTAATAATAACTATAAATAAGTAACTGATAATTTATATGATTCATTTATGATTTATAAAATACAAATAGAATAGAACGTGAATATATTTACATAATTGCTGCCAGATAAATTATAAAAAAAATTATGGACAATTATACAAAATATATATAAGTTAAAAAATATATTAATTTAAAATGAAATTAAAGAAAGCTATCAAGTGAAACTGTTAAAATATAACAATCAGGAGTATACATTCTTGTTTTGTAATTATGAATCAGATGCACAAATACAAGGCACTATTGTCAATAATTTAAATGACATTTTAAATAACATTTACTGTTGCTTTTACTTTTATAATATGTCTAACAAATTCACCTAATCCTTATTCATTACCAGAAATACTTAATGATAAAGTAATGATATTTTGCAGTACATCTTGTATATAAAACAACAATAGTCTTGCCTTTTTAGCCTGGTTTAACTGAACTGTTATTTAAATAAAAAAATGAGAACATATATTTTAATCAAAATTACTAATTAATCCTAATCGTTTGTGATTTGTTGATGTTTAGCAGAAAGTTACATTAATAAAATAAAAATAATGCAGTAAATAATTATCATAACATATATATTATAATATTTTGTTTTCAATACGATGTTTATTATACAAACAAAATAATCAATGTTTTGCATTATTAATTTTTACTTTTCTTGTATTTATACAAATATATGTCAAACATAGCAAAATACTGCAAATAGAACTTTTCATTAAACTCTTTATAGCCATATTTTTTTGTGCATATACTGATTTATAATTGTACATATATGTTACAATACTTATAGATCGTCATGTGAATTTACTTATGTCGTATAAAAATTATGTTTTTATGCATAAAAAATAATTTTGCTAATGTACGTTATATATATATATAGAACATACAAATATTTTAATATCGTAAAAAGGGGCGGAAAATAGAACACATGATACAATTTTAAAGAAGAGTGTGTTCAACAACATTATTAGAAAATTCAAAGAATATTAAAGATTCTAAATAATAGCTTTTCAGAACAAAATGTTCTTCAGTATTTTATAAATCGCTTTTTTTGATTTGTTTTTGTGTTGCATAGTATTGAATTAGTTATTAAAATGAGAACTTTAAACTCTTTGTAGTTCTTAATTTATATTAATTCTATTTTAAGATAGCTTGAACTTCATTTATTATTAGAATTATTATTCTGCTTTTCTTTATCATGCAAATTTGAACTTACATCATTATTGTAAGAGAAGTATAAATTTCGATATTTCAAGAGCATGCACTATCGTTTTAAATAAAAACTAAACGGTACTAGAAATTATTACACTTACTATAAAAAAGAATATTATTTCTGACCGAAAATTAAAATGGGGTCAAGTCTCTAGAAGAAAAAATTTAATTTTACATGATACACATACGTATTACTTACGTTATTGTAAAATAAATAAATATTAGTACGTGACTGAGTATTTTTTGCTAAAAAATTGATTACACTCGATTGTTTTTATAAAGAGTAGAGTTTACGAGTAATTTTTTTGTTTCAAAGTTGTTGAAAATATTTCAGAATTTGAAAATTTATTTTGCAGCTGTACCCGCAATCACATTTTGTAGCTTATGTAGATTGACTGTAGATTCGATCATTTTCACTTTCGTACTAGTTTATATATCTTATAACGTTTTATGGCTTCCTTTCAAGGCAATATTTTGATATTGGCACCTTATCTGTTTCTAAATTTTTTGTTAACATACTGATAACATTTATAAATTTTAAGGCGTATTGATAAATTTCGTATGAAGATTATACTTCTATTATTACTTTGTTATAAGCATAGTTAAAAAAATTAAACCTTTTAAACTTAGACAAAATGTTATGTATAACAGAAAGATTCCTATAAATTTTAGAAACACATTAACAATATTACTTAGAATTTAACTTTATATAATTTTGCTTTTATCTGGTATACATAAATCAAAATTAGTAATAGTAATAGGCAATTATTTCAAATAATACTTCGAGATTTATATCTTTAGCTTAAACATAAATTAGTAAACTTAATTTTTATCAAAATTTCATTATTTACAAACACCTGTACATATATTAAAGTAAAAAAATTATTTCTTTCAATTAATTAAATTTCTACATTGAATTTTAAATCAAATTTGAACAAATGGAAATACTTATTTTAAGTTGTATGTATCTGTTCTATTAATCAATAACGTTTGTGTATATTATTGTCAGAGTATAAAATTATTTGCTAATGACGTGATGTTTCAATAAAATATAAAAGAAATGATAATTACAATGTTTTCCAAACTTATGTTATTTTCACCTGCTGAACTCAGGAAGTGGTTTAGCTATTCCTTCACTATAAGCTTTATGGACTGCTTCACACACGAATCTATACTGACTCTGAAAAACAAATATTTTTTTCATTACACATACAAATTAGTACTTCTATATGAATACCACGTGTAAATTTTAACTTACAGCATTTTGTATCATCATTGCTCTTTGATCTCTCATAGATCGCACAATGTCTAATGGATATACTGGTTGATTTGCTTCGATAAGACATAGTGCCGTTTCCATTAACACTAAAACACCCGTTCTACCTATTCCAGCAGAACAGTGAACAACAGCAGGTTCTACTATTCCTGTTCGAGCTGCGCGTACCTTTTCAGTAAACGTTGTAAACTGTCGCCAGTCGCTGGGAACTCCATGATCTGGCCAACTACAGTATTGCATATGTGTTATGTCCCTTTCTTCTCCAATCTAAAAAGTATAAAATTAATTAATATTTAACACTTTAATAGTATATTTATATTAATAATTAGATAAAACATAAATGTTAATTTTATTTACATTAATATCACGAAGTATAAATTCTCGAAATATAAAAGTGTCTTCAACATTTTCAGCCGTAGACGTAAGTGTGAGATTACGTAGTGTTAGAGTTTCATTGAGTGCAGGCCAGTACTGATGACATTTGGCTCGACCACGTTCCACCAAAGTTGTGAGCATTACAACAAGAGTGCTCCCTGCTTCTAGAACCATCTGCCAAAAATCAGCAACGGTAGAGGATAAAGGACCTTGAGTAGCAATGTATCTGTTAATAATACCCGATCCTGGTATTTCCATGTTCACGTAATTGGCATTAATGTAATCTCCACTTGCAGAACCCATAAGTATCACTCGAGTAACATCATCTACAAATTTTTTACAATAATATTTTGATTTCTTAAATCCACTTTTTAAATCTTCATTTATATTAAATTTGAAGCATTGATTATTTTTTTATGCTCACATGGTGAAATATCTCGATAACGGTTTTTGCTCTGATTTTCAAGCTTTTTAGATTCGAGAGATGTAAGTTCAGGATTTTTTCTATATAATTGTTCGTATTGTGCAATTAAAGCACCACTTGCAAGACCATCTGCAAGAAGCAACATCGACTGTGCTAACGCGTCTGATCCAATGGCTGCATGTGGTGCATCCGGAACATACCTTGGTATTAAAGAAAAAAAAATAAACATGAAATATTATCTTCCTTCATCCTTTATTCGTAATAGTTATAAGTAAATATTATACCTATATGGAGGTTCTTCTTCTGACGTTTCATCAGTTCCAGCTAATGCATTATACAAAGCATTTGGTCTAACAGTTAATGTTAGTTCACCAGAACCTGAATCACGGGACTGACGAATTAGATTTACTACATGTTCGTGTAACAAGCCACTGACATCGATTCCATTTATATATACTACCTATTCATTTAATATATACATGATAAGTAATTTGAAAAAATTAACTTAAATAGCTGGAAAATAAAACCAAACATTTAACACGTAACAACAAACCTGGTCTCCTTCATTTAATTTTGGATAGCAACGATCAGCTGGCGTGTTTGGGGCTACCCTTGATACTAAAATAGGCATATCAACATCTAAACCACCTTTCACATTAAATCCAAATCGACCTTGTTCATCAGGTGTCAAAGATATTGTAACTAATCCATCCTCCACTATCTAAAGATTTTCACATTTACATAAATATAGAAAACACTTATGATGTATCATGACAGAAAACATTATAAATAAATACCTGAGGAGCAGGTGAACTTGTAGGTTCACTATAATCTGGAAGATCGTAGATGTTCCTTTCAGCAGTTGTATCATCATCAGCATAACTTAAAACTCTGGAACCTAATACCGGAGAAAATGCGTTGCCCTGTGTGTGCGAGCTAGTTATTTCTTCACGAAGAGACAAAAAACCACCTTCACTATGAAACACAGAAACAATCGAAATTACTATGAAATTTAAAAACTAAAAAATATTAATTTAGTTTCAACTTACTCATCACTGGGATTTCCTTCACCCCATGCTTGGCGAGGTTCTCGAGCTCCAAGAGACTGAACTTTATTATCATATGATCTAGGAGGTCTTCCAGGAGGTACAGATATTTTTCCTTTCTCTTCAATAATCGAAGTTCCATGTACTAATCTTTTACTTGGGGACCTAAATAATTTAAACTACTATATTAAAATTAACGAATTAATTTTGTGTTATTAATACTAAATAAATTAATATTACCGTATGAACGTTCTTTCTACTCTTGCTCTGTGCTTTCCATCTTCAACTGTCTGAAATTCTGTACGCCCTGAATATGTAAACCTACTACTTAAAGTAAGTGGAAAACGTCTCGGTCTTGTTTTAGGACTGTGGAGTCGGAAAAATGTATGATGCTCTACACATGCTTTCCATAAATTTTTTGAACTACGATATGTTTGCATGTTAAAACCTAGTAATGTATCATAATTTTCCGACTGGAACAAAATTCTTAATGTATTATAACAAAATTTTAGTTACACTTCTTGATTACAAATTGAACATTTAATGTACCTGCTCTCTTCTTAGTTGTATGAAAAATTGTTTACGTTTAAATGATATCTTAACTATTTTTGACCATGAAAATACATTAATTTTTATTCCATTTTGAAATACTACTAAACCTATAGATGTTACACCTAACTGTATTTCTTTATTTGTCGAATCCTGAAAAAAAATAAACTGAATAAAATTAAGCAATCATTTTCACATTTAAAAAAGAAATCTTAGGTAAGTACATACTCTAGCTTTATGTAATTCTACTCCATACATGTCCAACCTTTTTGCATGATCTAAAAAATTAAACTCTGCATCTACTGGTAATTGACCCCTAAAAAAAGAAATATAATTACTACATAATATTTCAGAACTACTACTAATATCATATATAATTTAAACATACTTATGAAGCTTATGCAGTTCAGTTATCTTCTTTTCCATTTCTTCAGTTTGACCTGGTATCAACTGCAATCTAGAAAGATATCCTGGTCCATGTTCTTCAGGATGATAGTCACCTAGTTCGGCTACAGTTAGATTAAAACATAGTGAACTACTAAAAAAATGTCATTTAAAAATAAAACAATTATGAATATAATTTAATACTTACACTGAACAGTATAACTGGCAATAAGACATGCTGTACTTGGTGGTAACTGAAGCTTTCCTTGAAGAATATCTCTTCGGATTTGCAAATAAAATTGGTATCTTGTATATTCTTCTTGTAATTTACTAGGATCAGATACATAAAACTTCACTCTAAAATAAAACTGTCCACCTGAAATAGAATACTATGTGAAATTATCTTTTATTTTTTGCATTTACTAACATGAACAAGCATTTGAATATGATCTTTACCCTTACTTCTTATCTGCTTCTTTACTGTTTTACTAGGATCTAACCACCTCTGAAACATTTATACAATTATAATGATATTCTATTAATAAATACTTTGTAAATAGATTTTAATAAATTAAATATGAAAATGTACCATTATATCTGGTGAATATGTACATGTCGTAGCTCCATTTTCAGCATATTGTAAACCAAAATAATCTTTTTCAACAAGCTCTAAATGCTGAAATACTAAATCCAATAATGCTTGACCTTTTGCTCTTTTCTAAGATATTTTTAAATATTTATTATTAAATGCAATACAAAGTACTATTATTACTTAAAATAATCATTATACAAACTTACATCTAATTGAAATGTATGTTGTGTGTCATCAAGAAACACAACAGTAGCAGATAAAGATTTTAATCTACGATTTCTTGCTAATTCTGCTCCACGAACGTGGTAGCTCCCACTGGAGCCACTCAACGCTCTGCGTGATACACTTTCAATCATTTCAAATATATGAAGGCGTGTCAACCACCTCCTAGACACCACCTCTCTCCTATGGTGACCACCTAAATAAACAAATTACATCAAAAAATGTACTAAATAAAAGGTAAAAAATACAAAATGCTATTATAATTGTTTGATAATTGCTTCGTAGTTTTCTTAAACAATAATAAATGTTTTACTTATACAAAAAGTTATTCATAAGAATCAGGCCATATCATAAAGAGGTCTTAAATACACTGATTTAATTATTGTAAGTGTAAGGTTATGTCAACAACCATGTTGTCAGTTTTGATACATGATCATATTTAATATATCAGTCCTATGTAATCTAACAAATTGATTAATCATAAAACACTATTATAAATAATTACATTCAAAGGATGTCATAGAAAATAAATTCATTGGGTCAGTAATATAACGTTAGTTACATAAGCAAGTTTATGTCTACTACGTGCCAAAATAATGTAGAACTGGGGATTCTGAAAATAGTTTACATAAAAGAACTAAAAGGAACTCAAATGCAAATACATTCAAGTGCTTTGTAACATTCATCTCTCAAAAGATAAAACATAAAACATAAAACAATTTTTCTTTACATAATCAATTAAGTGATAAAAGTATTATTTTAATTTACTAAATTCAAAAATATTAAATAAAAACATTAATAAGCATGAAATCATTTTTATATAAATCAATCTATTAAAATTCTTTTCCGTAAATTACAAAAAAGATTGAAATTAATAAATATTTGAAATATTCAAAGCAAAAGAACTCTCTCTGCAAATAATTCCAAGTTTGGTTAGAAATAACTGTAGTATTAATCAGTACATAGGTATTGTAAATATGCTGTACTAAATAGTAATTTGTATGCGTCGAAGCAATTGTCTGACAATTACTCTAAACCAGTACTGTAAAATCTGTACTTACATTCATGATCCGTTTCACTATCTTCAATGCGGCTTTCACAAGTGTTTTTACATATTTGATAAACAAAACACTGCTAATAATTGTTAATACTTTTGCAAATTAGATTTAACGAAACATTAAGAAAAAAATAATCTTTCTCGATTGCATCGAAATTTTTTCTTTCTTAGCGCCTTTTTCATTATTTTCTACAGTAACATATTAGCATATTAATATTTGTGAAACACTATTGTAATAAAAATAGACCGATTTAAAACCAGTTAATATTATTTACTAGATCAGTTTGCTACAGTTTGCGGTAAAATACATTTAATATTACAAAACTGCACTTCTTTCACTCACGCAGTAACATATAAGGTAATACTAACAAATCGGTACGTGCAAGCAATGATGTCAATGAATTATCATCATGGTTCTTTTGTAACTTTACACTAAGTATTGCAATGTGTATATATCGATTATAAATTATAATGTCTTTCTAAAATAATTACTTTCTAGCATTCTATTCTATAGTGATTAAAATTTTATTTACAATGAAATTATTTGATGCTTTGATAAAAAATTCTACCCTGTATACCTATATATTTACATTGTACACAAGTATGCGTATATTAAAATTAGTCATAGTGTAGTTGAAATTAAGATACCACTCTCGTCAGTCTTTCTTCAATCATTGTTGCTATGTTTATTATTTATAGATTGTTATTGATTGTAATTTATATAATAGAAAGAAATAAAACTATATGTTAATGTTTTATAGTTTTTATTCAATGCAGCATCAATTCAAATATTTGCACATTTATATTATTTAATTAAGTAGTTTTTTCTTCTAAAAGATGCAGTAGTGACAAAAAATCAGCTACAATTCAATTCATATATGTATATATATAATCATAAACGGTATTCAAAAGAACATGAAACAAAAAAATTTGTAAAGTTTTCAATTGATTTGTAACCTTTGTTTATTAAATAATTTATACTGTTGCCTTGCAATAATTTAGGAATAAAAAAAAGGTTTGTCATTAAAACGTTTTGCGACGTCGAAATTAGTTGAACGAATGACCGCTTGGAGCGTTGTTAATTTTCTGTAATCGACAAACAACAATGTACGCCACATTAAACTGTTCCCGCCGCGTGGGTTGTAGTTTGTGGATTACGGTTATAGTTTGGTTATAAATCCCGCCATCTCCGCTACAAGCGACAATTTTAATATTACTTATTTTATAAAGAACATCAAAGAAAATGTGATAATATCACAGCATTTTCTAAATTCTGAATGTTTAGTTCGTTATCGTTTATGACAGAAAGATTTATTATAATTTTATGTCGACTTGATTTTATACAACCGCGTGTTGTGCTACGCTGAACGAAAACAAGAAGCTATGGCAAACGTATCCGTTGACAAAGAGACGTTCTTTCGGCGTATGAAGCGGCTTTATACTGCGTGGAAGGTAATATGTTTTTGATGATTCTTTTTGTCGTTAAAAATAAATCTAAGTATTCGACATTTAAGAATAAATGTTTTTGTTAAGCAGGATGAAGAAGTTGGTACAGATGACAGTTTCAATAAAATGGATTGTCTCGTATCTGCTGTAGGCACAGATGAGGATATAGTATACAGTAAATCGACAGCATTGCAAGTAAGTAATTGCTATTTACATTTTTATATTATTTATTTGTATTTTGTATTCTGTACTTAAAACAGTATAACAATATAATTTTCGTGTTTCCAAGAAGGTTGCTTTCTTAATGTTTGCTATTTTGTGTAAATTTATGTGTTTTTAGTACATTGTGGTTAAGAGAACTAAAATAGTTTATGAGGCTATGACTATTAAAGTAACTTGTAATTATATAATTAAACTATAACAAGTATTTGTATGCATTATTAAATATTTTATTATTATTTTTGTGTTCATAAGATATAAAAGCAATGTTCATATATTATTTTAGACATGGCTCCTCAGTTATGAACTTACAGATACTATAATGATCTTAGCAGAAGAGTCTATTTGCTTCTTAGCTAGCAAGAAAAAAATTGAATTTTTAAGGAAGCTTGAAAACCAAAAAACAGAAGAAACTGGAGTGCCTCCTGTGAAACTTTTTATACGAGATAGAGTATGTATTTTTTGTAATTTATATTTATATGAATAATGAAATTTTAAATGTCATTGTTATATCAATTTCTTTTTTTTTTTTTTTCAAGAATGATGAAGACAAAGCCAATTTTTCCAAACTTATTGAAGTTATAAAACAAAGTAAAAAAGGTAAAACATTGGGTGTCTTTTCAAAAGAAAATTATCCAGGTGCCTTTATGGATGCATGGAGAGCTGCTCTGAAGTCAGAATCTTTTGATACGGTGCGATGTTTTTTTATAACACAACATGTAATAATAATAAGTACACTAATTATCATTTAATAATATGTATTAATATTTTAGGTTGATGTAAGTGCTGCAGCTGCATATGTAATGTGTCCAAAAGAAGATGCTGAAATTCTTACCATAAAAAAAGCATGTTTAGTATCTGTAGATGTTTTCACAAAGTACCTTAAGGATCAAATTATGGAAATTATAGATTCTGATAAGGTATTTGATTTTTATTCACTTGAAAATCTGTCTGAAAATACAAGCACATATGCGAGGAAATTTATTTTAATACATAATTATTTTTATTTTAGAAAGTTAAGCATTCAAAACTTGCAGAAGGTGTAGATGCAGCGATAACAAATAAGAAATATGTAACTGGCGTTGATGTCACTCAAGTAGATATGTGTTACCCTGCAATAATACAAAGTGGTGGAAATTATTCTTTGAAATTCAGTGTTGTTAGTGATAAAAATACTTTGCATTTTGGTGTAATTGTTTGTTCCCTTGGAGCACGTTATAAGTCCTACTGTTCCAACATCGTTCGAACGTTATTAGTAAATCCTACTAAAATCATTGAGGTAAATTTTAAATAAAATATTGAAATATACTTTAATAATATGTCAGATATGTTCAGTAATAATATATATTTATTTTAGGATAATTATAACTTTCTTTTACAATTAGAAGAAGAGATTTTGAAGAAATTAGTATCTGGAGTAAAAATAAGTGAGGTTTATGAAACAGGTGTCAAGTATGTAAAGAATGAAAAACCGGACATGTTAGATCATTTAACCAAGAATTTCGGGTTTGCGATGGGTATTGAATTCAGAGAAAGTTCATTACTTATTGGTCCAAAAACTCATGCAGTAGTAAAGAAAGGCATGGTATTCAATGTTAATGTTGGGTTGGCGAACCTTACAAATTCGGAAGCTACTGAAAAGGAAGGAAAGGTTTATGCCCTTTTTATTGGTGATACTGTTATGGTTAATGAGGTACTCCTATTCACTAAATTTAGATTCTTGTAACTTTTTTAAGGAAAATAAAAATGATGACATAATTTCAGGCACAACCAGCTACGAATTTGACACCATCGAAAAAAAAGATAAAAAATGTTGGAATATATGTAAAAGATGAAGAAGAGGAAGAAGAAGAAGGAAGTGGAAAAGAAAATGAACCAAAACCCGAGATTCTTGGCCGTGGAAAAAGAACGGCTGTAATAGAATCCAAATTAAGAACGGAACACAGTTCAGAGGAAAAGAGAAAACAACATCAGAAAGAACTGGCACAGCAGTTAAATGAAGTTGCAAAGGCTCGGTTAGCTCAACAGTCTGGTGGAAAAGAACAAGAAAAAATACGGAAATCAACAGTATCATATAAAAGTTTGAGTCATATGCCACGAGAACCAGAAGTAAAAGAACTAAAATTATATGTTGGTAAGTATAATTTATATCTATTTGTAAATAAATTATTTATATTCATTACGTTGAATTGCATATCTATATTTTAGATAAAAAGTACGAAACTGTAATTTTGCCCATTTTTGGAATCCCTGTACCTTTTCACATATCTACAATCAAAAATATTTCTCAGTCAGTTGAGGGAGATTACACGTATCTTCGAATAAATTTTTTTCATCCGGGTGCTACAATGGGTCGGAACGAAGGTGGATCTTATCCACAACCCGATGCTACGTTTGTTAAAGAAGTGTTAGTATATAATTTTATTTTGTTTTCTATCTTTTATTATGTTTAATTAGAAAACGAAGCAGTATTAAAATGAATTGTATGAGTTTTAATAAAATTTTATATCTATTTATTTGTTTAGAACATATCGGAGTACAAATACCAAAGAACCTGGTGAAATTTCAGCACCATCTTCTAATTTAAACACAGCCTTTAGATTGATCAAAGAAGTTCAAAAGAAATTCAAAAATAGAGAAGCAGAAGAGAGAGAGAAGGAAGATCTTGTAAAACAGGATACTTTAATACTGTCCCAAAATAAGGGTAATCCAAAATTAAAAGATTTATATATTCGACCAAATATTGTTTCAAAAAGAATGACAGGAAGTTTAGAAGCACATGTAAATGGATTTCGATATACCTCGGTTAGAGGAGATAAAGTTGATATTCTTTACAATAACATTAAGAATGCCTTTTTCCAACCATGTGATGGTGAAATGATCATATTACTTCATTTTCATTTAAAAGTATATATATCTTTATTTTTTTCCCCTGTACACTTACTAATAGTCAACCAATAAATACTTATAAATTATTTTCAGCATGCAATTATGTTCGGTAAAAAAAAGCACGTGGATGTACAGTTCTATACAGAAGTTGGTGAAATCACGACAGATTTAGGAAAACATCAACACATGCACGATCGCGACGATCTCGCTGCTGAGCAATCGGAACGAGAACTTAGGCATAAATTAAAAACTGCGTTTAAGAGTTTCTGTGAAAAAGTAAAATTTAATATTTTACATGATTAATTTTGCAAAATTACACTGTTAGTTTTACAAAAAATAATACATGTTTAGGTTGAAAGCATGACAAAACAAGAAATTGAATTTGATACACCTTTCCGAGAATTAGGATTTCCTGGTGCACCATTTAGAAGTACAGTTCTCTTGCAACCCACTAGCGGATGTTTAGTTAACCTTACAGAATGGGTAAATTTTATCTTACTTGCAATTTCTTTTATGTGAAGTGTTAGTACTAAATTATTTCATGTTTTAGCCTCCGTTTGTTATCACTCTAGAAGATGTTGAACTTGTTCATTTTGAAAGAGTACAATTTCATCTTAAAAATTTTGATATGATTTTTGTTTTCAAAGATTATCATAGAAAAGTTGCGATACTAAACGCTATTCCTATGAACATGCTGGATCATGTAAAGGAATGGTTAAAGTAAGTTTTTCTACTCTTGTTTTTTGTTTTTCAGTAATTTAGTTTCGGAAAATCAGAATCTAATAAAAATATATTATATTATTTTTAGCTCGTGTGATATTAGGTACTCAGAAGGTGTACAATCTTTGAACTGGACAAAGATTATGAAAACAATTACAGATGATCCTGTAGGTTTCTTTGACAGTGGTGGTTGGAGTTTTTTGGATCCAGAAAGTGATGCAGAGCATGATGAAGTAGATGATGAAGAAGAAGAAGAGGATGATGCTTATGAGGTATGAAATTTATTTGAATAATTATAAAAATATATAATATGAATTTGGTATAAAAACAATTTTATATTTTATTTCTTAGCCATCTGATTTAGACAGTGAAGAGGAATCTGATGATGATTCTGAATACTCTGAAGCATCAGAAGATTCAGACAGTGAAGGTAACATTAGAAAACTTTGTTAAAATAATTATTTAAAAAAAGATAAAAATATTAAATAAATTTGTACTTTTGCCCATTATTGAATTTTTCTTTATTGAATTCATATTTTAGAAGAAGAATTAGGTAGTTCTGAAGAATCTGGTAAAGACTGGTCTGATTTGGAACGAGAAGCAGCTGAAGAAGATAAGGAAAGAGGGGAAGATCGCTTTCATGATGATTATAATTCAAGCAAAAAGAAGAAAGGGAGTCGGAAACATTCACCTTCGCTATCGAAAGACAGGTAAGTTATTTAATTTTTATTTTTCTGAACCCGACATTAACTTGTACATGTGATCTGTAGGCATAATTCAAAGCACAAGAGCTCTTCTAGTTCAAAAAGCAAAAGTTCATCCAACAGTAAAGATAAAAAGTCATCGTCGTCCGACAAACACAGGTAGGAAATTGTATGATTACATAATTTAAGATTTTTAAATATATTAAATATAGAAAGACATAATTATATGATAAAATTATGT
Organism: Tetrapedia diversipes; assembly: GCA_033822845.1. Taxonomy (NCBI): domain Eukaryota; kingdom Metazoa; phylum Arthropoda; class Insecta; order Hymenoptera; family Apidae; genus Tetrapedia; species Tetrapedia diversipes. The sequence continues at coordinate 997,327 of JAOPTO010002356.1, forward strand.
TAAATATGTATTTCAATAATTAAAGATCGGATCGATCAAGGAGTGGGGGATCACACAAGAAAGTGTCTCCTTCCAAATCATCCAAACACAGGTGATTGATATAAATATTTTTGTCTTTAAAGATGTTACATTTAATTTTCTTTTTTGTTTAGTCCAAAGAAGAGCGACAAACACGATAAGCATAAATCGTCTAGCCACTCTTCGTCTAGCAGTAAGAAACGATCTCGTGAAGATAGTACAGAAAAAAATGATAGAGGGTCGAAGAAATCTAAGTACATATAAAATATTTCATAATATTAATCTATATTTATTTGCAATATGTTTTACATTATTTTTATATATTATAGAAAATAAAGAAGATTAACTACACGTTGGAAATGAAGCACATATAAAAACACGAACACCGAATGTTGATTCTGTATTAAGCTTTCTTACTTATGGTATGTCGATTATGTTATACGGGTAGTACATTTTCTTGCATTGATTCACTTAAGCTGTTAGCAAACGATTCGCTGATATTATTTAAAAGTTTCATAGTATATTATCAAGACTTGTATACTACATAATACTTGATAGTAACAATGTAATATGTATGAACTTTTACGGGTAATTTAACGTAAACTTACGTATGAACACATTTTTTATCACTTGTACATAAGACTTTTTAAATAAAGGGATATCAATCCTAATTATATAATATAGTTACTAACATGAATCATTTCATTCCATTATTCGTTTGCTAGTAGTATTCAAACTTAATTATATAATATATTAAGTTCGCGAATTAAAATGTATTGAATGACATTCATTGTACAGATAGTATATGTATAAAAAAAAACTTGCTTCGTCTGTTATAATATTGTTCCGTATTTAATGAACATGAAAATTAATTCGTGACTACGATAAATAAAATAGGTAAACTTCCAAGTATAATTTTTATGATTTCAATGCAAGACAATGCACTAATAATAACTATCATACATAAGGTATCCAAGATATAGATATTAATTTACTAAGCGGAGAAAGCTGAAATGGATCAAAATCTTTGATAATTTTGTTTGCATACTTGATCATGAAATTTGTACCTTGGTAAACAAAATAAATACTTTTTAAGTTATTTATCATTAATGTACAAAATATTGTCACTTATTGACAGAGCACCCATAGAATAAAATTATTACTATTTGGATATTATACAGTCATACTTACATTAATAATAATAACACTATCATTAAATCATTTTTATTCGTTTTATAATTTTATATCGATTTCGCTGTAACACAAATCGAAACGAAAATTCATTCATCCTTAGAGTCTTACATAATTACTTTCCGGTTAACTTCGAAAGAAGAGGTAAGATCGATAAGTTCGTACGAAAGTGAAAGTGGAATGAAAGTATAACTTTACGAAATTCATCGTACCCTTGACTTATTTTTTCTTCTCAACGTGTTCAATAATAAAAATATAAGAAATCTTACTGGTAATTTGATACTGCATTCAAATTTCTTAGCAATGTCATGTAATATGTGCCAAAGAACTGTTTCGACAATATAAATGTAGGTGAAGTGAAAGTGCACCTCTGGTTAGTGGTTCTGCAGCTTTCTCCACGACATCGCTAGGTACATATATAATTCCGGCAGGTGACTTAGTTCGACATTTTATAATTTGCGACATTTTTTTTTTACGATGACTGATGTTACTTGGAATGTGTGTTGTAATACCTTTTACAAATGGTGTTGGCAGAAGGCCAGTTTAAAGTATTTTAAGCATGTAATAAATTTTATAAAATCAAATAAAATAAATTATCATGTTTTTTCAAATCAACATTTTTCTAATTAAATATTTAAACGCTTATTATTAAATCATTTTTACAAAAATAATGTCGTGAAGAAAGTTTCTAACTAAAAATAATGTACAAGCAGGGGGTGTCATTTTCATTCATTTATTTATGAAAAATGGAAAAGTTTAAGTACATTGTTTAAAAAAAAATATACCACATTTTATAAATATTTGTTACAAAACTTAGATGTAAAGTGTTCTTTACAAGGGAACGATGATGATGATGATGATGATGATGATGATGATGGAAAAGAAGCCAGTCTTTTAATTCCGTCCTATCTGATCGATCTGTACTTGAAGATTGTTCACAACTTCCGGTGGAACGTGTTCTCCCAGGATTTCGAAAAGATTGATCTTTTGATCGCCAGGAATTGATTCGTAGGCTGCTAGTTCGATACCTTCTTGAACTTTTTGAATTGTTGCATCTTTTGGGATAAGATAAGTGTTTTGGGCTTGTTTTATAGCCTCATTGCTGAAAATTTGACCATCCTTTTGGGGAAATGCTGCTGCTACTCCCACAACAAATAATATTGCTAATGATAATGTAAAAAAACGAACCTCCATCTAAAAAGATAAAAATCTAAAATCAATTAATTATTTTTTATATTATTATTTAGTTGCATAATCAAATGTTTTATTAAAAATATTTTAGGATGTAAATATGTTTTAATATTGTAAATTATAATTATGTAATCATTGGGAATTTTAAGTCAAAATGTTAAAGTTGCATTTCAATAAAAAGTCGCGCATAAGTGGCAATCCTTTTAATGAGAATAAGGTTGGAATTTGGAACAGTATTTATCTCGTATTCTGTAACCTACGAGATGTTTGATCCAATTCTTGCAATAGTTCTTCTGATGCAATGGGAAGCGTATGTAAGATGAACAGTATTAGGTAAAGTATTTCATCGTAAAAGATCATTCGCACAACAATTATGAAACAATATCAATTTCTGGAAGCTTAATATTGAAATTTAGAATCGTGAAAGTAAAAAAATGGTAATAGGAAAATATGATAGAAAATATTACACAAATGATGCAGTATTTACCCTTATCGAAAAAATTTGAATGCGTAAATTGATAAGTATGATACAGGTTTATAATTCTCATCAAATTCAAATTAATATTTATGAAAACAGTGTGATTAATTTTACAAAAAATATTATTTCAAAAAGTTAATACATAAAACCAAACAAAAAATAAATATAGATCGAGCCAAAAGATCTAATTAGCAACAATTTTTAATTTTTTACAAAACAAAATATAAGAAAAAGAGATTAAAGTTCAACTAATATTTTGTACTATCAAAATTAATACAAATATCTCGAAAAAGGAGAAAGATTAATTTAAATAGTAATATATCATATATTTACAAAAATAACAATTTCCGTTGATTATATATCCAACATTTAAACAATCTAAAGATAAAGTTGGAAAATCTAATAAAATTATGAAGCCAATGTTACATTTCTACATATTTATCTATACCTAGGTATTATTTTATAAAATAGTTTAACACGATTTTCTTATTTTATACTTCTGTTACTTGTCAGATTTTCAAAATATTCGTTAACTTCATTTTCTACGAAGATTCATGTACACTTTCACTCGTGTCAAGAAGAATCATCGCAAATTAGAACTTTCTGCTACGTAAATGAACTTTCTTACCCTTTTCATCCTAAACGAGAAAAAACCTATATAAATTTGAATAAAAAAACAATTCAACTTACATTAACTAAGCGTTGAATCACGAGAATAAATATAAAAATGTACTAGTTGATACAGATTGCAGATGATCAAGCAAATAGTATAACTTTTTGGTATTCACACAACTTATTAGCGCCTCTGGGGTCAGTGGTAAAAAGAAGTTAAATCGTAGTAGCAATTGTAAAAACTTTACAAATGGTGTGCTCACGTTAAAAATTCGTCCTTTCACAATCGGTCGCCGCGAAGCGAAACTAAACGCGCGGCAGGCAGAAGCGGCTTTTATACTCGAGATGCTTACTTGAACGGCGATAGTGTGCCACGACTACATCTATCCCATATCCATCTGAAGAGGAGGATCCATCCTCTAATCAGTTAAAAATTACAGGAAAGAATGCACGTGATCATCACTTTTACTTTCGCGTAATTAATTGTTCATTATAGGCGGCCATGATCATCGGTGACAATTAGTATGTATTCGGTTTACCAATAATTTCCGTACTATGATTATAGTATCTACATTAATTGTAACTGTTGTCACAAAACTTTTATGAAGTTGAGAGCATACTTACAAGAAACATAATTAGAATGATATTATTATTATTATTATTATTATTTTGCCCTTGTATTATTATAAAAAAAGACATGTTCATTTTAACACCTATTCGGGAAAGTTTATAGTCATCATGAAAATGAAAGAAATATTAAGAGTATAAATTATTTAATAATTTATATAGTAGATATTTTAGAAGTCTAAACAATACTACACATAAACACTTTGGATTCAACCAAGCGACTCATTTAAACATTTCTCTTTGCGCTTTTACAAATACCATCGTACGACTTGTCGTGAATATTAGTAGCCCGTTAACCAATATGTAGCAACGAACGCCGAGTTTACTTGTACACCTGATTGGCGTTTCACTTTTACCATTGTTCCTCTTACAGAGTCCCCATTCAACATTCAAGGATTTACCGATGCGTATCTATTTCTGCAGCTCGTCTAGCAATGCAAATAAAAAATTAAAAGTGTAAATAAAAAATGTTCTCGAGTATATACAACTGTGTAACTGAAGATTTATTGTGTACTGTATGCTTATAAATTTATTTTCCTTGTAAAATACAAGATTTATTACTTGTCAGTAACGTATACATCAGTTTACATTTTGTACATATAACTATAACAAATAAAAGGGAAAGGGTACAATAATTTATGATAGTACGAAAAAAATAAATAATTACAATCAAAATGTATTGTTCTTAAATAGTGTATGCCGGGAATTTTGCCGAAAGTGGATGTTGCATATCGATCAAGAAGTAAATTGTACCAGCAAGACCTAAAGCAATATATATTTATGTATATAATTAATTTAATAAAAATATGAATAGTATAAAAAGGCTGCAGTAATTTGTAATGAAATACCTTCAAATAATGAAAACGGTCTATCAGGAGTCCTATTTGTATGTGTTCCATAATCCATACACCATTCTGCAAACTTACAAGCTCTGTAAAGATGTTTGATATCCTGCACATAAAAATAAATACTTTATTAATACTTTAATTATGCTATAATGTATTATTATATTATATTTATTTCTATTATAAAGTTTGATTTAACCCTTGTTTGCTGGAAAAGGCATAAAAATGTGTATGCATTTCCAGCTACTCCATGACATATGGAATATCCTTTTTTAAGCAATCCTCTTGACCAAATTACTTCTCCACATTGTAGAGCAGTTTTCAAATAGTTCTCCTCTTGATATATCTGTACATATATATATTTAATTTTATACAAAAAAGTACTTAATATTACAATTGTAAAAGCAGTAACAACCTTATAAGCTAAGCTGAATAACATAGTCATTCCAGGTGCTCCATGACACCAATGCACCAATTTATCAGTGTGACTTCCAATTGAAGATGGGAAGTTTCCAGAAGGATATCGTAAATTCTGAAGGAAGTCTAATGCAGGTTTTATATCTTTTTCTAATTGCGATTGTGTTAAATATTGTTCTGCCTATAAAATGAATGAACTTGCATGTTTAAAAATCTTCAAAAATTCTGTTCATACATTCTATTTTTTAAACTAAAGAGTTATACAATCATATTATTATTTTAATATAAAATACTATACTTGTAATAACATATAAAGTATTCCAGCCAATCCATGTGCAGCACCAATGTATTCAGTATCATGCCAAGCATACATTAAAGGTGTTTTATACCGAATTCCAGCATATAGATTTCCAGATTTAATTATGAGTTCAATTACCTGATGTGTTTTTTTTAAGAATCATAGTTAATATACATGTTCTGTTTTACTTTTGATCGAATTTTCATTTTTATAGTATACTACCTGCTTAATAAGCTCATCTCCTATAGGAGCAGGAGATATATTCGAATTCAAAAACAAAAGAGAAAATAGATAACCAGCTCTTCCATAAAGTAACTCATCAGGCAAATCACTACTTTCATTCAAAACAAAAGACGAAAATGATTTCACTCTGGAAAATAATATACAGATAAACAGATGGTATAAATCTGAAAAGTAAAATAATATGTAAGTAAGGTATATACTTTGAAATCATAGCCTGTGCTTCATCTTGATGACCTTGCGAATGAAAAACAACTGCACCTAAAGATAATGGACCCACAATACCAGTTAAGAATGTAATTTCTCTTCTGCCTTCATGTTTATTTACACATGTTTTTAATAATTTAGTTGCTTTCTGCCAAGAAAACTTGGTATTATATTTATGTTTCAAAGATACATACAAATTTAAACAGTTCATACCTCAATATAAGCAGATTTATTGAAGCACTTCCCATAATAGTAAAACATGTATGCGATTCCTGCTGATCCAGTATAAATGGAATAATCATCATGAGAAGTCCAATGGTGTTTTTTTTCTTCCAAATGATGTACTAATTTCTTTGTGTTTGCTCGAAGTATTTCCTTGTAATTTTCATTGATCTATCAAGTATACATTTCTTTAATAGATATAAGTATATAACTTATAAGTTAATTATTAAATTATTTATAAATAAAACAAGTACCTCATTATTAGTTACATTTACAAGAAGATTAGAAGTAGGGTTAGGAAAGTTTTCAAATGGATTGTCATAATGACGAGATGTATCCATTTTAGCAGAAATTAAATGCGTATATCGCTTAATTATATTTATATATTGAGCATCAAATACTTTTCCCTTTTTTATTGTATATATAAACGTTGTCTAAAAAACATATTAAATATAAAATTACCGGCTTAACCAAGCAGATTATTTAATATATATTTTTTCTAAACAATAGTAACATTTGTTGTATACATATTGCTGTTTATACAAAAATGTCTATAAATGCTATATTTTAATAATTATAAAAGAATTAGACATTTTAACAACATACTGAGAAAGTATTTATTTGACGTATCATTCTAAAAATACATATATCTATGAATATATGTCGCTTATGAACAAACCTGTTACTTGAAGTAATATTAAAGTTATTATGTTTTATAATAATATAATTTATTGTCTTTTACACACAAAAGTCAAAACTCAAATTTAAAACTATTGTTACAACGCCATATACATACGCTTTATTTGAAGGAATTCGAGCTATCGAAACATATGAACTCGAATCAATTAAAATTAACTACGTTATCCATTTAGCGTCAAATAAAATTAAAAGATTGATTAAAATTAGGATATAATTGTATACATATGTATAGAATAAATTCCCATTTATTTAATTAATTTCAAATATAAACGGTGCCTTCAAAATTTTCAGAAATTCTGAATACACCAAACACTTTTAAAATTTTAAAAACCCCTGATGTTACAGAATTAGTGTTATTGAAAACATAAGTTTGAGAGTTAAATTTTTTTATATTAACTCTGAAATTTAATTGCATTAAGAAGTGTATTATTATTCTATCACACCAAAAAAAGAAAATCAAGTATGTTCCTTAGATGAAGTATCGTATATTGAAATATTCCTACAAAGTCATCCGACATATCGGCGTAGCGCATTATTTCGATTTCCTTCCATAATATTAATCATCCAAACAATAATGGAACTTGGAGTTATTCGATAGATAAATTTTATTATTCCAATTAAAATTGAATGTTGTAAAAATCCGGTCGTCACATTTTCTTTGCCTATTGTTCTAATTGCACTTTGAACGTATTTTTCTGGTGTCGGAACCATCCATCCCGATCTTGGTGAATCTGTTGTATGATTAGTCACTGTACCCGGTAACAAGCATTGTATAATCACACCATGTTTTCCATATTCTATTTGTAAGTCTCTGCTAAATTTTACGATATACGCTTTTGTAGCCGCAAACACCGTTAACATGGGGCTCGGTAACACAGCCACCATGGAAGCTACATTCACTATCACTCCTCTTCCTCTCACTACCATTTGCGGTAATAGAATACGACACATATTTGTAACAACAACCACATTACAATGGACAATACTCATGTAGATTTTCTCCTTGTGAGGAAGATCTAGAAAATATTCTGGATGTGGATATGACATGCCAAGATTGTTTATCAACACGCCAATTTCTAAGCCGAACATCTCCTTTTCAATCACACTGTACGTTTCCAGACCTTCCGATAAATCAAGCTTGATCACCTTCGTTTTCACATTGTACATCGCCTCGATATTGCTAGCGATCGTTTTTAAATTTTCCGTGTCAGGACTCACAAGGATTACATTCATTCCTATTCTTGCCAGCGTTTCTGCATAAGCTCTTCCGATTCCATGAGAGCAGCCGGTAACAACTGCCCATTTACCCATGGAGCATAGGTCGATCACAGGTACGGAAAAAAAGTTCTTGTATATTCGATATATTATATCGCGTGAAAATCTGTAGCCCCAGTATATGATCGCCGCATAACCTATTTTCTCAACCAACATAATTTTTGTTTACTATGCACGCTTCCAAACCACTTTCCAACGAACATCAAAGGACGACCGATAAATTAACTAGTTTCATTTATCGTTTTGCATAATCCGTCAGCTTCGGATGGGAAATTAGGAAAAAGAATTCTTTGTGCGATATGCAACGCACGCGGAAGGTTGACATATTACGGGAGCATAAAACAGTCGAACGGAAATTAGAAAAATTAGAGGAAAGATTAAACAGCTTTTCAATTTCCTCCTTTACTTTCTAATTATTTTTTATTAAACAATTGGCATGTTTTACTTTATGTTACCTCAACCAACTTCGAAGATTGTTAATCTGTTCGTTCAATGCCGATCTGCTGGTACCACCTGTAACTTGATACTGCTCTACGCTGTTTGCGAAGTTCCAAATTTGTGTTACATCTTCTTGGAAACATTTACTACGAAGTTAATAGTAAAAAATTGAATACTTTGATAAATAAAATTTTTTATGGAACCGCTTACCTTATAGTCTGTAATTGTTTCAGGGTCAACTCACAAAGAGGTACTCCGACTGATTCTGACATGGAAACGGCTTTCCCAGTCAAATGATGAGCTTCTCTAAATGGCACCTATTCAGAAACGATTATGTATACATGTAAATGGAAACTCAGGATCAGATAACGTTTTAAAAATTGTTTTATGATCATTCATTTTATACGTTCTAAATACTGACTCCTTTTCGAACAAGGTAATACGCCATATCCGTTGCCAACATACTAGATGTCAGAGCGTTCGTACACTTCCTGTTATTCACCTCAAGGGTGTTTATCGCTCCCGTAACGATAACAAGCATACTATCTATTGTGTCGAATGTGGAAAACAATGCCTCCTTATCTTCTTGCAGATCCTTGTTATACGTGGATGGAATTCCTTTTAAAGTAGTCATAAAACCCATACACTAAAATATTATAAAATTACATAATTGAAGGAAATTGTTAAGTGAAATTGATTCACATACGAACCTTTCCAAGTAGGGTACCAGATTTCCCTCGAATCAATTCCATACAGTCAGGATTGTGTTTTTGAGGCATCAAACTACTACCCGTCGAAAATTTATCTGCGAATCTCACGAAACCGAATTCCTCACTGCTATATATGATTAAATCCTCGCAAAGACGGCTGAGATGGATTGCCATTAATGAAGACCAAAAGAGAAACTCAGCTTGAAACGAAGTAAAGTAATAAATATTGCATAATGCTAGTTGAAAAATAATAACCTACTTCCACAGATAGTTCTGTCTAATCCGATATGGTGGTACGTTAAAAATAATTAAGTTTCTTTTCTGCGTTTACATCTTATTACTCGCTTCGTTAGCTATTTAACACGTTCGTCGCCACGTAACCCACATTTGGGTGACTCTTTTTTTCTTAAAGTTAAATAGAATTTTAAATTGGAATTTTAAAAGGAATTCAATGGAATAAGCATTGAAGTATAATATATATAAATATATAATACATAAAATAAAAATAAAAAGTTAAAATTTTTGCTGTTTTTGTATCTTTTTACCCCAGTTTTCTATGCAATCGAATTTGGGCCCAGCGAGAAACTCGGCCGAATCACGCTGGACGACGAACGTGTTAAACACGATATTCGAAGCTTATTCTTCGCTCACCAACGAAATCTCTGTCCCCAATAGCGTGCATGCTGTTCTCAGTTATTGCAGAAAAATTTAATTCGCTGGCCAGGAAACGTCGATCGATTTGGAAGGGATTCCCCGCTATTGCACCACTGCCCAAAGGCAATACGTTCACTCGCCTTCGAATCTCTTGCAGCCTCTCGACATCCGCTTTCACGTACCATGCGTAGCTACCAGTACGAAAAATGTATCTTAGTTTTTATTATTTCATTTATTTCAAATCCAATTTATATTCGATTTAGAAAAGATATCGAATTATCCACATATTTATCTTTATTTATTTTCGTTTGCACCTGAGTAACCAGTGGCTCCATTTCACAGGCTGGGCGCGTTGCATATGCGTATAACCGGGCATAATGATCTCCATATCATTCTCGGCACGATCAACAAGAACCTATACGTATCGACTGTTCAAGTAACACAGTTTCCCTTTTCGTATCATAAATTTTGGCATTCATACCTGCATGAGTTTGATCAGTTTCGTTGAAAGCACGTCTATAGATTTTCGAAGCCATAATTTTGTATCCGTTATCGTTTGATCGTTTCGACTTCTTCCAGTGTGCAATTTCTTTGCAACATCCCCGATTAACTCCTGTCGAATATGTTAATGTTTCCACAAGCTTTTGTGATTTATATGTTATTAATAAATCAGGTAAAGAAGAAAACTGTTTTTGCAAAACACAGTAGTATGCGACAAATAGTTTTATATGATAAAAAGGTAGTGATACTTAAAACATGAGCCATTTAATTAACTAGCTTCATAAATACCGAAAGTCGACGTTCGTTCGCGCTGTGTATATCTTCATCTTCATCGTGTACGACGAATTGACCGTTTTCCCACTCAGCTTTCACCTGCGCCAAATATTTTTTTTGCAACTTTTTTTTTCTGCACAAAATCGATCGTTCCTTTTTTCTTTATTTCTCGTTTCAAATAATTTTCTTTTTTTAATACCTTTTCGAGACCGTTCACTATAGCTTGTAATTCTTTGTCCGAGAGGAGATTAGTTGCTCGTATTGCCTTTGCGTATGCTATGCTACCCTAATTATAATATTGCGAAATATTAAAAACACGTATAAGATAAATGTTAAGCTTTTATTTACGTTTACAGTATCAAAACATCCATTACACGAGACTTTTTACCAATTGTGAAACAGGGTGCATTTGCCATTATATCAATGATTCAACGTTATCATCATGTAAGTACTATATGTAATAGATATTTTTCTTGTTTTGTACTTCAGTAATAGATACATTTATTCCTATTTCTTTTAATTTTTTAACTTCTCTATACAAATTTTCGCGCCTATATTTCTGTGTTCTATGTACAAATTTCCATGCATTAAGACACAAGTATTATTTAATTCTCTTCCCTTTCATTATACAAACCTCTATATCCTCGGCAAACATCCGTTTATCAAAATCGATCGATGCATTGAGATTGTGAAACTTTGGATCGGTATCGTCGGTGAAACGACCTCCCCATAACTTCTCGCAGACCTGTTCGCATAAACGTGTAAATAATCAGCGAGCTCGTCGATCGTGAATCTTCATTTCTTGCATCGCGGCCACTTATCTTTCGGATCACTCGAGGAAAGCGATAAAATCGAGACTTATTTAATCTCCGTGTTAATTGATCATGCACACGTCACGGATTGCGAGACTCACCTGCATCGTGGCTTGTTCAGGTAATTGCGTCACGTTCTCCTTGTACAAATTATCGTCTGATTGTGAGAAGAATGTGAAACACAAGCTTCGAAATGTTTATAATGAAACATCCGTGCTGAGTTCAGCTGCGATACTAAGCGAAAGGTCACGATTATCGTTTCCAGATAATGTGAACACGCGTCGAAATGAATGACATTAAACGGACATAATTTAATAGATGCGATGGATAGAAGAGATGCAATACACTATTAACACTACAACCGTCGACGGTCAAGGTATATGCTTAATTGAGATGAAGAAATAAAATTGAAAATTATATTAACGCTTAGCCGACCGAATGGGAAGATCTCCCATTTCTTTCTCAACAAAGCGTTGCAATTGATTCTATTTGCTTTTGTTATTAGTTAATCTTAAACCAGTGCTGTTCATAAATTTTCCAAAGCACAATTTTTAATAAGTTCAACACTAGCTCAGGACCAGTTAATAACAAAAGTAAATAGAATCAATGGCACTGTTTTGTCAAGGAAAAAATGGGAGATCTCTCTATTCCATCGGCTAAGTGTTAACCCTTTCCACTCGAAAGGTGACTGTTAGTCACCTGATGATACTAATTTTAAAAATTTTCAAATTCGAAATATTTACTAAGATTCGGCTATATTAAACGTCATTTAGTTTGATTAAGTGATATACTAAAATTTACATACAGTGGCTCCAAAAAGTATTCGTACACTGTATTACAAAGAAATTCATCTGCTTCTGAAATTCTGACTTCAATGAAACTTTATGTGTGTACAGAGCATGGTGTGTCCTGCGTGGAACAATTTTTTTGGCCGCAAAATATCTTTTAAGGGGGCTGATAACGAATCTCAAAATTTCAGCGATTTTTCACGCTTTTTGAATAGAAGCTTATCTATGTTCTTTTTTTATGACAGGGCGATGGAGTATTAAATATTAAACATTTTCTATTTGAAAGCTTTTGCTTCATCAAGCATCATTACAAAGTTATCTTTTAAAAATGAGAAGAAACTCAGAAACTTCAACGCTGGTTTCAATGGCATTTAGACGAAAACAAGAGATTAATTCATACTTATACTATTACAATATACATACCCACAAAGTTTTCTCAAATACTTCTATCAGACTCAGAATTTCAGGGTTAAACGAATTTATTTTTTGACATAATGTACGAATACTTTTTGGAGCCACTTTATGTGACTATTTCAACCTCTGAGCTTGAATAATAAACAAACTAATTAAAGTATGAAAATTTGCGAAACTATCATTTGGTGACTAACAGTCACCTCTCGAGCGCAAAGGGTTAAAAAGGTACTTCATACGAAAGAAACAAACTATAATGATTGGTAAATTTCCAAAGATATAGATATCAAAATAAATTTACCAAGTTTCCATGAAAAATTACGAATTGGTCATTTTGACCGGTCTTGGTAATTATAGCGTTAAGAATTAATGACTAGAACAAAGCGCACAAAATTGTACGTTCCATCTTTTATTTCGCTAATTGTTATTTGTTATTATCTTTCATTCATTGTAACAATATTTTTGTTCCGTTTAATCTATCTATTTTTTTACTGGATAAATCTAGTTTTTGTAATAATATGGTTATTTCTTTTTTTTTATCTCGAAAACAGAATATGCTTAAGTTGAAAACAGAAAATCTGAGCGCCTATGATGATTCATCATTTATCAGTGTTCGGATGCAATCAACCTCTTTGAGTTACAATCAAATAAACAACGCAATTGCAGATCACGAAAGAGGGACAAGTCTTACGCTGTTTATAATTTAACACCTAGACACACCGATTTATAGTATCGTTCTTTTATCCGTTCAGTTTTCATAATGGTACTTTCCTTTTTTAAATATAAGTTTCTTTTTCGAAAAATATTCACTATAAGAACAATAATCGAGACAATTATTCACGATCATTGTTACTGACTTCCTTTTTTTTATCGTTTAAACAAATATATGTCTAATGATAAGTGATCGATAGAACGACTAATACAGTTGATATACACACTGAGTATGTATACATTGTCCTAAGGCATTTCCCTTCGTTCACGCGTCACTTTGCGGTTACTTTAAAACCACGTTGGAATTCGTGTTTGATATACAATAACTCGATAATAGTTATCGTTATTTCTGCGCCAGCAACGTTCCTAACAGTATCTTCAATAAATTACTCTTCCAGCGCCATTAACCTTTTTTATTTACATTTCTGTTCTGTCGAAGTGAATTTGGAACTTTTAAAGTTTTCCTCATTACCGGCACTGATCAATCGATAATTCGATACCCTGTCAAAATTCGATCAGAATCCGGAAGAGCGGTTTATTGAAACATTGGAGACAAAGACAAAACATTACGTGAGTAACTTTTCACGCGAGTGCTTTTATTCAAGAAGTAAAGCGATATGTGAGTAATTGTTCGCCTGAGTGTACGTGAATAGTTTTCTTCGTTTCCGTTTCGGTGATTAAACGAAATAGTTGTACGGTACGTTGTCAAATTCTGAATGTTTACTTGAAGCAAAAACGTTGTGGTAACAAGTGTACTTATTGTAAAGCAAATAAAGAACTCTAATTCCATGTTCGAGTAGTTTGCAATACCTTGTCACGTGTGTTTACTGTAAATTCTCAAAACAAACGTGCCGTGGTGCAGTATTCGATAGAAACTTATTCACAGCACAATTAGTCGAATTATTTTGTAAACGGTGAAAATCAATTCAAAATAAAAATTAATTATAAATAATACTCTAATAAATGTGTGTATAACAAATTTTCAGATTAATGTTTATCAAATTTACGAAATAAACATTGTTTGTGCATCGACACGTTATCTTAGACCAAAGATCGATACAAAGGTACCGTCTGTCTGGATAAAGAAAGAAAAAAAATTGATGCAGAAAAGTAGCCATGGATGAAAATGAGAAAGAAAACAAACAAGAAATGGTGGAAGCAGTGGTCGTGAAAAATACTCTTTCCTCTGTCGATACCACGGACAAAAAATCTCAAGCATACAAACAGTCTAACACTTATGCCGCAAAAAAGACCGTGGCCCAAGGTATGATGGATGTTGCTTTAATCACTGCCAATGCAAATCAGTTGAGGTACCTGATTGAATATCAGCGGGAAAGCTCTACATTTTACTTGATTATGAGTCTAATAGTTATCAGTCTCCTTCTGCAGGTAAGATAAACAATAAGGCTTTAGATTAGTAATTAAACATTTCAGATTGTTATTATCTTACTTAAATGCCGATGGGAAACAACGATTAATTAGTTGAGTGTAAACAAGTTTCAACTACATAAAGTACCTATGACTGTTTTTGATCAACAGTAGATTGGTTCGTTTAATTTTAGGTGGCGGTAGGCATCAGTTTGATCTTCAAAGGTCGATTCGACATAAAAGGACAATCGAAATCGATACAAGCACGAAAAATCAATAATTATGTGGTGATCGGAGTTTTTCTAATAACCATTATAAATGTGTTCATTGCTGCTTTTAGTATATCTGTTCCTACCACACTACCACGGGTAACAGATAGTCAAAAATAATGTATATGTCTAATCTTTTATACTTCTCTTCTCAGAATAGCTCTCTAGTATCTTTTATATTTAAATAGATTACAACAAAATATCTGAAATGAGCGATTGTTTTTTAATTTATATCATCATTAAAATTAATCTTTTTTCTATTTAACTTTCCTGGTTCTATTTCGTATTAAGACATACATCTATTTTCTATTAAAATATATTATGTAATATGGATTGAATCACAAATAAATAGTAAAATAAGTATTTAATATTTTTGCAGAAAAAGAATTAAGTTCTGTCTTTATTTCATTTGATCATCTATTTTTAGGTAGAAGCTACTGATGATGCTAACATTCGAAATACTTAATTAACAATGAAAATTTCCACCAAATTGCTTCATCTAAAATACAGCCTGATCCACTGACATTGACAGTATCTGCACAACAATAAGTTACAACATTCTTTATATATCTCTTTCCTTTTTCACGTCTACATATTTTAAACATTCATTAAACAATTCGACACTTTTTTTCAAAGTAATTGGTACTATATAAATTTTAGATATTACTGTTTTCTGAAGAAGTTTTCTTTTAATATAGTAAGATAGGCTTTTATTAAATTTGATGTAATTCAGATTTAATTATGTGATTTTAATCCTATTTTCAATCGTTTTTTTATAAAATATTTAACTTTATGCAAAATTTTTAATGAAATACGGATTCGAATTAAAATAATTCCTAACACTTTCAAAATTTTGATATTTTTTTTTTCGTATGTTTTAATATAATTACAAAAATCAAATTTCATAAATAAAATAACAAGTTAATTATCGTTACAAACTTAATTCAGATACTTGAATGCTTACTCTCATTCTTTTAGCAGCAGATTTCATGCACATATATTTTATTTATCTCATCATATTCATAGCAAAAATATTCAATTAGACCGATATACTTACATATCCGATCTGCTTAATCTAATCTCCACTGTATATAAAAGCTGACTGTTAAATAAATATTATAAACATTAGTTTAACGTATATTCAACGTTCCTTTTAAAACTATATACACATAACAGATATAGGTTTCTCCTACAGCTATGAATCCTATCATCTCTGAAGAAGTATAATTTTTTATCTTGTAATAATAACATTCATTTTGTGTTACTTTATAAAATTTGCGCTATAAATTATATAAGTCTAGTCTCTTTTTAGATAATACAAAAAAATAATACAGTGAAAGGAAGTTGCATGTTGAAGTAAATTAATATTATTTTGTTCTTTTTTAGTTTTTGATATTTGATAGACACTATACAAACCGAAAACGATTTGTAACATGACTATGTTATATGTTACAAACTGAATAGAAGGATAAAGTATGTTTGGAGAGTGGACAAAAATACGGGTCCAATAATAATTTGTTTACCTTTTCGTTTCTTAAATGCAACAATACCTCTATGTAATGCATTTAAAGTAGAATCTTGTAATACTCTCATCCTTCATACAATCTTATTAGTTTATCATTTATAACAAATCTTTTTTTTTTAAACACTTCTCGCTACTTTCTTTTTATTCTAGTTAACAACCATAGTTCTAATTCTCCCCTTCCTCTGTATTACACTTTTATCTTGCTGATATATTAAATTCGACAATAATCGAGATAAAAATCCTGCAACCGTATGATGTTTAGTTGATTAAACGAGAAATTCGAACATCGAACAGCATTCACGTTACAATAATATTGCATAGAATATAATAAAATACAATAACTAATAATTAACACATTATTTTTCCTCGTTTTTGATGTGACTAGGATTTCTCCATAGTGATGTAAAACTGTATCTTGTGCCTCATACATTTTCAAAGAAAATTTCTTTCAATTTTTAACTCACTTTCATGAGTTTGATATCTATATCACACACGTGAAAATATACAGTTCTTATTATATCCTTAATAATAATCTTACATTCAATATATTTTAATAGGATAAATCTAAGAGTTATTTGATGCGCTGCTGTTTTAACAGAAGAAACAAATTCACAAATGTATCATTATTGAAATTCATTTAATTCGTTTGCATTCAATGGAATCGCGATTCCCTCTTATTATTAGAATGGAGATTAAGAGATATTAAATTGACGTGATATGTTAAAAGAATAAAGAGAAAAACATAAGAAGTTAATAATAAAGTATTAAAAGTTATCAACTCCTAATTACTGAGTCATTTAAAGAGTTTAGAAATTCTTTTAGTGTTAAAATTGATATTAATTCAGGACACCTGTTTTAGCTTTATAAGCGACTAGATACAAGGCCATAATTCAGACACACCTAAACTGGATTTCTAAGTCTATAAACGGAAGAATTAATTAAAGAGATTTTTTCTTTAACAAATGTTTAGTATTCTAATAGGTTTAAATATAACTTATATATTTTTGTAAGGATTGATTCTTAGTTTTGAAACGTCAGATATATAAATCGATCCAAAAATGCTTAATGTGGTTAATTTTATAATAGATAAGAGGTTAAATTTTTTTAAATCAATCTGCGCAATAATATATGCAGATATATTAACTACGAATTAATGCAGTTTCGATATATCTTTTATACATATATGGTTCATTACCGAAATTATTGTAATCTCATGGAGTATTAAGTTGGAAAAAAATATAATGTTTCTAATACTTTTGTTTACCGTTCTATTAATGGTAATAGAACTATGCAATTAATTTAGAAGTCTATGTTTTATACATCATTTACGTTTTGTTCCATCATAAATATGCATTTTGCATTAATATTGCTGCTAACTTAAAATTACACATACTTCGATTCACACGAATTGGGCAGGGCAAACTAGGGCTAAAGTTTCGCAATTGTCATAAATGGAGTGTATTAAATTATAAAACAATAGTATTTACTTACATAAAATTTGTGATATTATTAACTTTACTATATCATTACGCTACTTCTTACTTAACTGTATTTTTTATACTATTTATTGAAACATCATAAATAGCTGTCTATAGTACTCGCTTTATTTGGCAAATGTTGATTTTTAGTTAAACAATTTTTGTTGAACAAAAAATTAATTTTTATATATCAGTTGTGCTATGTAACATTGTATTTACTTTATATGTCTTCTTTTCTTTTTAAAATAACTGTATGTAAGAATTTATTTGAAATAATCAGGACCTTCATTCAGCCCTTACCTGCCCTATCCATGCAATTGTGCCATACTGTTTGATAACGCATTTGAGTGATCTTCCTTTTCTGAACATTTACATATGATTTTCATTCTTCTTTGGATATCAAATTCAAAATCATTACATTATACATTTACAGTAGCTAATTTGTTTACACGTTTATTGATAGAAGATTTATCACAGTGATATATTATTTTATTCCTCGAGCTGTATATTTCATCTGAAACAGCATTTCATACCTTTATTATAAAATTTAAATTATATTTTATAAATTAACTGACCTGAATTAATCATCCCATTCATCATCATCGCTGGTTTCACTAGTTGAATCATCACTTTCACTATGGATTGCACTTGATCGTTCAGCAAGAGCCCTTGATAAAGCACTAGCTAATCCTCCTTGAAATGCTGGTGCTGTTTTACTTTTTACTTCGTTTGAAACAGGCCTTAATTCAATTCCTTGACGAATTTGCTCCAACAAAGCATTTCTAGAGTCCCCTGGAGGATTTTGTTTTATTTCAGACTTATCAATTTTCTGTAATATAAAGATAAAATGTAATTATCAAATTCAGTAACATAATGTAAACTTTGTAACCAAAAATTCTTAATTTTAATACTAACCTTAAGCGTAATACCGCTCCTTATAGATTCCATGAGCGTTGACCTCAAGTCTACAGTATCATCATTATTATTGTTAGTACTAGTATTATTATTATTGGTAGCGCTTGTATTATTAGTTCCATCATCAGTATTCAGAAGATTAGGCAATGGTGGTGGTAGTGGAACAGGTGCAGTTGAATTACTTTTGGAACGAGGAGCCGGAGCTGGTGGTGGAGGTGGTGGAGGAGGAGGTGGCGGTGGAGGTGGCGGCAATGATGGCGCAGAGGTTAAGGAAGGTGGTGGTGGTCGAGATGGCAATGTTCTATGAACTGGTGGTACATTAGGTGGTGCGCTCGGTGGTGTTGAAGGTGCGTTGAACCGATTTGGAGGTAGTGGTGGAGCACTTCGAGTTTGATGCTGTAAAAATATTACTCCATTAGAATTATTTACCTTATAGAGCTATGCAATATTATAAAGAACAATATACAAACAGGTATTGTTCTTGCAGGAACTGGAGGAGGATATTCCTGTCTTTGAGGTGCTACTGGAGGCTGTTGCTGTGATTGTTGTAATTGGGGCTGTACATCTTCTTTGATAGCGTTCATGCCACCATTTTTTTCAATAAAATCATAAATAAATTTGCGCGTATCTTGATTTCTGAATTGATGTTCTGATACACCAACTTTATCAAGAAAACGTTTTAAATATGGATCAACTAATTCCCATTCTTTGCTGTTAGCATTCCATCCCATATGTGAAACATGTCTGAAAGTATAAACAAAAATTTTTTAATCATTTATCAGATATATCTAAAATTATAATATATCCATATAATTTAAAGAAAAAATTCCAACCTAAAATTGGATGGAGGACCAATATCATCTTTTGTCAGCTTTTTTTTAATTTTATCTCGTTTTTTCTTTTTACTTTTATACATGGAACTACTAGAAGCACTCCTATTAACACCAACTGTATTTGGTGTTCCATTTAATAAATTAGAAGTTGAGCCTGTACATGCAACAGGTGATGTATTGCTTTGATTTCTCCATGGCAATGTTGCACCATGCTGAGTTTCTCCTTCTGTTTTAGACCGTCTTTGTTGTCTTCTTTGACGTTTGGCATTCAATTTACCAAGAAGAATATTTCTAAAAAAAAACAAATAATAATAATTACTTTATACCTAACCTGTTTTAATAACCTTCAAATTTGAAAGGTCTTTCATAATATTTGTAAAAACAGCTATTATTATAAAGTTTATCTTCATAATTTAAATTTAATTACAATTAAGTTATAACAATTCATTAACAATTAAGACATTTTTATTTCTTATTTTAAAACAGTTTACCTTAGAGTAACAGCATCTGTTTCACTTGCAAAATTAAAAGCAGCTATACAATCTTCTGCTTCAAATGTATGGAAGTATGTAAATGGTGCTTTATAATCCATTGCATTATAAACTTCATGTTCCCACAACATTGCTTTCCTTTGTAAGCAATATAAACGAAGGAAGAAACTACGTCTAGGATTATCTCTTATCAGCGTTATAATACCTGTAGTTTTCTTTATCCATTCTTTATGTAAAGGTGGTTCAGTTAAATATAACTGAATAACTCCAGCTGCTAAGCACTATAAGAAATAACAATTAATTCTTTTCATTATATTATTTTTTGAAATTAATGATTCAATTAACACAATTGTTTTTTATTACTATACAATAACAAATATATATAAAAAACACAGATATAAATTAATATTAAAGATATTGATTTAATGATTAATTAATAAAAAATATATAAATGAATAATGAACAATTTTTATATGATTATAAATCTTCTGATATCATTTAATGATGTCATTCATGATTAATACATAATTTTAGACATACAAGTTTGTTTTTACTATGATTTAAAATGAAATAAATACATCATATCATTAATATTCTTATACAAAATAATTAAAATTACATATTTTACATTAAAAATTCTGCTGTTCAATATAAAATATGTCAATATTAAATGTAATTCATAACATAAATTTCGTGTAAATATTGCGTGTATGATAAACAAATAGAAACAATGTTTGATTATTATATCAATAGTGGTAAAAATATTTACAAATAATATCAAAATTAAAATAACAAGATGTTTTTATCAATATCTGTCAATCAACAAAATTTAGGTCAAAATCAGTGTATTAAAACAATAGTCAAAGTATTCATAAATTAATATTTTTATTAAAATAATTCTTACCTGGCACCGATTTCCTACTAATTGGAAGACTTGCTCGTTTTCTTCCACTTTTAAAAGCGTAGAACCTCTGTGTTTGTCCATGGTGCCTGACTTCATTTTTAATAAGGTTAGGATTTTAGTATTAGCGCACTGTGATATTTGTTATCACATTCTTTTTCAATCAATAAATTTTGTCTCATAATTTGTCATTAGCATGTTCCATCTTTATACATTTTTATAAATTGAACACACACCGACACAAAATCCGTAAAATTAAAAACGGTCAATCACCACCCACCAAAGCCACTCTTCACACTACAATCTCCTCACAGGAAACTCTACCAGTTAGTGATGACATTTTTATCTATCCGGTTCAATGTTCCACGTTTCCTCGTTCGATATATTCATGCTCTTAAATCAGATTGGATCTCAGAATAATAAAATATTCTTATAAAGGATAGGTTTGTATAATTTTCTTTGCTAAAATCATCACTTTTCATATTCATGTTTTACAGTAACAAAGAGTTTTATAGATACACCTCTTATGATATATCTTCTTTCGCGTTTCGATGAAATTATAAAGTGGTTACTGCAGCTATATACAGTTATAATTCTTTACAATACACAAAATTTAATACATCTTTCATTCATCATTTCATGTACTGTATGCATATAGATATATGGTTATAATTTTTTAAAACTAGGAGTATTATAATATATTATATTTTTATTTTGTTATTTAGTATAATAAGCATTTATTATATATAGTATAACAAACGAAATTATCAAACGTTATATTATTTAAGCAATAGCAATTTGAAAATTATATATAAAACAATTCATAACATTGCACTATAATTAAAATTTCTTTTGTTTTAAACTTATATGTATCTGTATGCGATTCACTGGTAAGTTTGAATTTTTAGCGCGTTTTGTTATCCTTCGTTGTCGCTATAATCACAAACTGCAAATGGCCACGGGTGCAAATCAGTCTCAGAAATGCGATATCAAGCGGAATCTTATTTTGCATGCAAAACAGCATCGTCAACGATGATAGCGTGTCAGTGATCATTATTACGTGTGTATATCTTCAGAAACAAAGTTATTCGCGATTTTTTTAAGGTCGCGCAATTGAGTTTTCCGCGGGAAAACAATGTCTGGATATCGAAGAGTGAATTATTACGAACTGTGTAGATTGTGTACTAGCAGCGAAGGAAACAAAATGAACATCTTTCGGGAAGAAGGTCGTAGACGACAACTTCAAACAAAAATTCAAACATATTTACCTATACAGGTAAAACTATACACTTTTTGTTTCGATTAAGAAACGTTTTGAAAAATTGAGATTATAAAACAAGTAATCTTTTATAAATAATTTTAGTCACTGTAATTATTGACTTCAAAATGTGATTTAATTAATTATTTGATTTATATTTATAAGTAACGCATAATGCTTAATTGGTATTTAAAGGTTTTAGAAGAGGATTCCTTGCCAAAAATAGTTTGCCATGAGTGTGTAAAGAAATTAGAAAATTTTATTGAATTCAGAGAAACAGTTGTAAGTGCTGAGGGTATGCTGGAATCATATTTTACTTCGCTACGATTTTCTGAAGATTTTTTAAAAGAGGGTAAGGTTTATGTAAAAAGTACAGAAAAGGATAGACCAGTAACACCTGAGAGTGAAGTATTAAAGTCAGTGGAAAAGGTAGCATCTTCAACAGGAAATCAAGTGGTTAATAGTGATCAACAGATACAGCATCAACAGCCTGTTGTTGTTAGTAATATAAATGCTTCTAATATTCAAATTATTAGTGGAGTTCAAGCAAGAGTTCAACAATACAAGTGTGCTATGCAGGTTTGTTTAAAAAAAAAATTTGAATAATATACATTATTCAGTAAAAATTCAACTTATTTTTTTTTGGTTTCTTCAACCAATTTTTTATATCTAAAAACGTAAATTTTTACCTTTAGATGCAACCAGGAGGTATGGCAGCTGCTGTTGTAGAAGCAACAGCAGAAACACATTACAGTTACCAACAACAGACTTCACAGCAAGTGTCTCCTCAACAATCAAATGAAGCACAAAATCAAATTAACGATCAACAAAGTCCAGCTTCACAAATTCAAGTGCAAAATCAAGTCCAAAGTCATGGTCAAATAAATCAACAAATACAATCACAAAGACAAATTCCTCAATCACAAAATCAAACACAAGTTGGTCAACAACAAAATCAATCACAGATAACACAACAGATTCAGCAGTTACAAAGACAACAGAGAGAGTTTGAGAAACAACATAGACAACTCCAACAGATTGAAAAACAAGTGCAAATTACTGCACAACAAGAATTTTCTATTAAGCAAGAACCTCAAGCACAGGTAGCTCATCAAAATAATAACATTATTTTAAAAGCAGAATCTGGCTCTAAACAAAATCAGCAAATCATTCAAAAAGTACAATCTGAGACTCAAAAAGATGAAAGTGGACAAAATGTACAAAATTATACAACTGTACAAGCTACACCTGAAGTATATCTAAATTTAGGATTTAAAGAAACTCCTTTGGTCACACAAACTATTCGGGAGGATCAAAAGGAATTCAAGTCGGAGGATGCAGTATCTCGTAATTCAATTGGACAAATTTCCGAGTTTCTAAGAATTAAATCAGGACCTGAACCAACATCTTTAATTACCATAAATCCTCAAGTTATCTCTCAAGTTCATAGAAATATTACCTGCAAAGAATGTGGCAAAATTTTCTCTTCCATAAATCTATTAAACAGTCATACCTGCTCTGTTCAAAATCTTTTAAATGAAACTTCTGATAATAGTGGTATCAAAGAGGATCCCTTACAAAGTAATAGTAGTTCATTTAGTTGTGATGTTTGTGGTAAACCATTCAAACGAAAAGAACATCTTTATCAACATAGAAAATTACATACTGGTGAACGTCCCTATGTGTGTACTACGTGTTCAAAAGCATTTAGTCGTAAAGAACATTTAGTTAGACACTCTGTATCTCACACAGGTGAAAAGATGCATGAGTGTGAAATGTGTGGTAAAAGTTTTTCTCGAAAAGACAATCTTCATAAACATCGTAAGACGCATGGTGTATCAGGTCCATATATTTGTGAAACTTGTGGAAAATCGTTTGTGGTAAAACATTATTATTTAATGCATTTGACAACTCATGCATCAACTGTTGGGGATGGTGTAAATTGTCAGAATCCTTTACCATACAAATGCGATATTTGTCACAAGGCATTTTCTGTGAAACAATATCTTACAACTCATAAACTGAGGCACAGATCAAAAAATAATAACAGTACTTCCCAGAATGCTGTAAATGGTCATCAACATCATCAACAACAACAACAGCAGCAGCAGCAACAGCAACAACAAACACAACAATCAAATACTACAAATAATGTGAATATAGTGACAGATAATGTTGCTAGTTCTGCAAACCTAAACAATAGCAATGGACAGTCTAATAATGGATCAACAGTTGAAATGCAAAGTGTTATTGAAAGAAATGAACAACCAAACGGTTCATTTAACGAGCAGTATCATAATAATGTACAAGAGTTTCAATGAGATAAGGGGAAGCGTGTCTATTATGTTCTCTTGCCAAATGGCAACAATCATAAGATTGTTGTTATGTGAGCAAGAGGAATTTTATGACACGCTAACATATTCTCCTAAATTACACCTGTTGTTATTTGAACAGGAAATTTTTTGTACTTTAATAAAACAGAGAACAGATTTAAATATTATTATTTTCAGTATATTAAAAATTAAGTAATTTATTACTTCTGTCAGTGGTCAATCAATCAAGAAAATAGAATCTTCAGTGACTTGTAACATAACTTGAAGTCCATTGTACATATAATTTGCCAGTCAAGTATTAAATATATTGAGGTACATGCTATGTTTTATGTGGATGCACACTGTTATTTAAAACTATGTGCTGCAGAATCTAAACATATATAAATAGTCACGAGGTTGTTTCAATACCTGATTAGATATATATTTTCATGTTTTATCATGTATTATTTTGATTGCTTATGCTAATAGAATTAGAATGAGGTAAAAATAATATTTTATAAATTTGATCAGATATATAATGTTTTTATTATACATTTCAGTAGTAGTTAATGATGTAATCAATATTTAGATATTTTTGTTATAAATAATCGAATCAGTTTTATAAAAATATTGTTTTGCATTGGTTTTGTGCAATGTCTTTTATACTTGCATATGTTAAATGTATAATTATCAAAATTAATAGAATAATTTTATTAACCAGTGGTTGCAACAATCTATGACCATTTTACAAAGTATTTTAGAATTATATGGTTTATATATATACTTAGAATACAAAACAAAATCTAAGACCAAAGAAATTTATATTATGTATAAATTGAGTATATAATAGAAACATTAATATAAGGTAAAGTCAAGTATAATCTGACCTGATTAGCTCCATTATAATTAAGGTTTCAGTTAAAGGTGCATATAATGTACACATATATTACAGAGCACATTATATTATATACAGTGATCTTAGAGTCATTGTTTTTTTAACAAATGAGAGTGTGCCATATAGTAAACTTCAAAAATAAGTATATGGAAAATTATAATTGTCTAAATTTCTCACTAATACATTGACCAAAATCAAGATGAAGTGAAAGAATTCATATTTCTTAATCTATATTTAGTTCTATTGTATCTGTATATAATTTGCATATATTATTAATTAATTTATAATCTTTTTTTTAAACGAATTTTATGTAATAAGGTCAAAAACAGGGGGCAACTAGATCTTCAAATAAAAGTTCCCAGTGTATTTTATTAATATTTTATCTATGTATTTATTAAATTTTATAATTGTACACAAGTAGATCACAAAATAATTTATAATTTATTACATATTCTTTTCATATTATATTTAATTTATGTACACTTTTTTCATTATGTTCAATGAAAACAAGTATTTAAATCGCACAATTTTTATATTGTATTTATTATATTACATGTTAATATCTATTGTTTATCAAAATAAATATGAAATTTTTATTTCAATGCAAATACAAAATTTGTTATTGGACATACAGTAACGAAGTTTTGTTTTTGCATAATAAATATCGTAAAATGTAAATGAACTTTCTACAGTACAAAAGATTTATTTTAATTACTGTTCAGACTTTATTTTATTATAAAGTCTTGTATATACACACGCGCGTGCGCGCATACACACAAACACACACACACATATATATAAATATATTTAACAGAAGTAATGAATTTAAGACTGTGTTTCTATATCATCTAGTACTAGATGTACATTTGAGGTATATAGATTTATAGAGATTACATTGTACATAACATGGTCCAGTGAGTAAGACAAAAAACTGTTAGTGCACTGTTCCTAAGGAAGAGGTATTTCTCGGCAAAGCAGAAAATACCTATATTCATATTGAAGTATTGTAAAGTAGATATTATATCCAAAGATACAGTGCTTTTATTCATTGCATACTTTGTGCCTAATTATGAGGATCTTAAAAATCATTTATTTACAAGATCTATGTATGAAATACTATACTTTAGATTTATGTAGCCCCCTGCTATATGTAATTTTTAACACAATAATAATTATTTATAGACATGATTATTTTTCAAATTTATACTGTTAATTTTTATATTTCAAACTGTATATATTTTCCAACTAATATTATATTTAAATATATTATAATATATTAATTCAACTCATTTATTTAACTTCCTACATGTACATACTGTTAATTCTATATTGTTTAAATTTATTTACGAAACGGATTTCAACAAAATTTTGTGACATTTCAAAATCATTGAAACTTAACGATAAAAGTGAATGTGACCTTAAACACGAAACAAAAAGAAACAAAAAAATAGAGAAATATTTTTTAAATATTTTCGCGCGCTGTTTTTAATTATATAAATAATACTAATACATATAAAGTGCATTTTAATAGTAATTAATGTAGGAACAATAAGTAAAGTTTTTTATTAAATATGGTTACTTTTATTTTATTTAAATAATTTTGTATAACTTCAATGTTTTTTTTTATTACATAAAGTAATAAATAGCAATGTTGTATGTCATTATTTAATGTTGTAATATTTTATATAAAAAGGCATAAAATCTTGCCAAGCGATATTGAAAATAATATAAAATGTTTCAACAAAGTTTAATCTAAAACTTCATTTACATTTGTGACATACAATTGTAAAAACATTTTAAGTTCTATCGAATGTTTCTCAAAGCGCTATTGATACATGAATTGTTCACAAAATTTAAAGGACTCATTTTCATATCTTTTTATACAACCTTTTGTAAGTCTATTTTTAATTAACAAGTTTTTTTATAAAATATCGTACTAAGGTAAAGTTGAGTCTATAAGAGGTTGTTTAGTTTGGTCAGTAAAGTACGTGTAATCATCATTTTGTATCTAATTTTTCAATGAATTAAACTGGATGCATTATGTTGTGCCAATTAATTTTTGAAACAATATTGTTTTGGATATAATAATTTTTATTTAAAATAAAGTAATTATCAGGTAAGCGATATCACAGTTATAATATTTCAAACATAAGGTTATGTTATTAATGATTGATTTTTAACAGTAGTATATCAATTTTCGTAACTTATTTAAGAAAAATATGTGTTTTGTATGTATCAATAAAAATTCTAGAATAAAACTTTATAGTACATATAATGTCTTATTATAATATTAATAAATAAATTTCTAAATTTCATTAAACATCAATTGCTGTAATATATTTTTTAAATATTGTTTTTAATATAAAATTAATATTTTTTATATCATGTATTTAATATACAATTGAGCAACTTTACATTCTTGTAAGAAACATAAGAAACATTATTTTTAAATAAAATTTCCATAGAATTATTTTTAATTTTACTTACATGTAAAAATATTATTAATATATTTAAAAACTTACTTTTTTCCATAAAGTACACAAAAAATCATGTAAGATTATTGATTATAGTAGCATATGGTTGGCAGAAATTTTATCACTGTTTCTGGGTTTCAGCCAAAGAAACAAAGCTTATTCAGCAGTCAAAATTAGACTGTTTTGTGAACAAAATTTTCTTTGTGTTTTTATGTAAATTTCAAATTAAAAACTTGAAGCACTTTTAATTTTTTTAAACTATCAAATCAGGATGCAAAGAGAATTAAAACCATTAGAAGAACAAATGTTTCCGATACTAGAGCATTTAATTTGTCATATGTACATATATATTTCTTCATATTTATAAATTACTTTTAATAAAACACATACGTAGTTTAAACAATCAGGATTAAATGATGACCATGCAAAAGTATAATAATCTATTTTTTAAAATATTGGGCTTGGTTTAAGTTAATAAAATGATTTTTAAAAATTTTTAACTTTTAGTACCTCGAATTAAAATATCATAACTTTTTATTTTAACATTTTATTTTATATTTATTTCATACAGGTGCAAAAAGAAAATGAAAATGAAACGTAGTAGATCTTTATCTCCTAAAGCTTCAAGCAGTGATGAAGATATGAAACGCACTAAATTTGAAGGAAATGGAAAAATAAATGATTTAATACATCCACACATATTAGACTTTTCTGATGATGTTCTGCTGAACATATTTAAATATTTAAATCCTAAAGATCTCATGGCAATAAGTTTGTAAGTGGTAGAAAATACTTTGCATATGATTAAATTAATATCATAAAAATGAATAATGCAGTATATATTGAATTATATGTCATTAGATCTTGTCAACGATTAGCTCAAGTAGCAGAAGATAAAACTTTATGGAGAAAAGTAGATTTTCGAACATCACCTATATTATTAAATGATTTAAAGGAATATATAAAATTCCTTCAACCTATGACAACAAGTCTTGCTATGCGTGGTGATTTGTATTGTGAAAATGATGCAGAACTCACTCCTTGCTTTTTCAATTTAATTAAAACTACGTGTACTCAACTTAAAGAATTAATTATTGAGGAATACTGTATTAATGGAGATAAGGTAAGATTAATTATTTAATTATTTACATTAAAAAAAAAAATAGAAAAATCTTACTGTAAATAATATATAATATATCTACTTACAGATTCAAATAACAGATTTTCCATGTACCATTGAGAAACTTTCATTAGAAGGCTGCAAAATGGGATATTTGCGTAGTAATAAATCTTACTTTTTTCAAATGAATTTTCATATGCCTAATTTAACAGTAAGAATTTCACTTTATAGATGCATGTGCTCTCAAATTATTTTTCTTAGCATTTACATATGTGCTTTTACTGTATGCAATTTTTATATTTCACTATAAATAAGTAATCATAAATTAAGTAAACGTTTGCACTAATTAAAAATTGAGAAGTTCTTACACTTAATAACTATTTGATAGGTTCATTTTTAAATAATTCACTTTCTTTGAAATATGCAATAAATATTAATATTTTAACAAGACTATAACAAGGGCAGACAATATATAGTCTTGCTCATAATTATTTTATTTCTATTTTTCTTTTCTGTTTCTTTTATTTTGTAACATATACATAATTGGGTAATATTATCAGATTTTTAATATTTACATATTTTTTAGTGCTTAATTTTAAGTAATTGCCAATGGTTTACTCCACATTCATTGTTGGTTATTAGTAAAATGCCAAAATTGAAAGAATTAAGACTAAACTCATGTCACCGTTTAGATGAATGTGTTGCCTATACTAGTTTAGCTACAAGATTTGGGTTTAAAACATTAGAAGTAAGTAACTATACATTGCTATATGATTTTATTTAATAAATTAATAAATTATTTAACCAAGTAATGTTTTAGATTCTTGATTTGCGGGATACTGTACTTGGTGATAGTGAAGTTGGATGTTTTAGTTGTACAAAAACTTTAACACATCTCTATTTGGAATGCCCTTCCAGTTTACGAAATGGAGAACCAGTTGATCCAGAACCACGGCCTTTACAGCGAGAAATTTTAAACCAACCTCCTGTGTATGAGGATGGAAATCTTGCGCAAGTAAATATATTGATAATATGTAAAAGTCGATGTATTAACATTTCCTGTTTTTCTAGTTTTTAGTGGAAGATGGATTTCATTGGGAAAATTATACGTTTGGACGTTGTTTAATAACAGACAGAGCAATTTGTGCTCTTGCCAACGACACATGCGATCGCAGAATAATCAATAATTCACCAGAAGGAGTTATAGTTGTGGAAGAAGATAAACGAATATTTAATAATCCACATTTAAAAACATTGGTTGTTAGGTAATTGTTATACATATATAAGAAATTTTTAATTTATCCACAAAATTAATAGTAACTAATGACTATTTATCCATTTTAGAAATTATCCACATGTTACAAACGTAAGTCTTGTACATTTGGCTTTAAATGCATCAAGTCTCGAATATCTGGATGTAAGTGGCACATCTGTTACAAGGCAAGGTGTTGAAACTTTCAAGTCACAAAGACCGAACGTTAAAATAGTTACCTCTTTTGATGAAACATAGTTAAGATAGACTACATTGAATACGTGAATCTAACGTGATTTTCAAAAATACACGTTTGAACATTGGCAGGCACAAGCATTTCGGAAGCATAGAGTTATTCTGAATACTTTTACAGTTGAATAGATCTATTTTCCGCAAAAGAGTGAAGACGTAAGGATTAAGAATAAGTGATTTTTTTACTTTCTTTAAATAAACGTAAACTTAAGTGATGCGGAATATAAAATAGTATTTGAAGCTTACATCTTAATTTTACATGTGTGTTCAGTATATTTATTCATATGTATTATAGTTTCATTATAGTGTATATAAATTTTGTTGTGTGCAATCTGCTAATATTAAATTTTATGTTGGCAGTGTTTAGTGTAATAAATTAATTAAGTTACTTTATATTAAAGATAATGAACTTCCATTATCAAATAAAGGCGCTAGTATGTATAAAATATTTTAAATATACTATTTGAAAAAGAAAAGAAAGAAAAAGAGTCATGTTAAGTATCGATAATAATCGGAAAAAAACAAGCATTAGATACAACCAAATATATTTTTATTCCTTTATTACATCGTTTTAAACTTATACATTGGGTCTAATTTGGAGATTTTACACATATATTTGTAACTTCTTTACTTTTATGAATTCAGCTTCAATACTCTAGGAGTATATTTCTGAAATGTGTTTTCCATTTAATGCATTATAGAACATTTTATTGGCTTTTTTGTCACTTTCAACCTGAATTTCAATTTTAATTTAGAATGATTTTCAAATAATTTATTTCAAGATATAAATTACGATTATAAAACTGATACATAATTAAAATATATAAAAAAATCGTTAGATAAGTAAATCCAATATGTACACATGTACAAATTGACTCTTTGAAAAATATTTATAAATATAAAATCATTAAAAAAATATATCTTGTTATTATTTTTTAGAATTTTAATAATATACAAAAAAATGTTATGTTACTGATTTTTATACTATGAAATCCATTCCATTTTTTCTTCGTATTGTTAATAGCATTATTACATGTAATAAAATTTCATCTAAAATTTTCATTAGGCTTATTAAATATTTGTTTGTATATAAAAAAGTATATAAATTTAAATAGTTGTATTCAGATACATATTTAAATATGACATATAAACCAAGAAAAAGTAATTAAAATAGATGATTCAATATACTTGTGTAATTAAGTAAAAGAAAAGACATTTGTATCTTCAATTGTTATGTGTGTGAAAATATAGTTTCTATATGTATCTAATATTAGT
This sequence comes from Tetrapedia diversipes, assembly GCA_033822845.1. Classification (NCBI taxonomy): domain Eukaryota; kingdom Metazoa; phylum Arthropoda; class Insecta; order Hymenoptera; family Apidae; genus Tetrapedia; species Tetrapedia diversipes. The sequence continues at coordinate 1,029,563 of JAOPTO010002356.1, forward strand.
AACTTAAATTATGTTCTTCATGAATAACTTGAAGTAAAAATGATAGCAGTTTCAAGATATTTATGCCGTATACAAGACACTATTATGTATAAATATATTAAAAGAGTACGTGTTACATTAATTTTTCTAAGTCAATTATAAGCATTAAAGATAATGCAATCGAATTCGTTTTTAAGGAATTCGTTTATATTTCAAATAAACGTTATAAAGCACTTCAAGATCACAAAGGCATATCTAGGAAAATGTCTAAAGTTTTAAATACGTATTCAAATTTAGAAAATGTAACGGAATCTTGTTATATGAACAATGGTATGCGCCTTGTGTGTGAACGAAGAGATTCTTTCACCACCACCATAGGATGTTTTATTCCAGCTGGTGCGATGTATGAATTGCCTGAAGAACGCGGTAGCGTTCTGTTTTTGGAACATTTACTATTTCGGGTAAGATAAAACTATATACTTAATATGTATATTTTTTCATTATATCATAAAAGTGCATATAAAACTGTCAATGACAAATGTTTATAAATGTTTATGTATAATATAGAAAACAAAATGTTATAATCAGAAGCAATTAGAGAATATGGTAGAAGAAATTGGTGGAAAAGTTGTAGCTGTTGGAATGCGAGACATGTTCCTTTTTTATGGAACTGTACTTTCATGTAAAATAGATAAACTAATTCAATTATTTGCTGATATAATTTTGAATGGAATAATATGTAAGTTAATGTAAGAAAATATGTAAAATTTAAATATGTAAAAAAATCATTTGTATATAATTATGTTACTCCAATATTTTAGGTGACAAGGATGTTATATCAGAGAAGTATGTGATTTTACATGAACTTTCTCAAATGCAATTGGATAGAGAAAAAGTTGTGATGGATTATTTACCGAGTATTGCATATCAAGGTACTGCTCTTGCTAATAGTATATATCCTGAAACTAGTATAATAAAGTAAGTATGAAAATTCACAAAATATATGTAACTATATATAATATATATAACTGTACAATTAAAATTACAATGTTAAATTTACAGAACATTTAATACAAAGAACTTGATTGAATTTCGAAATCGTTTATTTCAAACAAGTTATATGACAATGATCAGCACTGGATCCATTGACTTAAAGGAATTACAAAGAATTGTTTGCAAACATTTTAGCTGTAATGTTGAAGACTACAAATCATTATTCGGAGCTTCTAGCAGAATGCGATTTTGTGCAGAATCATTGGAGTATCGATTCTCAGGTGAAACAAAATTAGTTTTATTCTTATTATTTATAGTGTTTTATTATATTTTTATATAAATGCTTTATGTATAATATAGCTGCTGAATTGCGATTAAGAGATGATAATAATGAATTAGGATATGTAGCAATAGGACTTGAAGGACCAGGTTATAAACAACGTGAAGATCATGTTGCCCTTACTGTGGCTAAAGAAATAATAGGTTCTTGGGACATGACACACGGTATGCTAATATTATATGCTTTGATTTTATTCCTTGGTACTTTATTAAAAAGTTACTTTACTTATTATAATATTTAGGTGGAGCAAACCATAATGCACCATACCTTGCACATCTTGCTTTTAATACAGATTTGTGTTATATGTATAAATCCTTTTTTCATAATTGGGTACAGTCTACCAGTATTTGGGGATGTTATTTCGTTTGTGATAAATTAAGTATTCAGGTATAATTTAAAGATGAATAAAATATTTCATTATTAACAATTTTTACTTCCGCAATTTTTGTATAGAACATGGTCCATGAATTACAAAAGGATTGGATGAAATTATGTACAACAGTAACCGAAAAAGAAGTATCGCGTGCTATTAATCAATGTATAACAAATGATTTAACGATATTAAACAATCCAATAAATCGCTTTTTAGACATTGTTGAAAACGTTTTTAGATATGGATGTTATGAACCCATTGAAGAAAGAATCGTAGAATATGAGGTAAAATTTGTTTTCTTTCTCATTTTTAGTGTAAAAAAAAATAATAGTTTCACATTACAGAAAGTAACAGCAGATAAAATAAGAGAAGTCTCATACAAATACATTTATGATCAAAATCCAATTGTTATAGCCCTTGGTCGTATTGAAAATTTACCAGATTATCTCTTGATAAGAAATGGATTGTATTTATTACGATATTAAACTAGTTGCGAAGAACTGTAGAACAGAGTAGTTATTTTCTTTATTTAGTATTTAAACAAATTATTAACAGATAAAAGGAAATTAGTTACATTTAAATTTAAGTAAGCTCAATTTTAAATTGAAGGAATTGTTAGTAAAAAAAGATTTTTTTAATCTAAAAATGATAAAAATTTTATAAAAATATGCTTATTATAAATATTAATAGGTTATGAATAAAATACATTAAGAAGTTTAATACAAAGATTTCAGAATCTAATAAAAGTTAAAATAAATATTTGTAAAACTGTTTTATTTGCAAACAGAAACAAAAATTAAGCTTATTAATATAAAAATCATAATAATTTTCAAAAACTGGTTTAAATTTACTATGTTACTACATTAACAGTGACCAATTAAAAAAGGAGAAATGATAATAAATACAAGTATTTTTCAATTATTTTAAATTATAATATAAACTTTATATTGAATATTACTAATTATAATGAATATTATTCGTTATATTATGTTGAAAAAATAACTAATCAGAAAGACTTTTAGTCATATTTATTTACAGTATTATATATTCTTTTTTACCATAAAGGATATATGCGTAATTTACGATCATTTACGATTGCATGTACATTCTATAATTAGCGTATGAGCATTGACGTTACTCAAGCACATTCCAAATTAGCGTTCCAAAAATTACAAATCAATGATGTGCAACTCACTAAAAATTTTGTTATATTTATTTATATAAATATTTAAATTATTAATATTGTAAATATAAATCTTATTTCTTTTAAATATGAGCACAATAAATTGTAAAAAGAAATAGTACTGACGTTTAACTGCAGTTAATTGAAGAGTTAAATAAAAAATTTTATAGTAGGTAATGCGAACTTCGAAATTTGAGTAGATTATCTCGACCAACTATATTCCCTGACTATGGATGACAGGGTCGAGTAGTATGAAATAGTGTGAACGAGTATGCGCGCGATCGCGACCGTTAGAAAATTGCGCCATTTTTTAGTTGTAACTAAAATTATTTTCTGAATTGTGCAGTGTTATGCTAAACACTTATGACATTTTAAAAGGTGGCACGTGTACTACTTAGCAGTAGTGTAAATCTTTAATTGTGTGTCTACTATCAAGCGAAATTTTTACTGCGCTTTAGACGTACTAGCAGGAGCTTCGTACACGAGGCTACATTTTTACCGGGTTTTTTAGAGAGGCGTACTTTTTTTCTGTAAACAAAATGTCGGTAGATACTTTAAGTGATTCAGAATTACGTAGTAAATTGATGGAATATGGATATCCAGTGGGTCCAGTAACACAAACCACCAGAAAGATTCTCGTGAAAAAGCTGAAGAATCTCATTGAAACTCGAGGTGGTACAGGGTCACGACATTCATTAGCTGCCAGGTACTTCTACTTTATTTTTGCTATCTATTAACTTCTTTACTTTTATTAACTTCGTTAAATTTAAATCTTATTAAACATGAAAGATTTCCGATTTTGTCATTTAAATTCTACTTATCTGAATTAAAAAGTTTTATCCTATGTAACATTTTCTTCTATGTGTCTTTTTTTTATTATACATTATTTAAAGGAGTAATTATGTAAATGAGTTTTAATAAGCTTTTGCTTTTTTTATATTGTTGTATTAGATACAGTAGTGAAGATACAGATGATGATACAAGTTCAACAGTTAGCAAAAAGAAAAAAGCAACAGCAAGTACTAGAAGGCAAACACTAGCAAATCCAATGCCTCCACCACAATCAATTATAGCATCATCTGATACAAATATATCAAAGAATCCAGTTAAAGACAAAATCACGTATTCTGAATTTAAGGATCCAATAGTTCCAGATTGTGATAGTTCATCTTTTACGACTCGTACAATAACAAAAACTACACATAAGAAGTATATGAAAATCAATAAGACATCAGATGTAACTGATGGTTTAGAAACTGGTTCAGATTCTGATGTTGTTGAAGAAACAAATAAAACATATACTCCACCTAAATATATATCAAATGTTGGGAAAACTTATGAGTCTAGAATTCATGAGCATAATGTTTCTAATCAAGAAGAAGTTGCAAAACCATATGATTCAAAATCTCGATCTATTCATACAATAAAAGATAACAAATATAGTGAACCACTTTTTGATTCAAACATTTCTCCAATACAATCCACAAATGAAGGTGTGTGTACAAAGGATAATGCAAATCAAAGAGACCTTCTATCAAACTATGAGACACCATTTCTCTCGGAATTTACCAGAAGATTAAGTTCAAGATCATCTGTTAATGTGCCATCTACATCTTTACCCAGTTTAAAAAGTAAATTTTTAATTTATGTAATTAATAGAAAATATGTATCAATAAGAATGCAGTACATTATTTAACACATTATTTTTTAGGCCCATCCACACGTTTTGCATCAAATTTACCAGATTTGAAGGAAAAAGATTCAAACGGACATTTTTCATCTTTAAGATCATTATATCCATCATCTAGTCCAAGGTATCTGAAGCTTATATTATGTTATATTTGTGTTATATGATAATATATATGATTTTTCTTTGGTGATAGGAACATGTTATTTACTGATAGACCTCGAGAAACAGTAAATAGAATGTTTAAACCAACATCCACAAACAGGGAAGATGTACGAAACAATCACAATATGGTGTCTGTGATCTTGGTAGTAGTACTTGCTTTATTTTTTGGAATTCTTGCTGTTATATACATGGGACTTGGTGAAAAAGCAGAGACATTTTCGTCGCTTTCAACGGGTAGGTATTCAGAATCATAACAATTAAGTAATATATATGGAAAAATATATAGGTACAGGGAAGGAATACAGTGCAAATTATATATTTTAATTAACAGTTTGTGGGTAAGCTATTGGAAATAAAATCATTAACAGTAAGTGTATGGCAATGTATATAATATTACAATATCAATTCGAGTTTTTTAATATACAAGAATAAAATAATATTTAACATTTTAAGAAATAGTACACATGAATTTGTATTGTATAACGTTTGCGTTTTTTAAAAACAAAACTTGTAAAGATTGTAAGTTTATTGAAATAGATTTCATGGATTCATTTACATGAAATTTATTTATTATAGTGCACGATAATTTATATTGGAATTATTAAGCTTTTAGAAAAAATTAGTAGAAGTTACCTTAAAATTTGTGGATTTGAGTCATTTTTATATGAATTTCATGTTTTTTAATATTGAACAATGTATGATCAATTTAGTAACATCCTGCTTAAAATATGTATTGTTTTCTTAACATGTGTAATAAAATAATAAGTATTATCAATGTATTAATTTTCATATTTTATTTCCTTTCCCATTGTGATAATTTTATCCCATTCTCTTTTCTGTTACTATTCAGTTAAATTATTTGGAAAGTTATTACTTTTTGTTTGCATGTAATATACAAACATATAGTATTTCTTTTACAAAGATTAAAATATAAATTGAAATGTATGTTTTATAAATTTTGATAATTATTTCTAGTGTTGCATTTTAATTTGTAGATAGCAACATACCATTATGCTTTGTTGGAGACGACCTTGAAGCACCTGGAGTTAACTGTGTAATGAAACAAAATGTAGATTCCGTATTACAATTATTGAAGCGACTTCAACCAATTTTAACAAAAAAGGCTGTGTCCATGATATGCGATAGTTCCAGTGAAACTCCTTACTTAACCGATTCCGAAATTATGCAAATGTTCACAAGTAATAAAGTGGTATGTTGAACTTAATAAGATGAAATAATATTATATTAATAATATATTGTATTGCATATTATATTAAATGATGTTAATATAGACCAGTTTAGAAGTGAAAGAAGATTTACAAAACGCACAGTTACTCGTTATAAAAAATCCGAAATGGGGTATTTCTTTAATAGATGTTAGCGATGATAATGGAAATCCTGGCGAAGTTTTGGACTCCTTGGTATTTAAAAAAATTTCATTAGCATTTATTTATTTTATTTTCATTTTTCTGATGTACATAATTAAAGAAAATGGCATCTTTTTTGTTACAGGATAAATTATTCTCCACTCGTTTAAATGGGAAAGTCGGAATGGTGATTACAAACCCGGAGTTGCCAATGCAATGTCTTATCAAAAACAAGCTTTTCACCATATTCTCTTCCCTTCTAATTGTATCACTTGGTAAATTTTTGACCGACTTATTATGGGAAGAAACTTCTTAAGAGTATAACATGAAACGATTCTATAACGCGATAGTGTTATCTTTTGAAGCATTGCGTTTTGTTACGAATTTAATACATTAATGCTGTAATTACATCATACTAGTAAATTTTCTCTTTGTTGTTACCAGAATCATTCTTTTGTGCTTTTGTAATTTTATTGCGCATGCAATTTCGCGAAATTTAATATGCATGTTATGTGATAATATCAAATCGAAAATACATTATGTATGTTATATCTTATTTTGTAATAGTTTAGTATAATGTATAAATAATATTGCAATATATTCTCAGGCCTCCTAGCAGCTATAGGAATGCAGAAATTATTCGTTTGGTATGTAAGGTACAAGAAAAGTACCGAAAGGGAAGTGTTTAAACTTGTTAGCGAGATTATTAACATGGTTGAGGTGCACCATCAAAATGCAGCTGTTGCAACACCTGGTGGTACACAAGAAAGTTTTCTTGCTATAAATCATGTACGCGATAATCTTATACCTCCGAAAGATCGAAAAAGAATGGCTGGACTTTGGGAAAAAGCAGTTAAATTTTTGGACGAAAATGAATCTAGGTAAGAAATATATTTAATTATAAATCTTAATAATTAAAAATCTTTCTATGTTGCGAATAGATATACTTGATTTTAGAATTCGAAGAGAAGTTCAACAGGTTGCTGGAGAAGAATTTCACGTGTGGCGTTGGTTGCCTAACAATAGTCTTAATAAATCAAATACTCAAAATTTTGTATTGAATAAAAAAGCTAAAGTATGGCAAGGTCAAGCGTTTGAAACAATGGAAGGATCTGTTAATAGTTTGACTTGTTCACCAACACCATGTTTGAAGATAAGACATATGTTTGATGCTGACGTGTAAATATTTCGATTATATTTTTCTTCGCGTTTCTTGATACCTATAGATGTAAGTATGTATATTTATTTAGAGAATTTGAAGATGATTGGGAAACAAAGGTACAAGATGCTATACTCGAGAAATGTGGAGAGGGCGTGAAGATTCTTCATATTCGAGTAGATCGTGGTAGTCGAGAAGGTTGTGTTTACATGAAATGTATGTCACAAGAAGATGCAGGAAAAGCTTATAGGGCTTTACATGGATGTTGGTTCGATGGTAGGTATTTTGTAGTATACTTTTTAATGTTTGTAAGCTTCCTATATCCTTCCAGGTCATTTAGTAACTGTGAAGTACCTGAGATTGGAGAGATATCATGAGAGATTTCCAGACGCACGTCGCTGTACAACACCGTTGAAACCAAGTAATAACCAACGATTATCTATGCAAGCGGATTACTAGTAAAAATGCTATGTGGATGTAAACTGACGAAATACCTCTTTGCTTGTATATGTACGAGTAACAAGCAGAATTTGAATTTTAGCCGCCGAAATAATTTTTTGCGGTCCAAAATTCGTGAAATATTTCTATTTTTTGCTCTGGAAGAGAATAGAACTTCAGACTATCGCAAATATATAGAGCCCGTGGGACTCGTGATTGTGTGATAGCATTCTAAGAATTGAAGAGGCAGAGACTTTTTTATAAGCATTTTCGTTTTGATTTTGTAACATGTATATTATTACGTTTATCACCTTTTTTAAGGTACAGAAGTCAAAAAAAAAATGAGACTCAGTGATTATACTATTTATGAAACTGCTGTAAAATAAGTGCGGAAAAATCATTTCCAACGCTGCATTTTATGAACGTTTTTGAAGTAGCAATATACAAGTCAATAAAATGCATATCCAAATTTCTATATTGTATAATATATTTTTATTGTACGTAAAAAAAAATGTTTAATTTATTGCGTAAAATTAAATTTCAATAACGTGCGGTAGTATCTCTTTTTGTAAGTTGTTAACAATTACTTACACTTTATTAAAATTCAATAAATGGGGATTAGTCTTTTTATATAAATAGTACTTGATTCCTTCAGAGTTTCATAAAATGTACTAAAATCCAAATATAAGATATAAAAGAATATAATACTACGAAATCTTATTGTAATTCATAACATAGTCCATGTTTGAATTTGATAATTATAATCAAGCTGTAGATATAACTTAATTAAATATTATGTATTTTATAAACAACGTGAGATAGGCGATTCTGAACATTCAAAGTATTGACTTATTTTATTCTTACTAATAACTTTATTTATTGTATTTCAATATTAGAGTATTGTAGAATACAGTTTACAACATTTTAATACGTTCTTTTACGCACGTTAACGTGCAACAATGTATATTGCTACTTAAATTAATAAATTTAAATTTTTGTATTTTGTGTATTTTTCAATGAGTTTTAATATCCATATTCTTTTTTAAAATGAAGTTCTTAGGAAGAAATTAGCGTTTTCTAAATTATTTAAGATCACATTTTTAAAAATGAATAGAATAAAAAATATGATTTCATTACCTATTTAACTAAAAAGAAAAAGAGTCTAAGAATAGAATCTAAAAACAATGAAAACTTTTTTAATTATCAATTTTTTATAATTATACTATTAAAAGCTTATTTAATTATTTCTTTATAATAAAATTTTTTTGTAGTTTATTAAGCATATTTAACACAAATATTTATTTATTTTATAAAATTTCAAGTTTCTTTATGTAAACAATCTCTGTTATAATTTTTAATTAGAAGTATTAAATATTATTTGTTTATAAACATATATAATTTTTTATACATCTATATATTTCACTTCAAGAGTGTAATAAATACCTCATACTTCACGCATATTCTAAAGCAAAATGCAAGTTTAAAATACGAAAAATTACAAACAATACTGTTTTCATAATACCATCAATGATTTGGTAATCGAAAATTTTAGTTTTGATCATGAAAAAAATAATCTATAGATGGTTTTCTTCTTAAGTTTCACGGTAGCTCAGTTTAAGAATATATAATAAATATTAATCGCATACATAAAAAATAGTAATACAAATAATTTAGATACTTGTATTAAAAAATAATATTTAACTATAGAGATATTTAAATAAAAAATATTTGATAATATTTGATTATTTCTTTTGCTATTACAAAATTACTTTTATTTTAAATAAGAAATATTTTACATTGTTTAATTTTTTATTCTTACAATAATATTGTTTATCATAATAAGAAGTATTTCTTGAAAAATAAAATGTAGAAATGTGTCGTCTATAAATTAACTCAAACAGCATATGATATTCTAATCTATAAGTTGTGAACTGTTTAAGAAGATAGTAGACATGCTTTCTGAACACCTCGGTCTTTTCCGGTTACTCCGTATCGCGTGCGAGGTAATGAAATTTTGAATGGAAGGGATATTTTGTGAAATCAAAAATAATCTAGCAATTCAATAAATGTTATTATATATTGCTTACGTTATTTAATATGATATACCATATTTATACAAATCTAAGTATTATTTTTGAAAGAAGTAATGGTTTTGGTTATGTTTAATTTTAACTTCATCGTTTGACTTTTATAAATATTAATCTTCAAATAAGGATTTTTTATTAATTGCTTAACTTATTCGTATATTTAAATTTATTATTAGTGGAGTTTAAAATTGAATTCTTTTATTGTTCATGAAGTATTTCAATATTTTGATAATTTGACATATTGTTGTGGTATATAACCTCTAAACTTTATATACATCCAAAAATATACTTTATAAAATGTAAAGCTTAATAATGAGATTTATATATTATGTTTTTGTAATTTCTACTTAGGTCAATTTTAATACCAAATTGCACTTTTTCTATTTTATTCTGTGTTCATTAACATACATTAAAGTAAGTATTTTATATGTTGATTACATATATTTTTTTATAAATAAAATGACACTAGTTACTCAAACATCAGAATACAGTAAAACGTAAATAACAATTATTGATATATGTTTTAAATTTGTACTTTACACTTATGTTATTGTGTCTTAGGATGAAGCAAATTGTAACAAATCAGACTGTAAAAATACCTGAGGGATTAACCGTTACGGTAAAATCCCGTTTGGTTACTGTTAAAGGACCAAGAGGTATACTTAAACGTTCTTTTAAGCACCTTGCACTTGATATTCGCGTAAGTAAATAAATTTAGAATTACTTCATGATTATTAGTACAAGTATCTTAAATGTGTGATGATATGTGGATTCCCCTTCATTTTTTTAATTGAATGATAAATCCATAACTGATTTAATTCATTGATCATGATTTTGAAATAAGTTGTATTACAGTATGAAATTCTTTTTGAGAATATATTTTTTTTTTTACAGATGGTAAGTCCAAGACTATTGAAAGTCGAAAAATGGTTTGGAACAAAGAAAGAATTAGCAGCTGTTCGTACAGTTTGCTCCCATATAGAAAACATGTTGAAAGGAGTAACTAAAGGATATCAATACAAAATGCGAGCTGTATATGCTCACTTTCCCATTAACTGTGTCATAACTGAGAATAATACAGTTATAGAAATTCGTAATTTTTTGGGTGAAAAATACATTCGTCGGGTGAAGATGGCACCTGGTGTAACTGTCTCAAATTCAACTAAACAAAAGGATGAACTGATCATAGAAGGAAATTCTTTAGAAGATGTTTCTCGATCAGGTAGATAATCATTCTGATTAATATGTTTGCAAAAGGATTTATAGTTTAAATGAATGATGATTACTTTTGTTTCAGCTGCTCTTATACAACAATCGACAACTGTAAAGAATAAGGATATTAGAAAGTTCCTAGATGGTCTTTATGTATCTGAAAAAACAACTGTTGTTCAAGATGACGAATAAATGTTATTCACAATTTGAATATTAGTTTTATTATTTTACTGAATATTAGATAATTTTTTATTATGAATAGTAAATAGAACATACTAGAATTTTTTAAACTTAAAATTTGTTAAGGCTAGAATTTTGTTTTCCATAAGTATACGATACGAATTTGTACATTGATCACATATTAAAGCACTTTTGAAATGTTTGGAGGAAATGACATGTATTCAGTGACATTAATATGTGAGTTATTCTGAATAAGTGGTAAAGATAATAATTAGGAAGTGTTGATATGTGGTACTTTTGAAATATTAAAAACCTTTAAATGTCTTACTTCATGCTATATTAACAAAATCCAAGTTTTCCATCTCTTACGGACTCGTCCGATGCTATTGGAATGAAAGAATAATATTTCAATAATACTTTTTAATCAAGAGATACCTTTGTACCTCACTGATAAGATTGTTCAAAAGTTGCACTTGTAACGTGAAAGTATATTATACTAATAGTACATCGACTTTACACTTATTTGTTCTCAAGTGTTGGATTTAATTAATAAATGATCGTATATCTAAAGATATTTTGTAACCATCTAAAACATTTACATTTTAATGTATTTATTACATATATGAAATGCATCGTAATTTGAAATAAAAATATTAACTTATATTATTGAACAAACAATTTTTTGGATTTACATTTTTATGAACAATAGATTTTGTTTTGTTGGTGTATTTGAATTCAGCAATAATGATGTTCTATTTCAATTATAATCGATTCAGAATTTTGGATATATGTTCTTATTTTTAATTTTATTAAACTAAAAACGTAATTATTTGTGTACGACTCAGGAACATTCATGTATCATGAACCTATCTAATCAAAAAAGGAAAAAGAATCACGAAAATGGTATACAAGGAGATATGTGAACTTTATGCACCGTGTTATTATCTCTGCAATTAGTAAGAGGCCAAAGAAAGTCGTGCACTGATTATCACGTAAAAAGGAATCTATGAAAAAGAACAATTATCGTTCATATAAAAGAACGGCATGAAAAGTATCAGGAAATTACCTAAAACGAGAAAATTAAGATCATTATTACGTACATGCAACAGTAGAAGCGTAATTATATAATTTGTATTATGAAATAAATGGAAATGATGAAGTTATTTAAATAGAGGATATTAACTTAATTTGTCTTGATATTTATATAATAATAATAATATAATTTTAAACGCAATAAAGAGTGTATAAGTGATAACAAGTAGCAGAATTGGACGGAACATTAATGGAAAAGACTGTAGACAAGGCTGCAGGGTTGCCTATCATTAGGCGCTGTTTTAATTCAAATTTAAAGATATTTTCACTTCATACCTTTTCATGTGCAACCCATATGAAAATTATAATATAGTTTAATGTAGAATTAACTGTAGTACAAAACATTATTTCATTGAAGTTAAATTCTATTTTCAAAAAATTGATTGTCGCTAAATTATAGATTTAAGATTATCCTTAACTGCCTTGTAGTACAGGATACAGATGAGTATTCTAGATACAGTATACCGTCATTAGAGTTGTGTGTTTTATACACAGCATGCTACTCAATATGTAATAGAAAAATATCGAATGGTGGAGATAAAAGCTTCAATATAGATCACGTAATAAGATGATGACCGTGTATAACCAAATTATAATCTATAGTGATTTTCGTTATTGTAGATTTAATATATTAACATTGACCAAGTTTGAAAGGTCAAAGGTTCATCGAACTTTTTTACGAAACTTGAAGTAAGTGAGGTTTAGCTAAACATGTATAAACTACCGGATTCGGAATCATCGTGTGAAATAGAAAAAAAGAGGGGGCGAAATGCTTCTGATCGGCGAGCGAGTAGTGTGGGGAATAAAGACATGATAGAGGGAGGCAGTAAAGGGAGAACATGCGTGTCGAGTGCAGTATTCGATCAGCGGTTAGTTAGCAGTCCGGTTCTCGTGCATGCCATGCGCTTTATGGTGTTTTAGTGAATTTTCACAAGTGGTCATGTTTACGATACTTTTACCCGCGCTTTCGTAGCTATAAATTCGCCGGTTGTTTGCATGTACGCATGTCAGGATTTCCATTGAATTAACTGTGAAAGAGCTGGTGTACCAAAATTACCCTAGCTGAAGCCGAGAAAGAGCAGCATTAAATTCACCGCATTTTTTGCACCCTTATCACGGTATGTGCATATTTTCTGTTTTTTTTCGTGATAACTGATGTTGATGCACATGGACTATTTTTGTATTCAATTCAAGAATGATGTAACATTATTTTTACTTCGACAACCAAAATTAAAAATTGAACCATCGATAATTGGTAAAATGATATATGAATTTTTTTATTAGAGGATAACTTTATTACAATAAATTTATTAGGCATAGGCAATGCCGTGTAATGTAGGGACATTGTGATAAGTACACAAATATGTATTCACGGTTCATGGACCAATTTCATTTACTTCTTTTTATCAATTATACTAACTAGTTTAAAAATTTGAAAATTTTCTTTCATTTAATCAACTTAAGGTTTACTTTATACTGATTATAGGTGAAATTACCATCTTCTAATTTACATACACAAAGCAAATAATTTCGTATATGTTAACTGATCGCATTTTTTATTTCTCTAACTTTTTGATAGCTTTTTTAATCACAATAAGGATTGAAAGGTGATCGGAAAATCAGTTCTCGTTTCACTCGAATATAAATAAAGACAACTGAGTACTGTTTGTGCCCAAAATTTATGATTGTTTTCAAAATGTATACGATAAAAGGTATCCCGTAATAATAAGTATACAGTTTTATATTTCTTTCTTTTGCAGTTTTAAATTACTACAAGTTGATCGATTTTTTAAATATTTATTACTCACGATTTGAATTAACGAATTCAATCATTTATTCAGAAAAATTCTATAAGATTATTTTAAATAGTTACAGGTAATTATAATGCTTAAAATGATTCGATTCATTTAAACACTCATAAGAACGTGAAATGACTCAAACTCGTCGTTACTCTTCCATCTTGTCCTACTTCCTTTCATCTTTCGAAGATCGAACTACATTCAACGTGTGTAGTGGCCGATGTAGAAAGCCCGTGAAGTAAAATTTGAAAACTCCTCGATGCACTGAGTCGACAAAATTCGAAACGGTGTATCAAATATCATGCTGACGTAGCGCAAACGGTATTGTTCATTTGGCTGTTTAAAATAGCGCAAAAAAGAATTAATCCCACTTTGTTTCAGTAAGATGAAGAAATACAGAGAATAAATAGATGGAATAAATTCGTCGGTTCATCAAGGTTATTTCTAGCAAAAAAAGTATTGGTTAGTATGAAATTAATAGCTATCAGTATTGTAATACACGAGGGTCCTTTCAAGTTGCAAGAATTTGATAGACAATAAATAAAACAAAATAGATAGCAGTATATAACGAAATGAATTCTCTTAAGTTTGATAAAAAAATCCGTGTCGTTTACAGAGCAAAGCAAATGATTCGTTTGAATAGAATTCATTTGGTTCATCTTTATTTCTCACTCGCGATGCACTTTCGCTTGTGTCGACATCTTTTTCTCCGGGAACATTGCAATCTTAAGAAATACGTGCTGTATATTGAGCCTCGTAATTATTTCAAAAATATCGATACTGAGATCTGTCAGGAAATTTTTCGCGGAACGACCGATTGAACTTTGCGTATGTCCGCATACTGCGTGTATACTGTTGCGATATTATTAATCATTTGGAGTGTTATCAGTTATAACATTTTTTTAAAGAGGAATAGATACAATCAAAATGGACACCAAAAAGTCCACTCTGGATCACGATAACTGTTCGATCAGGTTTTCGTAATTACGAAATTTTATCGTACGGCGACTCTTTATGTGAGAATACTGTTAGCAGGTGAAGAAAACTTGACAATGAGATAGATATTTCTCGGGAGATACGAAACAACTCGATGCGATTCAACCAATCGATAACAGTGACTCTATTATAAATATGCAAGGAAGTGCAAGGTTATGTTTATTTATTTACAAAAAATCGGTCGAAATGTTTAAGATGAATATTTTGAGCAAGTTTATCATTCAATCATTGTTGTTTGATGCAACGTAACACTTCGATAACTATCTACTGTCCTCGAAAACGTGTTCGGATAAATTGGTATATCCAGTTAGCGTATAAAGTAAAAGAAAGTCAACGAAATCTTTTCAGCGATTTGATGTTAATATTTATATAATACCACTGTGTAATTTATGTTGA
Source organism: Tetrapedia diversipes (assembly GCA_033822845.1). Lineage (NCBI taxonomy): Eukaryota > Metazoa > Arthropoda > Insecta > Hymenoptera > Apidae > Tetrapedia > Tetrapedia diversipes. Next base: position 1,045,009 of record JAOPTO010002356.1, read on the forward strand.
AGTGTACATTTTGAAGTATTGACTTGCATCATTTGTATTATTGAATTCGCATTTGCCATGTAATAATTATAATTGGTTTACCCGCGAATGTAACAATATAAAATAAGGAGATGTATTATCTCGACCATAATGTCGTATTAGAGTTTCTATTGGTAACTCGAGCAACTTCTTTGCATCATTTTTTAGAAAAAGGAGATATTAATTTTACATTTGTAATGATCCTGATAAATGCGATTTGTAATGTTAAATCTGCAATGCTTTTGTGATTGTATAACTCTTTTTCAGAGAATCATAATTTTTCATAACTATGTCTTCCTTTTTCCATAATTGATACCGTTAACGATCTCACACAATAATGAGAAACAGACGTTAAGATGAAAAAAATTTGTAGCAGTAGTAAAAAATGAGGTTGGAAATGCAGTTTGATAAAAAATTTTAACGAACTACCTACACGTGAGGATAAATTATTTCTCATGCTGGTTTATTGGTTTTCTTTCGATTGTTGGATTGCCTGTGATTTTCACGTTACAACACCGTTTACTATAATTGCTTCACGCCGAAGAAGAGCTGATATTTTACAATCGTACATCATTACATGGTTAAAAACCGAAAACGTCATAAAACCATATTTATCAAATACCAATTACGCTATCAGCATGATTTTGAAGGTTATGATGTTACTTCCTTGCTTCTTGCATAATAGAAAAATAATGATTCTCAAAACAATTGACTAATATGTACTTTGTTTTCGAAGTTATCGTTAGTGCATCGTTAACGTCATTGAACTCGACATAATTGATAGTGACAAATTGTGTCAGCAATAGAACCGTGAAATTGTTTTAGAATTCATATAAATACTTCATCAGGCAAATCAACGGCCTTTCAAATAATTGATACTCTAAATTACGATAATTGTGCAATTTAACGTCGTTTATTTGCTAGCTTTGTATGCGAATAACATGAAGCACAGTTTAATGGACCTCATAAAGGATGGTGAGATGCAAAAATGAGATGTGTAAATAAGCGGCTTGACGATATTTATCTCTGCCTCTAGGATTATTCAGTTTATTAATCATTTGCTTAATAAACATTTATGTAAGCAGCACACCTACCGGAAATAGTTAAATGTGTATAAAGGTTGCTTGGAATTCTTTGAAAATATTTGTACTCGACGAGCGATTAGTACACTAAATGTTAATAAGCATCGCTACTCGATGAGTAATTTCGATGATTATTGAACTTCGAACCGCATACATGGATATTGATCTATTTAACTGATTAAAATTAATTGACTTATGTATAGCTACAATTTAATCGAATTGTTTCAATGTAGATATTAATTTCAACAAATTTTCAAACATACGTTTACTAAAACTCGTGAAACAGATTATGTTTGATCACTCATTGTTAATGTTGGTTATACACTGCATTCCTTTTTATACTCCTTTGAATTCTGTTAGAAAATTTGTTTCTTATTATAAAGACTGTCATGTAGAAATCTGTACGCTTATTAAAAAAAAATTATTTTTAATATTTTTCATATTCATTATATTTATTTCTTCCAATAATTAATGCAATGTCGTAACGTAAGCAGCCGTTTGAGTTTGCACGTGAACTATACGACTGTAGTTGCATAGTTTCAGAAGTGTGAACAATACATGTATACACGCTCGCATAAGTTACCGCGATCCTTCTGTTTTTGGACTATGAATCACAAAGATTTGTTATGATGGTATTCCTGAGTCGGCTTCCGAGTCCCTCTTGTCGTTCGGTTTCGTGTTTGTTTCCGATGACCCCAACGAAAGTACGACGCATGCAGTAAATGCAATACTGTGCAAATCCTTGTAGAAAAAGATAAATAACAAGCATTTTAGAGAGCGGTCGATAAATTTCCTTATAAAAGGAAATTCAAGTCACGATTCGAATGTTATTATCACAAAACATTCGCGTTAATAACAATTTTCTATATATTCTTAATAATTGAAAACATAACATAACAATTATAACTGTCGATTGTCAAAATTGTTCCCTTGCAATAATGATTTAGATGTTAATCAAGAATTATAAGAATAAATATTTCTTTAAGTTGCGCAATAGTAACTTAATGCGTCGGGTAAACTGCTGTATCAAGTTCAAAGTGTTACTCTTCTTCAAGTATTGTTATTGACACTGATTATTGATTGTGATATTCAATGTGTACAATTAATCTGTTAGCTGATTATAGCTGATAGATCTATAGCATTGAATATGCAAGTTAGGAAAACGAAAACAAGATCAGTTTGTAAGTTGCATCATTTTTAGTTATATGGCTTTTGTTAATTTTGTTCGTGTGCGTATGCAAAATAGTCGGAATAAAATGATCTATTGTGAAAGAAATTCTTCTATGTATCGTTATACAAGAATAATAAATGATGAACTTGAATTATACCATTTCTCGTAAACATCCGTCCGTTTGGATCTCTAATGATCTCCTTTGGACTTTCATTGTTGATTCATTTTGTAAGATAAGATTTGTACTTCGACCGATCGTTACAACTCATCACTATTGTCTTCCGAATGGACCACTTGCATATGAGTAATACATTTTCTTTACAACAGGGTCATCATTTTATATCTATATTCTTTTTTTAATTACACTTTTCAGCTTAAGAAGTATTCATTTCTATGTTTTTGTGACTATAAAAGAACGTCTTACCGTTGTCGTGTTTAAAAGTCGTGTTATTCTCTAACCTATTATCTTTCAAATTATCGATGACACCTTATTGGTTAGACACATGTTTTTTCTCCCTACTAAGCCATCAGAATTTCAAGTCGAACGGTCGAACATTATTAGAGTGTGGTTGAACTTTCTGAAACAATGATCGCCGTTTAATTCCATAAACAAGATTACGGTTATCATTGTAGAGATAGGCTACTTTGCTCTCTTTGAGGAAGTTTGCTTAACGAGTAACCGTTTCAATGTCGTTAATGCCCTCTTAACGGTGTCACATATCGTATTGATTTCCTCTTTACCATGTGTGGTATGTGTAAGGAAGAGAATAATCTAGGTAAAGGTTATTTGTCGATAATTTAAGAAAAGCGAGATAGTCCTTTTTAAATCAATTTTAAAACAGTTTACTTTCCGAGGTTCACAATTAACTCGGAAGTCTAAAATCAATGTTTCTGTATGGTCATTCGTCATGTATATCAATCATTTCTTTGTTGGTCATATCATTCTCTAATAAACGTTTCTCGGTAAACCACGTGCTTGTATTGTTCTTCCCACAATTGTGTATGCAATAGAAACTAGGATATCTCGTGTTTCACACCGTTTCTTTCTCCCGCATGACTTTTGAACCATCAGTGAAAATTCTTTTAGATAGCCTGCAAATATTTGTTATTTGGAGTAAATTATAAATTATAAATTTTTTCTAAAGCGGAATTATCCGCCTCTATCAGTTTCCTTTACTCACAGTGTCTGAGTTAATTCGCGTATTAAAAATTGTCGGAATATTATTCGTAATTACGAAATATCTTGTGTCGCTACAATGATCTCTAGAATCATTTGAATAAAATCATTCACGAAAAATCTAAAAAATATATTCCATGGAATATTATTAAGGAATATTGTTTTGTCGAATAAAAGGAATAACAAGAATTGTAAAAAAGAAATAATAAAAATGAATACATTTACACTTGAAATCTTCGACATTAGCAGGAACAAAAAAATATAATATCCTGTTATGATAATCAATGGAAATCACCAATGTATTTCTCAGGCTCATCTCTTATTTCTTTTAATCCGTATGACGTAATGTGTACGATACACACGTGTTCCGATGAAATAGGGACAGAAATTTCCAAATCCAGTAAACGTCGCTTTTTATGATTATAGATCCGTTAATCTAATCTAATCGTGGATCGAGGACAAGTTTTTACTTGATTAATATCAAATCATCACGTTGAACATCACTATTAAGTGTTTCATAGGGTTTAACCTCTGTCGGTAAAAAAACTGGTTCGCCCTTAGGGTAGTGAAATTGATTAATGTCTGTCAGCGACATTGTCGTTGGTCGATATAAAAGAAACAGTATTGACAAGTCTTTGATTGATTGATTACCGAGTTACTCGTGCAACCGCTCGTAATTGAAAAGATAGTTGATGATACGGTTTATATTAAAGGTGAATCAGTTTCGTTTAACATGTACAAAATGTGGAGAAAATAAGTGGTGAGATATACAAATTTATGTTAATTTGTTGGACGACACACACTGTAACCTGTTTCGATGCTTTTTTGTTGAGATGTGTGCGAGTAAATTTCCGGTGTACTCCGGAAATAGTTGACTAACTGGATCTTGCGTTCTAGATCAAATTGTAATAGTGACAAATGGTGATAAGCGTTGCTTTTGTTTTGACTTGTTATCTGACATTTAAATAACGTGTACCGGAAGCCTTGTACCGTAGCTATAATGGTTTATGACAATATTTTGCCACAAATTAATAACTGTGTAAGCTGTTTTTCTTCTATCGAGTATCCATCGATGAATATTCATCGTTGCGCGTTTTTTAATTTGCTGCAATACCTTCCTGTCAAGATCACTCGGTTTGACACAGTTTCTACAGTTTTTCCTAACGTTTCTTTTTCGGACGTTTTTCTTATAAGCAAAATTTTTATTCATCATGTCGATTTGCTCTTTCTGCTCATCTAGTGAGAAAATTAACGTACAGGCCTTATTTCTATTTAAACATGTGAATTGAGCAAACATTTCGTCATATTTCACAGTTAATTTCATTTAATTTTGAATTCTGCTTTTGCATTTGGAATTCAAACAATTTAATGTCATTACTTCGCGGTTGAACGAGGTCGACAGGTTTGTTTGATTAAATTTACATTTCTCGCACCGTTAACTTAATTGTACAAAATGATTTTATTCGTAACTATTACATGAATGATGTAATTCGATATTCAACATTTGAATATTTGATTTTCTTCCGCAGATCAAAAATCACTTTGGGTTTCGAACGGTCAACCCAAAGTATTATTTCCAAACCTGTTGTGTAGGTTCACAGATTGTCGGGAAGGATAACAACTTGTTCAAGGAAAGGAAAACGACTTATTCGAACACATACGAGATTATTAGACAATCGTTCATGGTTTCGCCTTTTACTTGTTTTGCACCCATATGCGATGGTTTGCTAGATTGTTACAAGAGTTTTTATGTGGAAGAAGCATTTATTTGCTCACTTAAAACATTGACTGTCACGAAAAGACAGGTTGATAGGGGAGCAGTGACCAGCACAGAGGGCGCAGTGGGGATAGAATAATATTGTGGTGGGGATAAGTATTGTATAGGGGTAGACCGTAAGTAGTGGAGGTTTATTACGTAGTGTTCTTGAGCCGTCAATTAATTTTGAACGGACAATAGAAAACAGAAGAACGTTCTACGAAGAACTTCCATGAATTATTAACTACTTTATCGCAGTGTTATGCCTGTAACGCGGAAATACGTCTTGTATATTATCATTTAATTGTTAATCACATAATATCATTCATGTTTTCTTCGGTTGCAGATATTTACGGTGTTTGCTCGCTTATGTTCAACTAATTGCCGAGCATTCGTACGTTAATAACCAGTACTACTAATACCAATACTCAACGATGGAGGTGGTAATGCACGAGGCGAGCAATGGCCAGGAAACTACCACAATCGAGCCACAGATCCACAGCATATTGAAACAACAGCCAGCGGGAAAGCTGGAGAATGTAAGAATTAATGGTGGTGGAGCACGTTTCATGGAAACCGACGCGGCGGATACCATCGACATCATTTTCGAGAACATCACGTACACGGTGTCGCTCGGTTGTAGAAAAGGTCAGTTCCTTGCTCGATGCTTGAAAGTTCTTCCTCATTCTTCTTCTTCCATCCGTCACGCCAGGTCTTCGAAGATTAGCGGTTTTCTCGATAAACAACCGAAACATCAATCTTCGTGTCGGAGAAACTTGTGGACGATGGATTTGAGCGTGCCTGCGATAGAGGGCCTGCGAAAGAAAAATTGATTCAGATTTTTAGTTGATCTCGCTTGAACCGTCGATAAAAAGAAATCACGAGTTTTCGTTCTTTCATTAAAATATCAGCTTATCGTTCAGTTTACTTTTATGTGAAACTATGTAGCTTGTTTACTTTGTCATTTTCAACGTTGAATTTTATCTTCGCAGAGATAAACACAACGAAGTTCGCGTACGCGTAACTCTACGCTTTCCTAGCCGTTGCATAAGTCCGGCAAGCCTGACATTGCGCCAGCTGAAGGAACTTCCTACCAAGCCGAGGCTGAAGCACCTACACGCTGTATTCTTCTTTTATTTTTCTTCCCGTTGAAATTGTGGTGACATGGAAACTCTGCGGGCGTTCTATGCGGCTGCATCAAACACTTTACCAATTATTTGCCAGCTGACCCTCATTACCACGGGTGTTTGATTGCAGCCTCATTAGAGTTCTGTATACACTCGCAGAGTCCTTTACATGCCTTCACATTTTCCCCTTTTCGACGCATCCAGGGAATAAAAAAGGCAAACTTCCCTGGGCACGACACACAGTAACAACCAATCACTCAACACAGTCACACGCAGTCACACATGCATACATATACACACACACACACGCGCAAACACAGTTATACAGTCGATCTATCGCAGTGAATCTATCATTTACTCATTCATTCATAACACACAAACCTGTGACAACCCACAAATAAAGACATCTACAAAATTAACAATAGGTTTACGGGACCCGTCGGTTTAACGGTTTTCCATCAACAAAATTTGCACTGCAAACAATGTCTATCATTCCCAGCAATATTTGTTGATTTTTATAAATGGAGCGATACGAATATACCCTAATTTATTTCCCTCTCAGCTCTGCAATTTCAAATTTTATATGATCTATTTCTTAGTATACAGGATGTTAATCTACCTCTGAGCTAAAATGAAATGAGTGATTCTAGACGTTGAAATAAGATGAAAATCAAGAGTGACGAAATTTCGTTAAACGCTTAATTAAATTAATTACCGATTAAAGATTGTGCAAAATTAGGCAATCCAGTGCATCAAGTGGATGCGAGTTTGAGAAAGTCTGAACAGTGTTTGAGTTGTATGATTGTCGTTGTGAACGCAGAATTCTGATTTCAATGAAATTTTGTGTGTGTACAGAACAATCTTCCTGGCGGCAAAATATCTTTTAAAGAGGCTGATAACAAACATTAAAGTTTCAACGATTGTTCATGCTTTGAATACAAGCTTTCCTGGGTTTTTCTTTCTACGACAGGGCGATAGAATATTAAAAATTATTCATTTTCTATTTGAAAGATTTTGCTTCGTCAAGTACCATTACAAAGTTATCTTTAAAAAATGAGAGAAAACTCAGAAACTTCAACGCTGGTTTCAATGGCATTTAGACGAAAACAAGAGATTAATTCATACTTATACTATTACAATATACATACCCACAAAGTTTTCTCAAATACTTCTGTCAGATTTCAGAATTTCCGGGTTAAACGAATTTATTTGTGACGTAGTGTACGAATACTTTTTGGAGCCACTGTACAAGAAATGTCCGTAAATCTAGCGTTAAGCATAGGCTATGTTTCTCAAAAAAACGGCGTAATTGCCCTGATTACTGTGATTCCGTCGCCCGTCTAGCGTACCCTGCAAGTCACAATGGGACGTGTGTTACAGGTCAAAAGGATATATTACACGGAATCAATGGAAGGCTTCCAGCGAAACAGTTAATCGCCTTAATGGGCCCATCCGGGGCAGGGAAGTCGACCTTGCTGGATATCCTGTCGGGATTCAGGACGACCGGCGTGAACGGCAACATCTACATCAACGGCCGCGTCCGACACATAAACACGTTTCGAAAGTGAGCATCGCCTTCTTGCTGGAAATAATTTTTCGCAATAATCGAACAATGCCGGTGTACCACGGGACCGAACGACAAGCGCAGAGTGATTCAGGGGTAACATGGTACTATTACGGATAGCAATCATGAATTTTGTTTGAAAGTATCGAAGGCCGTTGAATGTTTTTTGTTTTCTTTTCTTAACACTTGGACTGCAGGCAACGTACTTTTACGTTTCTCGCAGTCTATCGCTGGGTCACGTAAAAATACGTATTTAGTAGATTTGTGGTGGTTAGCGGGTATTGTATAATTACAATGCAATTACATACGATGTCACACATACATGCCATGTATGTGGGACATTATACAGTAGCGGACGAAAGTTTAAGACCAAAGGGTTGAAGAAAACAAGTAAATTAATTATTAAGAAATAGCGCGATAAATAAAAATTGTACACCATGTTAATCGATAAATAGTGTTCTATCATAATGACAACAAAAATAAGTATATGAACAATGTTTGCATTCTATAAAACTATATTTTACATTATGCTGTCGTCTTAAATTTTTGTCCGCTACTGTACGTGTGTTGTTGTGGTTGCTAGACAACGCTTCGCATCCTTTTTCCCACAAATTTACCGAACGACCAAAATCCCATGCGGTTCACTAGAATACGCCCACTGCACGCGTAATGCCGCGTCCACACTGCTGTTCGCGAACTACGAACACTGTACACAAAAGGAATTGTTCGCGAGCTCGAAGCGAGTCCGGACGCGTTCGTAACACAATTTTATGGAACTCGACTAGCTCTCAATTGTCGTCAGTTTCTGCCAAGCATTTTTCATAGTCTTCGTAACACATTCTGCTAAAGTTTTTAAATCCATTTTCGTTCTGTAATAATTTGTTCGCTAAACCGATTCCATCGGAGGTTTTTCTTGTTGCAAACACTTAGGTTTGCCAACATCGACGCTCTCCTTTTTTTCTAACATTATTTGTTTTTATTATATAATATGCAGATGCTGCGAGTGATAGATCTTGTTCAGACATTTTTAAAGTCTGTACATTGACATCCGTATGTGGCAAAAGTTAATAGCGAACTGCCCATGAATTCAAACCGAACAAGCTTATAACTGTTCGCGAGCTGTTCGCGAGCTCCAGTCTGAACATGCTGCGGTTTCCGTTGGCGAACAGCTCGCGAACTGTTCCTTTCAATGTGGACGCGGCATAAGTTGGCGGCGAAATATACCCGCAGTCCAAGTGTTAACAACTGCATGAGCGAACCGGAAACATTTTTCGTCGCAGCCTCTTGTTCACTGTTGTTCTATTAACCAGTTTAAGCCCGTTTGACGTGTATACTCGTCGTGTGAAATAAAAAATTACCATTGACTATCAAAACTATAAAATTTCAATAAAATACCGCAAGAATATTATTTGATTCCTTTATATTATCTAGGTTTTTCTTGTTTACGTATTTCATTATTATTTGTATCATTCTTATATTGTATCTTATGTATTTCATTATCTTTTGACAATTTTTTAACAAATTTCTAATAACGGTAACCTTTTCAGAAATGAATTTTTAATTTTCTATTAAATTCGTAAAAAAACTCTTCAATTAACTGCAGTTAAACGTTAGTACTATTTCTTTTTACAGTTTATTGTGCTCATATTTAAAAGAAATAAGATTTACATTTGCAATATCAATAATTTAAATATTTATATAAATGAATATAACAAAATTTTTAGTGAGTTGCACATCATTGTTTTCGTAAAATTTATAATAGGACCATTTGCCCTGCGCTCGACGTGTATACACGCCATTACTTGATTTTAATTCTGCACCCCGTGTGGGATTTCTAAAATTAAATTCCGCGCTTAACTGGTTAAACATTCTTTTTAGCATGTTTCTAATTCCTTTATCTTGCAACCTTTTTATTTTTCTTCTTTTTTTCTCAAACGTTTTCCCGTTGTCTTGGTTGTTCTTCTAAATTGTTTTTCAAACACCGTATACTTTCATGCGCTTCGCTGTATTTCAACGTTTCACGACACGAGAATGCTCTTGTTAACTTTAGAATCACCCTGTACAGTTGTTATTAACCCGGTGTTTCTCAACGTGGGGCCCAAGCCCCACAAGGGGGCAATTCGAAAATGGACTCTATATATGTTTTGAAATTTTACTTACTGTGTTTTGTTAACAATTCCATAGTGATTTCTTCCTAGAACCTATCGTTTATGTTTCTTAAGTGAACAAATCGATTTTTTAATGTTAAAAATTATGTATGTTACATAGGGGAGGGGGGTGCCATAAAAACTTTAGAAAGGTTAAGGTGGGGCATGGCACAAAAAAGGTTGGGAAACACTGTATTAACCCTTTCGCTACGGGTGGGTTCTCCGCCGCGATACTCCCACTGAATGGAGAAAGTTTGTCAAAATTGCATGGCTCACTATAACCTGAACTGCTTTGACGGTGTTTTCCAAAAAAAAAAAGAAACTTTTCTCAGAACAGGGTATTTATAACGTCTCAACATGCATACTTTTAATCACAGTTCGAGAACCGCATAACTGCATACACTCGTCGTATATACAATACCACTATTCCTACCACAACCGGTCAAATGACCGTTTTTAAAATTTCGATTAGAATTTTATATATACAACGTAATTGAATCGCCTTTAAACTTTGTACTTTCCCCCAAATACACGTATAATACATTTTTCAATATTCACTTGTTTTTTCATTCATTATTTTCTGAGAAAAATTTGTAGCCTGGCTTACGTGAGAACGTCGCGGTAGGAATATGGAGAACGACGTTGTATGGAGAACGACTATAGTCGTCCGTAGTACCTCAGTGACATCTTATGGAGGGCGACTATAATCGTCGGTAGTAGCGAAAGGGTTAATGAGCCGTAACATAAACAGATTGGAAAGAATGTGGTACCCAATTTACAGTAGCGGACAAACATTTAACCTTAAAAGTGACTGTCAGTCACCAAATGATAGTTTCGTGAATTTGTAGACTTTAGTTAGTTTGTTCATTAGTCAGACTCAGAGGTTAAATAATCGTATATGTAGATTTTAGTATATCACTTAACCAAACTAAATGACGTTTAATATAGGCGAATCTTAGTGTAATAAATATTTCGAATTTGAAAATTTTTAAAGTTAGTATCGTTAGACGAATAACAGTCGCCTCTCGAGTATAATATATAAAATAATATATAAAATATAGTTTTATAGTATGCAAACATTGTTCATATACTTATTTTTGTTGTCATTATAATAGAACACTATTTATCGATTAACATTGGGCTACAATTTTTATTTATCGCGCTATTTCTTGTTAATTAATTTACTTATTTTCTTCAACCCTTTGGTCTTAAACTTTTGTCCACCACTGTACGTAACGGCTCGTAATTAAATCGTTATATACGCTTTGCATTCCTATCTCTAAACGCTGTTTCGATGTGTTCCGCATGATCGTTGTAGATGTAGCGCGTACATCACCCAGGATGACCGTTTAGAGCCTTTGTTGACGGTCATTGAAAACATGAGAGTCGCCGCTGACCTCAAGCTGCCCACGAACGCTCCCAGATATGAAAAGGAAACGATAGTAAGTAGCGACGTATTACCCGGGGTCGATTGCCAAGATCTGAAAATTTTGGATTGCATCTTTGGCCAATTGCAACATCAGAAAGCGATAAGATAAAAACGGTCCTCGCAGTCGAATACTTGTTGGACGGTATTGTAGCTTTAAGAACTTCCACCGATTTTGCAAAGTTTTTGTTATTCGAAAATGGCTAAAATAATACACGTTAACCCTTTGCACTCGAATTTAATACGACCATGAATTACCGTCAACTCGGAATTTATTTTTTTATTCAATCGAAACAAAACTTTTCCAACACGTTATTAGCTGACTTAGCTGTAACATTTCATGAGTATAATTAAAAAAATAATGAAAATTCCACAAAATATTTATTTATACAGATACAAATTTTTATAAAACATATCCCAGCAGAGCAATTCAAAAATATAATGTTCATACATATATATTTACATATATGTACACAAAATCATGGTTTATAATCCCTTGTATAATTTATGACGTCGCATATGCTGAGACATACGAGTGCAAAGGGTTAACATATGATCAAGAAAAAATAAACATTTTAACAGAATTTAAATAAAAATAGCGGACAGAGGTTTAAGACGACAGGGCAATGTAAAACATAATTTTATGGTTCGCAAATATTATTTATTTATTCATTTTTATTGTCATTATGGTAGAACACTATTTATTGATTAGCATAGAATACAAATTTTATTTACACAGTTATTTCTTATTAATTAATTAATTTACTTTCTTTTTGAACCTTTGGTCTTAAACTTTTGTCCGCTACTGTAATTACGGAAAAACGATCAAACACGTGATTAGTACCAATATTGGATCTTTTGTATTTTCATTACTTGAATAACTTTCGCTTCCATCGGCTACGGTCTATCATTAGCGATACACAGTGTATAGAATATGTTAATACATTTTTTTTAAACCATTGCTTGTCATCATAATTTCTTCACAATTGTGACATTGTGTGCAATTGCATAAAGAAACGCATGTTCTAATTCCAGATTGAAGAAATTCTCACTACCTTGAGCCTGTACGAGCACATGAACACGCGAGCAGGCAGATTAAGCGGGGGACAAAAAAAGAGGCTGTCTATCGCTTTAGAGTTGGTTAACAATCCAACTGTTATGTTCCTCGACGAGCCGACAACGTAAGTGAAGTAATGTACATTAAGGAAGAATATGCTAGACCAAGTGACCGTAGGCATTGATTTATTGATTATATTCTCGTGAATATTTATGCATCAGACTGACATACAATACTATTATAAATTAATATTGATGTGAAATGATAGTACACTCAATGGTGTGTTACAATTTCTTACAGAGGTCTAGACAGTTCATCATGCATGCAAGTAGTGAACTTGCTGAAGCTACTCTCGCGGCAAGGAAGAACGATTGTCTGCACGATTCATCAACCTAGCGCTTCTATTTTTCAACTGTTTGACGTGGTACGAGATACTCTTCGTTAGAATCAAGTTGAATCATTTTGTATTTTGATTACATTCTTTATACTTGATCATACACATTGTATTTGGGTTTCTGCTTGTTGAGCGTCTCACAATCAGCTTAATTTGTAACTGCAGGTTTATGTATTGGCGAAAGGAGAGTGCTTATTCCACGGTGCAACGAATCAGTTGATTCCCTATCTAGATAAGATCAAATTGTCATGTCCTATGTACCACAATCCAGCAGATTATGGTAGGTCCACCTTTGAATTGAAGGCTATTTGTAAATTACTTTGTTAATCATCGTTAAAGTATATACTAAACGTTCTGCACACTTATATGATTCTTCTGCGTAACTTTTTTTTTTACAGTAATCGAGTTAGCTTGCGGTGAATATGGCGAAGATAAGTTATCGATACTAATATCAGGCTCAGAAAATGGTAAAAATTTACAGTGGTTCGACAATCCTGATACCTTGATAGACGCAAAGGAATTGAGAGGCATGTTTGTTATTATTATGTAATATATTAATAGAAAATACGATAACAGATACGATATATAATATGTATTTTCTTTTGCAGCGCTGCATCCACTTAAAAATCTAAAAGTAAATGGGAGAAGTAGTCTACAAGCGACTTCTTTGATACATCAGATCAAAATTTTGTTGAGAAGGGGATTTATAATGTGTAAGAGAGATACTGTAAGTATTGTAAAAGTGAAAAGTATAAATACCGATCGTGCAAACGGTTCTCTAATTGCATTAAATATTATTATTCGATATAATGATTTGCTACTTCATCACATAATTTGTGTATAATAGTTATTAATTTTTTTTATTTTGTATATAAATTTTAATGTGTTGTTATTAATTTTCTGTGGTTGCAGACATTAACACATTTACGGATCATAGTTAATATATCGGTTGGTTTTATGCTCGGCTCAGTTTTTCTTCAAGCTGGTACAGATGGAGCTAGAGTCCTAGATAACTATAATCTTTTATTCTCCATTCTTATACATCATATGATGACCTCAATGATGCTCACCGTAGTTACTTGTAATTGAAACATTCCATAATTTGAATTTATTTTAATAACCCGTGGTTATAATTTTGAATATAATTTTGAATATTCTTTCAGTTCCTATGCAAATGAATATCCTACTTAAAGAACATTTTAACAGATGGTATAGTTTAAAAGCCTTTTACACAGCCACAACACTCATTGATCTGCCAATTACGATATTCTGCTGTTTAATTTTTTCTGTGATAGTGTATTTCATCACGTCTCAGCCATTAGAAATTACACGATTTTGTATGTTTTTCTGCATTAGCTTACTAGTGGCTTTCATAAGTCAAGGAACTGGTCTCATGATCGGAACAGTATGTGACGTAGTTGTGAGTATACTCTTGTCCTCAGTGTTAATCATAACAGTACTGATAACATCTTATGAGTAGAAATTGATTAAATCGTCTGCTTAATGACACATGTAAAAAAAATTAAAATGATAATTGCTTATCAAATTTTAGAACGGGACCTTTATAGGACCAACTTTGTCTGTACCATTGATGATGTTTGCTGGATTCGGCGTGTCGTTACGTGATATACCAAATTATCTCAAGTGGGGTACATACGTTAGTTACTTGCGATACGGTTTGGAAGGGTAATATATTTTTTGTATCACTATGTAGAACGTAGATGACATGAGATTGTTATGAAAGCTTGAAACTCGTTTAAAAAGATTCTATACAACAATTGTCAACTTTCTAATTTTGCTTCTTATTAAATTCAGTTTCATAGGTGCCATATACGGATACGATCGACCAATATTAGATTGTAGGCAGAAAAACGCCATCTACTGTCATTATAGATATACATCAAAATTTCTGTCTGATATTGCTATGGATGCTGATCAGTTTTGGTATGATGTTGTGGCGCTCATCACGATGCTTATCGTAATTAAGTGTACTGCTTATTTTCTTCTTAAATGGAAAATTATAAGTGTGCGATAAATTGGATGTAACGGTTTGAGGATTGAATTTAATATAGTTCCTAGAAATTCTTTTTACTTTATTTCTGATCGGGGACGATAAACGGCTATTGCTTTACTGTTAAATGTCTTATGAAAAGAAATGTAGCTTTCGTTTACATTCATTTACTTTTACAAGTACGCTCACTAAAGGGTAATGTCATATGATGAAAACAAAGGTATAATCTTAAGCACTGGTGATCCAAGTGTAAAAAAAAAAGAAAAAATTGAAAGTTAGAAATACTTACATTAAATACTAGTTTTTGATTAGATATTAATTTTTACTAAACATGAGTCCAAGACGACAAAAACTGCTCAAGATTTTAATATTGTTATTCGCACAATTTTATAAAGTTTATAACAATGAATTCTCAAGGGAATCTTATTGAAATTTCTTCATGAATTGATATCTTCAGTAGACAAGTATAAATTTTCACTAAAATATGTGTATTGTAACATTAATATAATGCAATTTTAAATTGTTTTACAATATATTTTAAAATATTTATTTTTTTTTCGTAATTAGTAATGTGCCAATGTTAGATATACATATCTTTTTAACTACGAAAATGATATTGAATTCGTGGTCTAATATAATATTATGGTAGAGCGATTTCTCAATTAAGCTTAATAATTGTACAGTAAAATGTTAACATATTGAAAGGAAATGCACTGATATATTATATATTAGGTATGTATCCTTAGATAACACTTTCCGAAACGATATTTTCGGAAATTGAATTTGTGATATTTGAAAATTGCTCAGTGAATGTCGATTATCAATGCAATGTACTTTTTATATACATATTGAGAATTTGTGAGACAAATGAAAAAACTGTGGTTTTTGGTTACACGATACGTATATCTTTGTGTAGAAATAATGTATCCGCTCATCTTTCAAATGTAATTTATAACATCACAAATTCTTTACACTTATTTATAATTATTTATAATTACCAATACATCGTATATTTATATAATTATTTTATTAATATAATTATATTGATGGGACCAGAAAAAAATGTGGTTTGCTATTTTATAAAGCTTCAATATTGCCTTTGCGAGCTTTCTTGTTCCTCTGACATTGAGCTACATGACGAATTAATATTTACGGAAATACTTTGAACTCTCGATGCTGATAACTAAACATGTCATGCAAGAGAGTGTATGTTTCTGAGGATGTTTATTTATCAAACTGATGATAACCTTTTGTTACGGTCACGGATCAGAGATGACTTTAACAATGCATATTCCAATCAGTTACACAGCAGTAAAATAAGTAAGGAAGAAGCAGATCATTGTTACATTTATTTAACTTAGAAAATACATTGTCATCTGAGAGATTATATTAATCGCACGCGTTTAATAACAATGAAAATTCATAAAAATGAAATTAAAATTTTTCAAATAAAAAAATATTACTTAGCCTTGGCAATGCTTTGGAAATACGGTACTCTATAAAAAATAGTGCATAAAAGAGATAATTTATATTGACTTATATAAGATTGGATTAACATTATCACATGTAACTTGGTAATGCGGATTGCCTGGCTGCGCATTATTTTTTGATAATAACAGCGTTGTGATCGAATAATTGTAATTATAGTCGAAAAAAATTTATAATTAATTTGAAATTTAACAGTTTGAATGTTGCACTTTTATAATTAGGAATATGAATTTATTAAAATTAAATTTTATACATAGAAATGCAACATAATATGTTTTCATAAAAAAAGGATAAAATAGATTATTATTATACGTAGAACGAATGAACGAAATGTTTGTAAATATTGTTTTTTTATTCGCCCAACGATTATACATTTATGTATATTTTTTTAATAAAAAATAGATTCACTTTTTTGTCAAGTTATTGATTTCTTCAATCAATTTATACTTAACACTCAAAATTATTTATTAATTGTAGAAATATCACAGTTCGATCGTATAAGAACATCGATATTAACGATATTTTTTATATACAATTGATTAACTTATCGTTTAGGTATAAAAAATAAATTATTGGAAGAACAAATACGTTTAAGAGTATATTATCTTTTGGCTACATGCCCTTTCCATTTAAGTACTAAATATATGGAAAGCTGTAAACATATTATCCAGACACATAAACCTAGCACAGTCGTGCAATAAGAAACCGTGGGCATATCTATTGATTCTAAGATTTTTTTAGGGGAACGTAAATGACAATAGATTTCGTGACACTGTAATCTTTCTCTGTTTCCGTCATAAATTGCTTGTAGAATACCTTCGAATGCATAT
This sequence comes from Tetrapedia diversipes, assembly GCA_033822845.1. Taxonomy (NCBI): domain Eukaryota; kingdom Metazoa; phylum Arthropoda; class Insecta; order Hymenoptera; family Apidae; genus Tetrapedia; species Tetrapedia diversipes. The sequence goes on from JAOPTO010002356.1 coordinate 1,062,257, forward strand.
CTATAAAAAATAAGTCACTTTTTTTTTTAACTTTTCCATTCAAAAAGTGATATAGATTTAAATAGTACTTACCTAAAGAAGCTAATGAAGCACAAAGGTTGAAGAAATAACGTCACTTCGTTAAATTTTAGGAAAAATCCCGCGAATAATATCAATGGCATATTGATCGCAGGAATTAGAAAAACTCCTATCTGAAAATATTAATCAATTTCGTTAGTATCCTCTTTGAAAAATTGGATTATCCCGTTTTCAAATTCCATGAAAAAAAATGACTCCAATTAGATACAAATTCATTGCCGATACATTCTGTAAAGTGTTTTCAGTTCAGCAAATGTCAATAGAATAGAAGCTTCTAACACAATCAACATTCTAAGTACATATATTCCAAATGGTTTATTACGTGTGTGTTGAACGCAACACCAACAAGCATTCCGGATGATTGCCCAAGAATTGTTGTTAATATGCAAATTAACCAAGTTCGTAGAAATCTATCGCACACCATTGGTTGGCCAGTCATGTAGTACGTAATAATGATGAATATTGATGGCGCGAGGATCTGTAATAGATTGATCGAATTTAAAACGATATTTAACAGTCAAAATGTACGCATTAATTTTATTATTATACTTGTAGTGGTAGATCCGATATAAGCTTTACACAGAAGTACGATCTTAAACGATACCAATTATTTAAATACTCTCGTAGAAAAACAGCAGCTTCTATGGGAACTAAAAATACATCGAAAGCATAAAAATAAAATATGAACATTTAACAATCGGTTTGGGTGTTTGGATTTTTAATGTTGTAAAAGTGATATTAATGAAGCCTCAACTTACACATTTGTACAGCTGGCATAGAATTCGAAAAATATAAAAACAGCAAAACGAAAAATATGCAAGCAATATTGCTATTAACTGTACTAGCATTATTTCCGCAATTGTAAAATACCATGCCTAGTAGAAAAGCTACTACCACATGAGCCGCAAATCTCAGTTTCGTCAATGTCTACAAACAAATGGGAAACAATTTACAGAAACATAAGGTATCAGGCAGTAATGAATTAAAAACATTAACATTCAATGCAGCTACTAACGTTGTCCCGTTTGATACAAATCATTGCTTTCAATAATAAAATCTTCTGTTCCTGCCACACAGACGATGCCCTTGGTTTTTTGGTAAAATCGTCTAATTTTTGAATAACTGCAACATCCGTCCCTAAAATTACAATTAAGCATCAATAAAATACATCTTTAGTAATTTTACTCTTATAAATAGTGTGTATATTATTTCAAGTTAAGGGATAATTACCCGCCATACGTTGCTGGAAATGCGTCTTCCATTTTAAGTATTTATCTCGACTAACTTGGTATAAACTGTTCAAATCTCCACATCTTTCCCCTGTCACCACCTCTAGGACTGAGATTAAATTGATAAATGAGCCTATTCTCGTGATAATATTAACATGTTGAATGACAACATCAACTTACCAAATTCGGATATATTATAAAATTGCGGGCATGTGTAGCCTACATCATTGAAGGTACTGAAAACATCATCCCAAGTCCCATAATAAAAGGACGTTCCTTTGTGTATGACCAACAAATCGTCAAATTGCGATATCATGCGACTGCTAGGCTGATGAATTGCACAGACAACTGTGCAACCCCTTTTTGCTATATTATGTAGCAATCCAATCACCTGTTCGGAGCAGAACATCATTTTGTAAATTCGTCTTTCTTGGAGTTACGATATGCAATAACGATATACGATAAATTCCGTTGATTAACGTGATAGACCTGGTTTGAAGATGTACTATCCAGTCCACTGGTTGGTTCGTCCACCAATAAAACAGACGGTTTTGTGACTATTTCTATACCGATTGATAATCTTTTTCGTTCACCACCGCTTAAATTTTCTACTAACGTGTCCAAACAGTTTGTTAAATTCAAATTTTCTGCTATCTCCGTTACCTATAAAGTTAGGTTATGTGTAATTGTAATAAATTAAAAATAATTCCTCTAAAGTTAATAATTTATGATTTTTCAGATTTTATAATTGACTATTTACATTTTTTTTTAATTGTACTGCGTTAAAAATCCACTAAAATTTTCTTCAAAACAGAAGTTAAACAAAGAAAAATTGTATTATATCATTTTTTATAATTACTTAACGTAGCAAATTCACTTTTTGAACGTACAATCAAACTGAATGCGCGTGGCTTATGAGTGCCTTGAATTTTTAAACGCGCCGCGATGTACAGAGTTTCTCTTGTAGTAAGCAAAGGTGACAGCGCGAACTCTTGCGGTAGAAAACACGTTTGTTTTCGAAAAGCACTCCCATTCCATTCTTTGCCATTAACAGTAATTGATCCTTTGACATTAGTCGTTTTTAAGGTAGATATGATACGAAGCAATGTGGTCTTTCCAGCACCAGATGGACCGATAATCACCGTTAGTCTTTCAGGACGAAAGCACCCTGTTACATTTTCTAATATCTTTTTCGATTTCCCTATAAAGGAATAAAAATTCAAATCTAAACATCTGCAGTATATCTATACCCTTCGGAATAAGATTCCAAAATATCTGTTGTTTAATTACATGTATCACTATCCCAAACTTTCATTCTTATCATTTGTTTTTTATACATTCTAAATTATTTGTCAAAAATCCAATTTGTTACTGAAATTACTTATTCAAATTATGCTGAAAACCTATTCATAATTATTACATTAACTGAAAAAATGTTATGTGAAATATTTAAATTACAATATTTTGACTCTTAAATATTTAATTCATATTCAATATTTCAAATTATTTAAAACTCGAACGTGTTTCGAACACATCACTATCTTCAATTAAAGTCAATATTGAAAACGATATACGTTTTTAGTAGACTTAATCGAAAACGTTTATATGTTTAATCTTATGATGACCCACTTGAAAAGTGGATAAAAGTAGTGTAACCAGACATTTCTTCCTTAGGCAATAAACTCATTTCTCCTTTCTCTATAAACGAGAACAACTCAAGCGAACATGTACTTGCCTTTGTTACGACAGACTGAATATGCAAGATCGTTAAACTCAATACGCATTTTTATATCCGGTTGGATATCGGAATTCAGAAAATCTTGATCTTCCCTCAGTTCAATCGTGCATTCTTCATCGTTGATCATCCTCGCTGCCGTATCAATTACATCGTTATGATGCTGTTCCATATCGAATTTCAACACTTGTTGATTCTTAACTACTTAAACCAATCGTTGAGGTAAACCACTGATGTTTACACTAAGAATGAACACTTATGTGTGTTGCAGTATATCATATTCGACGTATAATCATAAATAAACATTGCACTTCAGCATATTCCAGCTTAGTCTCTTGATATCAGTTTATAGACTAGACCTTTTCTTTGTAACAAATAATTCAAAATATTGGTTTGCTTTAAAAATTTCAGTTTTAAAGCGTTATCGTATTCAAAATATTTTGAGAGTTACAAAAAAATTAAAATTTCGATATATGTTGAACATTATAGGTATATATGTTAATCTACAGAACGCTCGAGAAATTGTAACTTTTCATAAACCCGTGTACTCGCAGATAATGATCACAGCATTTATTATCACTCATGATTTGATATTTAGTGTACGACAAAAGAATTTCATTATACGATAAAGGGTACATATAGTTGTTATCAATACTAAGGTTCTATATGATTAAAAACAAGTTAAAAGAAAAGTATTATTTCCTTACGATTCCTCATTTACACTTTACCCGCTGTGAAAAGTGTTTTTCAATCACGCTTTTTGTAATAACAAATGCAATCAAAGCGATATGCGACGCCGACGAATTCGTCGCAACGACTGGCGGTTAACTCTACATTGCAGAGCTGTATAACTTTCTCGCTGCGCGAATATCGTGGTGTCTACGTTTGACCTTGAACCAAAAAGATGATGCACATTCTAAATTTCAGATTAGTTACAATCATTTTCAATATAAATTGATGTATTGCCTTCTGTATCTTATTTAATCTTTAAAAATTTTAAATAGGAAAAGTTAGTGTCTAAAAATATATTTTTATTGAAGGGGTTTTTAATAATACAAAATATCATTTAATGCGGCATGATAATGCTTGTATTAAAATCTTAATGTAATAAAATTATTTTTACATTTTTTGAACATCTTTTTCAATTCCTTTAATAATAAAAATAAAGTGCTTGCGAAATTTTATGGGTACATGACTTAGGTATTTGATAGATAAAAAACACAAACTAAAAAATAAATTGAAATTTAATTTTTTAACATTACATTTTTTATATTATTTATATTATAATGTTTCATTTTTTAATACACAAAACAAATGTTACTTCTTTTAATTCCTAATCATATCATACAACATGTTTATTTTTATATTCATGTTTAAATTTACGATAATAAACGCAGATGTATGAAAATATATTTAATTACATTTTAATAGATAATATTTATGCACATTTTAGCTGAATGTAATTTACTGCTATTGTTTAAAAGAAAACACACCATCAAAAGAATATCACTGATTCGCGATATCACTATCTCGAGATAAAATTTTTATTTTTATCCCGACCCACATTACGTACAAATGAACGTACATCCAGAGCATCATACGTTGTAAATAATTATTCGTCGTTTCTTCTTTTATAATAAAAGTGTAATAAACGCAGATACAATTTTCTCTCGATTAGTAAACACTTTTTACAAAACCTTTTTCTTTTTTCATACCGAGCATTTTAAAAGCAAGTCAGTCTTTAACAATAATTCATTTACACAGTTCTATTTACACTGAACACAGTACGACATTAAAAAAATGTTTTCTTAGAATCTCTCTCGTAATCTCAATTTTTTTTTTTCGTTTTATACACGTTTCTCTAACCTTAATTTCAATAATGTGTACGTTCCAATGTCCAGTATCAGATATAGACAGCATAATACGACCAAACAAAACCAATAATTTGCTTGATCCATATCCACAGCATTTAACAGTGTCTCTGGTACGGCGAAATGACAATAAACATCTGAACAAGAAAGTTTCGGTCTATCATAACTGAAATTATAAGAGAGTGTTATATTATGATTATATATAATATTTCAAAAAGTTAATAAATGGTGCAATGAAGATTCATGTTTACCCGTAAATAGCAATCATTACACCTTCGAAACCATATTTTAAAAACGACAAATGGAATAACCATCGTAAATATGGATGAGCATCTCTGAATTGAACAAAAAATCCGCTGAATATTAAGAACGGAAGAATTATGAATGGTCCAAAGATCATGCCGTGCTGAAAAAGTAAATAATGAACTAAGGCTTTATCATACTATAGGCAACTTAACAAACATGTTTTAATGTTTTCAAGCAAACCTGTATTTTCATCCCGGTTCCTACTAAAAGGCCAAGAATCTGAGCCACCATACTGACGGCAAAACACATTAAGGTGTACAAACAAAATCGTTGAAGTTCCAGCAATTGATCGCTCATATAATATACGATGAGAATATACAATGAAATAGCTGAGAACTGAATGGGAATGTCAGCCAACTTGTTAGCAAGGTAGAAAGAGTGTAACTTATACCAACGATTAAAATGCTCCCGCATAATGACTGGTAACTCTGAGGGAACTATAACATGATTAATACTTCTTTAAAAATTTTGAATCATAACTTTGTAGATTAAATTAACAACGGTTAACTTACATGTTGTTACAGTTGCACTGAACGCACTAAACATGAGAAACATTATATTGAAAAATAGAAGATTGAAGTTGTTCAATACGTGTACAGCATCCTGGCCAATTTTGAAATAGATAATACCAACGATCAAAGCAATTATGAAGTGCATTGAAAGTCGCACAAATGTTAATGCCTATGAATAGAAAGAGAAGAGAATTTAATTTTGAAAAGATTTTTATGAAGCTCAAAAATGTTTAAGAATATTAATATTTCTTAAACATTGAATTATAAATATATACGTGCTGTAACTTGAATAACTAACTGAAATGTCATACTTCGAATAAGGTCAACCATTCCTGCGGTTATACTACTTGTTACTGATTACTGCTTCAAGCATTAAATTTCTTTACAAATGTTAGGAATTTTTTTATTAGTATAGTTATAATTTTAATTAAAATAAGAATATTGTACCTAATACTTCAATTACACGTTTTAAAGTTAGTTGAGACATTCCAATCAGATCATGTAATTAAACGTTTGTATAACTCAAGAAAGGTCTTATCATCTAATAAACACCGTTTTAATTGCCTGTGATCTTTGAAATAGAGTTGATTTTATAATTATTGTACATTTCTGTATCGCATATATCAACAAGTCGGAAACCAGTCGTTTGTCTATTTTTATTCATACATATATAAAAAATAAAGGTCTACCAATAGAATCAAATGAATATATTAATATTACAACTCTCAATTTCTTTGCAAATCAATCTGCATAACTATTTTCTGTATTTTATACTATAATGTGGGATATTTATATTAGATACAAATTTTATCCAAATTTTATTACATACAGATTCTAACGGGATTTATCCCATCAACAAACTATCCATTACCTTATCTCTGGACAGCCTGATAGCATTTCTTTTAAGAAGAACGACCAGCTGTTTCCAAGAACTAGTTGCATAATTAGCAGAGGTTTTATGACTGTCGTGAATATCCTGCGCTTCGGATGGAGATCGTTGCCGAAGTGCTTGGAACGAAGCAGTTACGTTCAAAGCAATTACTTCCTCCTGATGATTGACGGTAGTTATGTTGCTGAATGATCTCCATGCGTTATTTTTTCCATTCTCAATGGCGTTCACCATTTCTGGCACATACTTGCCATAATCTCCATTGCATATTTCCATCACTATAAGGAAAGAAACTTCTGTTTATCTAAATATGTCTCAGCCTAATTAGTGCTAATTTTTTAGATTGATTTAAAAGAAATACTTTAAGTATTATTATATTTTAACACATAGAGAAACAAAATTTCTTGAAGCGTTTCTGAAGCGTTTACGTGGTAGAATCGTAAGATAAGCAACGACTCACATTCTCTTTTTTTGTAGTATATCCTTTTTTTCAAATAGGCTCTTTCTCCTTTCAAATATCCATGCATTCATTCATTCACTGATGGAAGTGATAGAATGTATAAGTATGATCAGTTTTCACTTACTATGAAGATTTACTTACGGTAATCAGCTGGATCGTAGTGAGTTGGACACTGCAAACCGAGACTGCTCAAATAAGGCACTAAATTCTGTGTGCTACCACTATACACGCAGCTTCCGTCCGCCACTACGTAAAGGTGATCGACCATGTTCAAAAGCGACGCAGTAGTCTGATGAAGAGAACAGACCACTGTTTGTCCTGCCTTTGCCAGCTGTTTCAATAATGTTATACAGTATTTTGAAGTGACACTATCCAATCCACTGCAATTAATATTGAATTACACGTCTGCTACTGTCAATATTTTTCCCTTTAGTAAAAAGTAATTCATGATAAAGTGTTAGATAACGTTAAATGGATACCTAGTAGGTTCATCCAGAAATAGAATTGGCGGACTGTTGATTAATTCTAAGGCAATGGCCAGTCTTTTCCTTTCTCCGCCACTAAGTTGTCCTGTAAGCGTTTGGCGACATGTGTCCAGACTCATTGTGGCCAGAATTTGATCGATCTAAAAACGATATGATTATACTAACGGCACTAACGTAACATTGGTATAGATATAGTTTCAACCTATTGTAATTATAGATATAAATAAGAAGGTACAGTTTTAATCTACTATAATTATAGATATAAATAAAAAAGTATCCACATGCATAACTATTAGATTAAAACATTCAGGGGGGCAAAAGAATTAATGCTCTTAACCTTTTCGCTAGAAAGGAAAGGGTTAACAAATCATCGCATAATGCAATAATACTCTGTTCACGAAATTTCACGGGGTGACTATAGTCATCGCTTGTACGTAGCGTCAGTCGTTGGGTGACTACAGTCACCGCTCGTAGCGAAAGGGTTAAAGAAATTAGCATATACATTTTGCAATGTAAATGAGAAAGTACACTTTTAATTAATTACGAATGTACTATACGCATTAAATTAGTCGGAAAAAATGAACATGTACACCCTAATGAGTATCTACTCGACTACAAACAGTTGTGGAAGATAAAGTCACTCCAGTGAATAACGTTTTGATTACATTGGACGAATAAATGTAATAACAACGAAATTAGTAAATAACGTTAACTCAATGAATCAGTGAATTTGACTCACTTATGAATTGTCAAGTTCAAGTATCATATGAAAGGGATAGAAGTAAGGGTATTTGTAATAAAAAAAAATCTAGAAGAAAATGCATTTTAAAAACAGTATATATGTATATGTAAAAATTGTATTGAATAAACTTTCTTTAAAATAAAGTTTTATACTTTTTAAAAACTCGAATTTTCATGCTTGAGTCAAATTGACTCGTTTCAGGTAAAATAGGTGTATACCCAACATCCGGCAATCTGTTGTTAATACCTTGTATCTCTTCTGCTGATGATTTAGGGTAAGTTTCAGTTCAGCAGCGACATTCATTGCTTCTTGCACAGTTAACAATGGTTGTAAATTATCATTTTGCATTATATACGCAGACAATTGTCGAAATTCGTTGAGATTCCTAGTCTTTGAATTGACCATTATATTCCCGGTCACGCCAGCCGTTCTGAAAATGGTCCAAAGTGATTATATGCGCTATTTTTCATTTTTTCGATCTTACGACAAGATCAATTAAAGTCGAGTTGTGTATAGAACGTTATTGATTGAAGAGTAAATGCAAATGTACTCATTTACGTCGGTTATTTTCTGCAATTTAAGTGCCCGATAAGGCACAATGGTTGATTTAAAGCATCTTCTATCAACCTACTTAAAGATACTGCACAAACTAACAAGAAAATCACCCAAGACGTGAATATTGTACGACATGATTCATTAGATATAGATCAATTTTTTTTTTTAATCAACTAGATTAAAGGAGGAAAGAATTTGATAGTAACAAATAAGATGAAAAATGTATTACAAAAAAAATGATATTAAAACTAAATTAAATATTCAATGGAACTATTGTTCTATGTAATTCATTTTTTGTAACTACATAAGACTTTCTGGAAATACAACACTTACAAAACGCATGACAGATTTAAATGCGTATAATGTAATGATCGCATGAATGTAATGTTATATCATAAATATCCGTCTAATAATACCAATGATTAAATTATTGATGACACTGGAGGGGAGAAGTAGTGTTATGAGCTTGTTCTATAAATCGCCTGTCGCATTTATCGCATCTCAATTTAATCTTTAATCTACTACATACACTGTAGACTAAAAGCTTGGCTCAATCAAATCCTGGATTATACTTATCTTGAAATCTACTGTAATTTTCGTATTAAATCAAAATTAATATTGTAATTATTAATAACAGTCTTCCAAATACTGATAAATTTTCGACTAAAGAATTTTCTCAAGTAACGCAACATTAAATTTTTTTTTTTTAAATTGCTGCATTCCTTAGAATTCATAGTGGTCTCAAACTTTTGCTCGGTACTGTATGGTTATTCTATTTTAGGCGAGCCAGGAAGGAGGTAGGAGATTTTAGACATTTCATAGGTTGTGCCATCTAGAAGTGCTTGGTAATACTATTATTATCTGAATTGCCTTTACTTTAATATTGATGATAATTTTAATAGAAACTAAATTCAACTCCATTAAAGTGAAATACTTTATATGATTTTCTAAAATAACAAGTTTAATATTTTATTGAACACATGTAACTTGATTAAAAAATTTGCTGTATTCAATAGTAAAAGCAATTATAAGTAATGGAAATAGAAATGGAAAATCTACTCACGTAAAACCAGCCAGAATGTTCATCAGTGTCGACTTCCCAGCACCGGACAATCCCATAATCGCTGTGAGTTCGCCTGCTCTGAATTCACCACTCACATTTTTCAGCAATTCGACCTTCTCTAAAACAAACATTCGTATAGAAAATTTCTACAGAAACATGGATCGTTAAGTGGTATGTAGTTGGCAAAAAAGGTAAGCGCTAAATTATTGGTGAAAGTTGAACTATCAGAAAGATATACGCATATTTAAATATGCGTTCTATAGTGGTAAAGCATTGGCATTTTCAACACACAAGCTACTCAAAGCTATCCTTTTTTATTTTAATTTTAATTTTTGTTTCAGTAACTGATAAACGACAAAAATTTATGTAATAAATTGTTTTCCCTTTGGATCCACCATTAAAATCAGTACAAATTGGCTGAAATAAACTGATGAGGATAATAGTAGAACAAGGATAATACAGGAAGAAGAAACTTTATATTTAGCTTTTAATCGATATGAGAATATCACGGTATTGTTCTTTAAAGATTTGAAACATCTAATAAGAAAAGCTTTATCGTGCGCATAGAAAGTTATAAGAAAGACGGAGATAAGAGATACTTCACGTATCATTGACCGCGGTACAATAAGAGCCTTATTGAATTTGTCGCAGACAATTCGACTCTATTATATTTTTCAAAGACAGTATTAACGATGTTTATTTTGCTGTCATCTTCTATATGGCTCCTATTTATGTATCAAGACTTTCAGGGTTAATAAACTCATAAAAGAGTATGGACGACACACGGTTGCGCGCGCATACATGTACGTATGTATGCAGAGACAGTCCGATTAAGCATGCAATTTATGTTTATCCGTTTCGAAACGGATTCCCAAGCATGCAAATTCAGAAAATCGAGAATTTCTGTTACATTATGATTTTTAAAATTAGTTGACTGCAATATATTCGTTAAATCATATAAGGACGTGTGATAAAACTATTTATCATTAAGACGCCCAATCATGGATAATAAGTTAACTACATCTAGTAATTTGACATCCATACTGACGAAATAAATAAGAAGAGTGCATATTCATAAGCCTCAAACAAATTATTTATTCCAATCAGTTGTAACTAAACTCTGTATATTATAATTTAAAGTAAACAGCTTGTAGATAAGCTAATCAAAGTGATGTTCATTTCGTACACGTTAAATCATATTGTAACCATTTTCAAATTTCGAACCTGGTTATTAGATTAGGTAATACAATAAACTGTAAACATAAATGAAAATTAAACAATTAAAAAAAATCGTTAACAATTATTTTTGTTTACAGAGATAAATATGCGATTTAAATATGTTTACTTAAAGATCTGTAACGACTATTTAAGTAAAGATCTGATGTAAGAGCTTAAAAATTTCCGAAGAACCGTATCATAATACTACAACTTCATTAACGTTGTTTCTTTATAATTGTAAATTTGATAACTCATGTATACGCATGAGTCACGTGTAACAAATACACAATCGTTTCACAATCGCAGAACCGAAACCTTCATAATTACCAATCTCTCTAGTAGGACGTACAGAACTTAATGCTGTTCATTCGTGCTAGCGAAAAGCGATTATCTTATTGAGCTGATTAACGTTGAGCAAAATTTTCGTTGAATTTTCCATGAAATTGAACAATTTCAAAAACCGTTACGCATTTCCTTACTATACTATTCGTATCGAATTCCATTAACTCGAAAGCATATTCCCTGCTAGCCATATCTGTCGATATCTGATTTTCAAAATGCATCCTACAAACCTTTTCACCATCTTACTAAATTAGTGCTAGATGGGTATTATAAACTTTGGTACAACACTGACAGCAATAGCGCATAAAGACTTTTAACAACGTTTGGACCGAAAACATATCGAGTACCGAAGTATAAGTGACACCAAATTGATTGCAAAACCGTAGCAAAGCTTGGCGATAATAACAAGGTGACAATCTGTGCCAAAGTTTGGTAACAAATCTAGCGTTAGAATCTATATCAAATGGCATTAAAGGTGGTTAGTACTACACTGGCACCAAGTGGTTAGCGAAGTTGTTTATCACATCAATAAAGTATAATATTAATTTTGTTCTTTGCGATACACTTCTATAATTCAGCATTAATACTTTTGCCTAAACATTGAAATCTTTCTTTGTATACTGACTGAATAAATGACATACAACACTTCGCTATGCTACATTATTACCCGATAAAGAAAATCTGATAAGAATTTCTGTAAATAAAGATTCGTAAAATATGTTTTTCCCCTCAAATATGCGTTCAAAGTATATCTATATTTCATTTCTGGCACGAAAAACTTATTGTGAAGTTTATCATGAATTTGTTACTTAGAAACATTATTTAATTACAACTAATATAAATTTATTTTTTTATAAAAACTTACTATTAGAAAGAAGCCACGGCCTTGCACTATATATGATGTCCTCGAAAACCAAAAATATCGATTTATTGATGTTTATTAAATCATCTAGTGTTTTTGTACTGGTCGGTGCATTGTCCAAACTAGACACAGTGTGACTCAGCTGCCGTTGCATTTCGATGAGTACTTTTGTGCCCATTTCCTTCGTCTGTGTCCTCAGGTCTTTTCACATTCGACTTTTCGCTAAAATAGTTCTTTGTCTTTCTTTTCTTAATGGCCGATGAAGTTTATCAACACTGGACACAATGAAACACATTATGTGAGAGTTCAATAAACAACGCACGAGAAAGGAAAATAACCACAATATTTGAAATAAAATCTGCAGAAACTGGTTGTGTTACATTCTTTAACCGTTACATCGTGAATGGGCTTTTATAAAGTTTTATACTGAGCAACAGGTTTCATTTACATCGCTATTTCATTTATCCTATATTTCACTTATAAAATATAGCTTTCTAGTTGCTCTGTCAATATTAATAATATTCTACACCATTATCCATATCGGTAACGCGCATGAGAATAAAACTAACAAACAATTAAAAAATATCGACAACACGTTTACTAATTGTTTTCTTAATAATTTAAATTGTAAATAATGAAGCGTATAATATGATTATACAATGAAACAGGTTTGATGCTGCACCGTCGATATCGAAGATTTTCAATTAATATTCTAAGACAGTGATTTTCAACCGATGAGTTTACAATGACAAATTAAGATTGTAAATGAAATTGACGAATTTCTTTTCGGATATCATTAAATGCATTGTGGAAAAAATAATTTTTTTATTCTAAATTTTCAGTAAAAATAGTACAAAATTATTGTTTTTTTTTAACCAATTAAATATGTATACGTTTCTTGTCAGAGATTGATAAAAGATATAGCATATTTTTTGGCATGCTGTTGGGATTTAGTGATCAGTTTACGTGTACCGCGAAATAAACAAGGTTGAAAATCGCTGTTCTAAAAGAAAAACTTTATTATACTTGAAGTACATAAAGAAACTATATGGTACGATAATTACAAAATCTCTATTTAAATAATTTGTAAAAGTTAAAAAGCACTGTTCTACTATGGTTACACGTGCCAAAATTTGATATCTAAAGAACTGTTTATACATCTATATCGCTAGACTACTATTATCAACTTCTGTTGTGTTACTACAACGAAAAACTTTGCCTGCTGCAAGATCAAGGAGCAACGTTCGAATCAGTTTCTTCAATCTTAACAGCTTTAAACATTTCCCGGAGATGTATACATCATGTTGCAATCAATATTCTACATCAGATGTAAACATTTTTACGTCTATACTAATATGATATCTTATTTTGCGTTTTATATTTTTTAATAAAGCACATACCAATGAAGTTTTCATGAATTATTAAAGAAACGCTAAATTATACAAAAATTTGTCCTTGTCTGAAATGTACCTCTACGTTTTACAGCACAGTTGTTATACAGTCAAAGGCAACACGTGAATTGCATATAAAGCGCATGGCAAGACAACACCCAAAATACAAAAACAGACGTTCGCGCGTGGGAGCGTATTGCTGTACTGCCACAATTCTGTTGCTAGACAAAGGTTTATGCTCATATCTCTCCCTCCCGACCACATTAGATTATAACTGCCAACTTTTAGTTGACGGAATTGTTTCATCTCGTTCTATTACTGATCATGTAGGTTTCCTATTTACCGATTCGTGCACTTTCCAAATATACAAGTTGGCAAAAGAACGACTCACGTACAAAACACTATGAAACATATTTCATTTATGAATTAAATATTAAATGTGTAGAATATAATTTATTTTCCTTTTTGACATTTTTGTATCTTGAATATGTAATTGTAACCACGTGCGTATGTTTTTTGTTTTCATTACAGTGACGGATAAAGCAGATATAACATCACTTTTACAGTATTATTAAAAGCTTTAATTAGTGAAAGAAAGTATGTATGTATGTATGCTTCTTTGTACAATGCATAAGAGACACTGTGCGAGACGAAAAATGTATGCTCCTATCAAATGATTATTTATCGAATGCTATCAATCTATAAAATATCTACCTGTTTAATAAATTAATCTGCGATAAATAACAGGTGTGCAGTCTGAATTGTAACAAGAGTAACACAACAAAGTTACTGTTTTATCACTCATTCTTAAACGTATTTTTTTTAAATAAGTTTATCTTCATAAATTATTATCTTGTATTGTGTAAAATTCCTCGGGATTCCTTTCGGTTGTTCAAACTATTTGAAACACACTGAAACATTGTCTTAAAAGAAACTGTGCGCACTGCTTGTAAATAAAACTATGCACTGCGGAAGCGTTGAGGTACCGCTTACCACAAACGTTGAACTGTGACTGCACTTTCAACATTATTTCTCTAGACATCTGTCCTTGTTTCAGAATAACGTTTAAAATTAACTTGAGAGTCGACTCATACGATACGTATTGTATTATATCAACTGATATTGAACAAATTACTGTCAACCTTGTTTAGTCAATTGCAAATCTAATCAACACTGTGTTTATTTGGGGATTCGTAATGTTAAATTTGTCTTTCCTGATAAAGATTTGTAGGAGGTTAATATTATCTTTACCCCATTCATTTGTAATGATCTCTAGTTATATCATATGTAAAAAATATTCTTTTATAATATAATGTATCCATATTTATTTCAATTGTTTAGGGAATAAATTATCAGGTATGAGCATATTAAAATGATAATAATTAATTTATTGATATCTCATCATACTGTTGGAAATCGTTTGAAAAGTTAATTATTCTTCTTGTTTACATTAATAAAAAACTGACGGCTTAAAAATTAAAAACATAATATTGTAATGATATAATTATTATATAATTAAAACTTTGTAGTTGACTAGCATTCTTTAAATAATTTCGATGGATACAAAAGATTTTGCATTCCTAATGTGCGTACTATAAGCACACCTATGTTTCAAAAATGATGAAACAAAACCCTCGCCTAGACCCTGTAGGATCTAGAAAGAACGATAAACATTAAAAAAAAAGACTGCACACATATTGTTTTATAAATTGAAAGTTTTAATCAGTTTATGAACATCAAAACACTATAACTACCTAGCGGTGGAAAGGTGGTACTAATCGTCCCCATACACAATATGCAGAAATATGTATATTCAAATTTCTCAGCTTAGAGGTAATATTCCTGCGCTACCTACATTTCAAATTAAAGAAGAGGATCTCAAACATCATCACAATTCAATTCTGTTCCAATTATACGCTTCATTTGTTAATTATATGCACTTATTACTAATTACGACAGAAAGTACATTGTTGCGCCATCTAGCGATGCACAGCAGTACTATGCCAATTACAATTTCCGTTATTATAATGAATATCGTGACAAAATTGATATGAGAAGAAAGTGCTGGTCCTCACAAAACTAAAACATGCAAAAATGTACAGAAAATAGTGCTGTAGATGCGTTTTTTTAAGAATCGAAAATTTGATCGATTTATGGACACACAAATGCTTTAATCATCTAGCGGTGAAAAGGTGGTACTAATCGACCATGCATATCTTATACCGGGAAAAATGTGTATTTAAATTTCTCGGTTTGTAGGTTTACTAATTTTTATAGTGTTTGACTCAAAATTAGCGGATTTTCAAGCACTACTTCGACCCCTATTTAACCCCCTTTGGGGTGGAATATCAAGAAATCCTTCCTTAGTGGGTGCCTACGTCATAAAAAGAATCAAATTGTCCAAATTTCATGTTTCTAGCTTCAGTAGTTTAAGCTCTGCGATGGTAAATCAGTCATTCAGTCAAGATATGTTCTTTTATATATATAGATAAATGAAAATCTTTTATCAGTTTTAACTATAAACGCTGTCAGCTTAATAAAACTTGCGTTTATGTTAAGCTAATGTTTTCAGTTTTGTTTTATTTTTACATATAATTTTTTATTCAATTTTTTATCATATTTAATTCAATATATAGGTTAAATTTCTTTACCATTTGAGCAATTGGTTGTACAAAAATTGCGTAGAGCGGCGCACTATACGTAGTAAATGAATTAATGAAATTAATATCAATACTTTTCGTTAATATTTATAAGAAAGGAAAGCTTTAAGTTATATGAAATTTAGTTCCATTTATATACTTAACTAATAACATTAAATAAATATATGTAAGGTATAATCGTAATTTTTGACATAAATTTACATAAAACTCCTTATTTTTCATGTATAGTTAACTATTACAGAAATTGTATATTATATTTTTTCAAATTACTTAAATAACAATATCAACAAATTTATATTAGAAAGATACTTCATTTTGATTATTACTTTACTTAATAACTTTATCAATTTATGCAGTTTTTAAATTCGCAATTTCCATCAACACCAAGAAACATGTATGAGAATAACTGCCGTTTCTTTATAAACGTACTTAATATCAGATTTCAGTAATATCATTAACAAAATCTCACGTACGTGACAAAATGCAAAAATTCAAATTTACCGCTTTCTGTACATGCTACTTGTTCTTGAATCTCATACTGATAGAGCGTTGCACGCCATCTTTATTAGTTTTATGAGACGCGCGGGGTACAGCGGCAGATGTGTCAAATCGCAAAATCCACCATAATATCTGGATTAACATGGTGTTTATACAGGAAAGATGATTTTTAACTTCCAATTTCGATGTAAGTAGTACATCGTACTCAACAATGATGTGAAAAGTTATACAATCTTAAGCATGTTAATTTTTGTTGGTCAATATAACTGCCAGTACAAAATTTCGTGACCAACTATCCTTTCTATAGTGAAAATCCCTTAAAAAGTCAAACATGTGATACAAATTGTTAATACTGATAATTTTTTTATTTCCTTGTAGTATATCAGTTTGTTTCTTGAAAATTAACAAATATACATAAAGAAATTTATTTTAAGACAAATTTCTTGACAATAGATATCATCCATTTTGTTTATGCACCTCCGGCACGTCTCGTCCCAAAAACATAGCATCTCGCTTTCATCTTCTCGCTTTTGAATGTTGTTATTTATGGAATTATCAAATTTGAATGGAATAGCTTCTTACTGTTTCACTTATGGTTAAAATGTGATCTTAGTTTATTTCATATACCATTAATCGTAAAATTATTATCGCGTGAGTATGATTTTATGTTTTAATTTTGTGTTTATGTATATCAATTTTTATATATTTATTTTATTTATCTTTAAATAGCCATTTTCACGAAAAATAACTTTTTTAAATTTGTTCAGTAAATTATCTAAAATATAATTTATGTATGTAATATAGTTTTATAAATTATTATGATATGTAGTTTTATATCGTACTACTATTAAACTGATTTTATAAATTGCAAATAAATGGTACAATTAAACTAAACTTTCATTATTTTTATATATATTTTATTATTTCTCAGTATGAATTATAATTTACATTTTTGTTTTAGGTACATAAATTAAGGTGAAAATGGTTAGCAACCTTTCGCGGGGTACTCCCCGCATCCAGGTTTTCAGACCTACATATGAAGAATTTAAGGATTTCACCAAATATGTGGAATATATGGAAAGCAAAGGAGCTCATAAAGCTGGTTTAGCAAAAGTAATTCCACCACCTGAGTGGATTCCAAGAAAAAGAGGCTATAACTTAGATGAATTAGATCTTACAATTCCTGCACCAATTTGCCAGGTGGTAACTGGTAAACAGGGTCTTTATCAGCAAATTAATATACAAAAAAAGTCAATGACTGTTAAAGAATATAGTAAATTAGCTAATTCTGAACGGTATAATACTCCACGTCACTTTGATTATGAAGACCTAGAGAGAAAATATTGGAAGAATATAACATATGTAGCACCTATATATGGGGCAGATGTTTCTGGTTCATTAACTGATCCAGATGTTAAAGAATGGAACATTAATCATTTGGGCACAATACTTGATTATGTGAATAAAGACTATGGTATATCTATTGATGGTGTTAATACAGCATATTTATATTTTGGAATGTGGAAAACTACGTTTGCTTGGCATACAGAAGACATGGATTTGTATTCGATAAATTATTTACATTTTGGAGCTCCAAAAACTTGGTATGCTATACCACCAGAACATGGTAGAAGATTAGAAAGATTAGCCAGTGGTTTCTTTCCATCAAGTTACCAAAGCTGTCAGGCCTTTCTACGTCATAAAATGTCTCTCATTTCTCCTCAAATATTAAGGCAGTATTCAATTCCATGTAATAAAGTAAGTTTAAGTTATTTAAATAGAAGGAAGAATACTTAAGGAAATAGAATCAGGATTATAATTGATAAGTTTTATTCTTAGATAACACAAGAAGCAGGAGAAATAATGATCACTTTTCCTTACGGATATCATGCTGGCTTTAATCATGGATTTAATTGTGCTGAATCTACTAATTTTGCTGCACCACGATGGGTGGAGTATGGTAAAAGAGCTACACAGTGTACCTGCAGTAAAGATATGGTTAAAATATCTATGGACACCTTTGTAAAACGTTTTCAGCCAGAAAGGTAAGAAAGATCTATTTGCTTATTCATTATGATTAACATTGTTTATAAACAGCAGTGGAGTAAATTAATATACAATAAATCATTGTAGATATGAATTATGGTTACGTGGAGAGGACATTGGTCCTCATCCTGAGGATCCTAAACAAACAGCCGCGCCTATGCCTTCTCAGATGGATCTTTTGTGTAGTAATAGTAGTAATGGACAATTGCCACAAAGTTATTTAAATGCTGCTCCAAAAAATAAACGACATACTATACATAAAAAGAAAAATATAATGGCCACGAATCCAGATGTTGATATGGAAGAGTTAGTAAATCGTTCAGATATTCCACCGGACGTTAAGAAAGTGTTACAAGATTTAGAATTAGAAGAAGTTGATGATCAGCCAGATGAACAACAATTAGAAGTCTTGGAAGATATATGGCTAAAAGCAGGAGAAATGGGTAAAAAGATATTTGCTGTATATTATTTGATTATTACTGTCAACTGTCTGTGACTTAATGTATATATATAATATCGAGTAGTTTCTAATTTGTAATTATGAATTTAATATGTTATCTTTACTGCAGATGTGAATGAAGCTTCTGTATATGATGACGGCTACAATCGTAAAAAGAGTCGCAAGCGAAAGAAGAAGAATGCTGACAAAGATAAATCAAAGTCCAAGAAAGATTCTAATAAAAGTAGTATAGAAGATATTATGGTCAAGACTGAAATAAAAGTGGAGGTAGACGACAGCCTTAACTATCTTTCCTGTGAGTTTCCGGATCAAAGCGTTCAACTAGAAAACGATGAAGGAAGTTCCAAGATTATTGAAAACATAATTAAAAGTATAAAAGTGGAAGAAGGATCTGACTTCTCAGAAGTAAGCGAAAAGCCGGTGAAAAAGAAAAAGAAGCATTCGAAATCTGGAGAGCCAAAGAAGATGAAGTCAAAGAATATAAACAAAACTAAACGTAAACATTTGAATATGTGTATCTTTGACACCAACGAACCGTTAGACGTATCTGATGCCGATGTGCAGCGTAAACTGATGGCTATGCCGAGTCTTAATTTGCATAAAGCTTCAACAATTAAAGATACCAGTCAGTTATCAGAGAACATAGTTTTTCATGATAATGAAGATAATATGAATGCCGTCAACAAGAAATCTGTTATAAATATTACAAATAGTAGTCAAGTTGCAAATTCTGAATACACTGATATAAAAGGAAAAGAAAAGGTAATGGATAGCGTTGAAAATGAACAAATGAATTTGTATACAAAAAATATGAAGAAAACTAATATAACTACAGCAAAACCATCCCTTTCTAAGCAAAACTTGTTGAAAAACATTGCTTCTTTGAATCAAACAAAACCCATTAAAATTGACAAAGCTATAGAGTCTGAATATGTCAGTGAAGAAACAAAACTTGCTATACAAGAAACAAAACCAAACGCTTATACCAGCTGCAAAAGCGTCGGGACAATTATAAGTGAAATATCCTTACCTAATTATTCGAAGAAGGATATCATAAAAGCTCCAAGATTGAGTGTCTTAAAGTCAGCGTATAACGTACCCGTATCTGAAGTTTCTTCCAAAGTGGATCCTGAAAAACCTACGGGAGTGGAGAACAATACTCGTACACCACCGACTAATGTAGTAGTTTTACCAAAGACTTGGCCTATTGCTAAATCACGAGAGGCTAAACCCTCTGGGCCAGGCATTATGTTTTTAAACACAAGCTTTTCCAACCCTCCGATTTTGCAGAAAGAAGTTCCTACGCAAGTGTCTGGAAATGAAACAAAAACTGTGGAACTTTCAAAATCTGCTACTTCAAATGCCGTTCAGATACCACGATTAGAAGGTTTCTTTTCGAAAAACGCGGTATTGACACAACCATTGGTCCAATCCGTGGCATGTGTAAGCGGAACGAATACAGACGTGAAGAATCTTGGAAGAAGATCTACTACAGACACATCAAAAATGATGGCGACAAAGTTTTGGCATCCTTCAATTACTAACAATAATTTACTTTTCTTAAAAGATACTAGAGATGACAAACAAACTCATTCTACAGTTACAAACCCGGACATTCCTGGAACCTCTGTTTCGCCTTCCTCGTTGAATTTAACAGGAAATAACAAGTTCTTTTTAACCACTACTTCAAAATGCACGAACATCTCATTAAATTCTCAACCTTCGATGGTAATCGATTTTAACAAGAAATGCTTACAGACTTCATCTTCGGTTACAAATACGACAGGTTCTTTTGTAAAGATCATACCGAAATCACAAGATTCATTATTCATAAAGAAGACGTCGAATCAGAAAGATGAACTCTGTAATAGAAAAATCTTTAAAAGTACGAGTACAATTGTTAGTAACGTAAAAACTGTATCAACGCAGGTGGACAGTCCACTAGAGATTGCTCAATCTGGTAAAAATTCATTAAATAACCCGAGGTTAGACATTGGTACACAGTACACTACGAATCATTCCATCACAGACTTTCAAGATTCTCAGAAAACGATTACTATTCCACCCTTGCAACAAGAATCATTTTCGAGCTTAATCACAATCACTGATAAATTACAAACTCCAAATATACAGAAGAATTTGGAAGGTATATATGCCAGTATGCCACAATTGAAACCCATTAAAATAATGGGTTCAAGGCGGAAATCAAAAGAGAAATTAAAAAAAGCAACTACTAGAAAAAAAGAACCTTCAGAAACAAAAATACTCGCAACATCAAGTTTAGAAGATTTAAGTACAATTACGTGTACTGTGGATCAACCACCTTCTGTGTCGCATCGTGTGACGGTAGTGCCAGGACATATATCTGATATGCTGTATCCTAGTGTTCCAAATAATGACTTACTAAAAGCGTTTAATGATTATTGGAGTGCTCAGATTTCTCACTGTGCGATTTGCGCACCATTTACCTCAAGTTGCAATGGACACGGTAGGTTAATGCCGCCAGACTGGAAATATTGTAAACCCACCGTTCTACCAGAGAGTTCACCGATATGGGTAAGTATTACTTATTTTTAAATATCGTTACGGATGTTTTAAGAGATTAAATTTCTTCTAGTAATTTTATTGGATCATATTTTTTAGGTATCTGCGAATGTATTCGTTGCAAACTCAAAGGAACAAATTGTTGAACCGGAAAATGATAAGCTTTTACGTTGTAGAGAATGTCACGTCACGGTTCATGCCTCCTGTTATGGAATCACCGTGTTACCCACAGATCTACGAAATTGGGCTTGTGATAAGTGTAAAGCTGGTAAAACACAGGTGGTATGTATAGGTAGAATTATCTTTGTTCTTCATAATCAATTTTGTCTTTAACTAATTAAAAAATTTTTTTTTATTGTTATGTAGATGTGTTGTTTGTGTCCTATGCGTGGAGGTGCTCTTAAGCGAACTAGCGATAGTAATTGGGCGCATATATTGTGCGCTCTTTTATTGCCGGGAGTAACTTTTAAGGATGCTATAAATAAGGATCCTATCAACGTATTGACCATTAAACCAGAAAATGTTAAACAAAAATGTTGTTACTGTGGACAAACAGATGGAGCATGCCTTAAATGCAACCAGTGTATCAATCTATTTCATCCATCTTGTGGTCTCGTTTCCGGTGCCACGTTTACAATACCCGTATATAACTCACCTGAACTTCAGGTATTTAAAAGACGATATAGATATATAAAGATATCATAACTAATGAATTATGTAGAAATAATAATCATAATACCTACACGTAGGTTACGTGTGACGGACATGATGACGGAAAGGAAAAGATACCGACAATTCGACAGGGAGAGACTGTTTATGCAAAACATCGTAATACACGATATTACAAAGCCAAAGTAGATTCTATACATGATACTCTATTTTACATGGTTACATTCAGCGATGATAGTTTTAGTGAAGATTTATATCCATCGGATATTACAGTAAGTATTATATATTTAGACATATTTTATTTCTTTATTATTATTTTATTTTGAAAAGTGTATATAACGATTTTCGTTTCTCTTTCTAGAACTATGATTCTGGAAATCCACCACAGCAAGGAGCTGCAGTTGTTGTAAAATGGACAGATGGAAATTTATACGAGGGTGTATTTGAAGGTACAAATCATCGAATCATGTATAGTGTAAGTAACTCACAATTGATTTAATTAACTTCATGATACTTTTATTAATATTATCATGGCCAATAATGTTTGCAATCTATAATTACATTTTAGGTAATTTTCGAAGATGGTTCGCAACTTGTATTGAAGCGAAATGAGATTTATAGCTTACAAGAAGATATGCCAAAAAGAGTTCGTTCACGTTTGGTGAGTTTAGTGGTAAACTAATTTATCTCCGTGAATACTTCCGGCGTAGAATTTTTTCCAAACGATTCACCTTACTTTTTTTTTTATTTCTGTCGTGTTTTATTTATAATTTATTAATTTCAAGCTTACGTTATTTTTTTATTATTTTAATTGATTTCACTGAAGTCTGATGCGACGGAAATGAAGCACCGGTATCATCTGTACGGCACGGAGGGTGAATCGGACGCGCAAAGAAAGGTGAAACAGTCGAAATATTGTGATTAAAACAAAAGTTGTGTACGGATCATTGTAAATAATCGATAGAAACAAATAATATTCAATCGCTGTACATAATATATACAAATAAGTGTACCTAATAATTTGGTCTTTTCTAAATTTTTACACATTTTTAGAATAGACCAAATATAGATCTTACATTTTTCATCATCTTTTTTTCTCGTTTCTGTTTATTTCTTTTTCTTTTCATTGCTTTCTTTAATATTTTAACTTGCTGATATATCTTATCGGTATCATAATTCCTCTTTTTTAAGTGCATCACGTTTGTTGGTTACAATCGTTGTTGTAATAAGTATTAATAAATTCTGTTTTGATGAAAGAAAAAGAGATTTAATATAGATGTTACGATGTCTTATCGAAAAAAAAGTATTAAAGAAACTCTGAAGTTACGGATCATATTAGGTCGTGCTGATACATTTCTTAGAACTACTTACCTAGTTCGACAAATTATTAAAAACAAGATACTGTTTATCAGATTATAAAAAGTAAAGATGAAAAAATAAAATTCATACAATGTATTTCTGTATATATTTACAGAATGTGAATAGAATATGACATGTTTTTAAGAGATGAACACTATATATGTAATTTAAAAGCATTTTTTACTTTGTTCTATGGATAAGTATTTGAAATTGAATACTGGAGCTTTGGATTGCATACACCTTAACGAAGATGATATTCAATCGTAATATTCTGATGAAAGCGTGCGTAGAAATGTATTTAGTGTTGTTTGTTACAATCTACCACTCTTAAAAGGGTTCAGTAGTGATTTATAAACGAATATTTCATGTATTATTCATATAATCAGATTTCATATATCATTAGTCTTTACCTATCTTTATGTAATATTCTATGAACTCATTTTACAGGAAAAAAATAATGTAATGATTATGTTATATACAATTGCTTCATTGGAAAACTTAAACAACTATATCTAAAAGTTAGATATATTTTCTCAAAGTGCAATTTTTACACAAGTTCATAAATCCGTGTAATAAATAAAATATTATTTTGTTCTTTATTTATAAAAATCATCGGAATTAATAATATATCATTCTTTTGTGAATTTTTACAAGATTTGTATTGTACCTTAATTTTCACGACTATTGATCCCTTTAATGTGACGTATTGTGTTACCAATTTTTTTTTTTCAGAACAGCACCTTTAATAGATTATAGTACTTGATCGTGCACGTGTTCATCATAAAATCGTTCAATAAACATTTGCGATAATGAAAGGTGTGTGTGGTACGATAATAAAAATCTTAATCTTGTACTTTATCAGCGTTAAAACTATTGTATTAATTATTAATACTCTTACATCGTTTTGACACGGTTTCTTACGACGATATATGTGTTTGTCTTCTTGCGTTGCATTCGTAGTCGAGCGCAGCACAAACGTAAACGTATAGTGGAGCCCCAATATATACATATATGTATATATATATATCCACACGTGTATATGGGCGTGCGTATACATGTATATGTATATTTGTAGAAGAAATTTATCTTTCAAGATAGTGTTCATATGATCTCCTGAAATTCACCCCTAGAAATTTTATTTAACCCAGAGAAAAAACAAATACGGTCGTGCGTGAGCGTGAAACGAGTTGTAATTGTAACTTAAACTTGTGTAATTTGCGCAAAAAGTTACAATTTGTCCCGATCACTTTATAATTCCTATCAGCTGAAATATGTCGGGAGGATTGTATTAGCGTTCTATCTATATATGATATTAATTAAAGAAAAAAAATTAACAATGTATCCGAGTGTAGAAACGAATTGGATACAACGTACAATAAAAACTAAATATATAAAATAGTCCTTTTTTTTCCAAACCACTGTAATATTTTTTAACGTGTAAAAATTACAGATTAGAATAAATTTTATTTTTAGAACACATTTACTATCGGTGTTTATTTTAATGACAGATTCTATCATCTTTCTGCTTATATAATTTTAAAATAAATGTTGGTAAATAGTTTCGTGAATAATGAGTAAAATTTGTTTATAAACACTTTTATTTATTTCATATTGTATAATTTTAGTAAAAAATTTTCTTTTTAAACTGTTTTTGTTCAAAAGCAAAGAGGTTTCACTATTTACAAACAACAAGTATTGTAAAAAGTTAAAAACTTAATTTCCAGTTTCATTGACATAGCTTGAATTTTTTTCATAATGAGAATACATTTATCAACTAGCATTTTAAATTGTCAAGACTGATTCTTTTTATAAGATGATTTTAATTCTTTAGCTTACATAAAATTATATTTAAACATTGCTATGTATTTAATATAATGAAAATATCTAACAAATATATCACAGAAAATACTTAGTTTCCTTATAACAAAAACAAAAAGAAATTTTTTGAGAAATTAATTTAACAATCTTGCTAGTTTCTTATAAACAAAATAGTGCGCGATAATTTTGTTCAAAATCATCAATCACTAATTTATCATGATTGTATCAAACCAAAAATATAAACAATGCCCTAATATTATTACAATCAATGTAATATCACATGCCATTTATGTATATGTCATTCGTTTAATTCTTTTTATAAATCTTTCATTGTCAGAACATTATAATGTTCGAATATTCATTCCAATATTTTAATTTTCCAAACCAATAATTTAAAATTTATTTTTTATTCTAACTGTATTATATAGTTGTGTTTCTTATAAGAATCAATTATAAGTTAAATCAAGTTACATCGATACAACAAATACACTTAATAAAAACGCTGTTTACCTTCAATTTCAGAATATGATCATTATCAATATATTATTATATAGTTGATAACATTGTAGTGATAAAAAATACGTTTCTTTCTTAATTCTTGGGTGCATTTTATATTACATTTACATAATACCTAAAGGTATGTCTAGGTACACTATACCATATTTTATTAAAGCTTTCGAGACTTATTACTTACGAAAGTCTCTAATATAGAAAATACATTCGATAGAAAATTGTGTAATAAGTTAATAGTTCGGTAACATGGTAATCATAGAGTAATGTGTAATAATAAATCTAAAATCAGTGGTTTTACCTGCTAATAGTACGATCAAATTCACACGTCGCTATCTAAAGCCATTAAAAATTTTCTGTGTGATTCTAATATTAATTTCAACGAAAATCCTCGCATAATTCGTAAGTACAATGCAAGAGTCTACTTCATCAAAGTTTTTTATCAAACACATGATTTTTATTTAAAAAAAGATTCAATT
The DNA here is from genome assembly GCA_033822845.1 of Tetrapedia diversipes. NCBI lineage: Eukaryota > Metazoa > Arthropoda > Insecta > Hymenoptera > Apidae > Tetrapedia > Tetrapedia diversipes. Next base: position 1,089,038 of record JAOPTO010002356.1, read on the forward strand.
TATCATTTGCGGAAACATTAACCTTCATATTTAATAATACAAAAAATTAAATGTTCATCATTTTGTTTCAACCAGGTCCCAAAGAAACTACTTTAACACTGATTTCACGGTAAACAATCTGGAATCAGCCGCCAACAATACTTGATCACTGAGATCAAAAATAAGTAGTCTTATCTTCTGTTCAGCTTACACCAGAGAGCACTGGCTGTTAGCAAATGCATTAATACGCCAATACCGAGGATCAAAATAAGATTATTGACGACGCTTGTGTCAGCGATGTCCATTTCTTTTAGGAATTGCGTTGGTTTCTTGTAATGACAATAAAAGTCGTCACATTTCAGATCCATTCGACCGAAACCATAAACGGTGTGTAAAAGACTATGAAAACTAGCACGAAAGTACGATATGTGGAACATCCATCGGAACATCTGTGGTGTATCCATGTAACGGATACAGAATCCGAACACAGAAAACAACACTGCGATTATGGGTCCCGCGAATACTGCAATCTATAAACATAAAAAAATTATATATTGCATTTTTTCTTTTTGTTCCGGAAGAATGTTTTGTTTTTCTTGACTCTGAATTTTTTTGATAATAAAAGTTGTAGAAATCATTATCTATTTTAATAAGTATAAACTTTTACAGTTTATCTCAGAAAATTAAATTTTTAATTTTCCTAGCCCTCTTTTTTTATGGTATTTATAACTTTTATTATTAATGACACTCAAAATAGTAGTAAAATTATTAAAATTCTATTTTTAGAAGTTACCAAATTTTATTTTAGCATATTGAGCGAGATGTTAAATTTGAATATGATTGAAATATGATTTTCTATAACATTTGCTTGTTCGTATAAATCAAACTCATAAATGATAGGAATTACGTTTCCGCAAATTGTTTTGAAAAATTAATAATATTTAATGTATCAACTATCAATTGTAGTATACACATCCACATACTACATGGGAGGAGTAAACTTGTCCCCTATAAACTATTTGTATCAAATATATTTCAAATGCTATACGAACACAACCAAAAAAATTATTTTTAAATATGTTTCAAAATAATAATGAATATATAAGAACTACATACCCTCACTGGTGTAGTCGCACCGATAAAGAAACCCCATGCTTGAGCCGTCAAACTAGCAGCTATACTGACAACCATAAAGGAAATTATTCGAGGAGTTTCCACGGGTTGTCCAGTTAACCAGTAACTCACAGCTAAATAGGTCGCTGCACAAGACGCTTGGAACGGTATTTCTACTAGCAGCATACTAATATAGTACGGTGCTAACCGATACCACCGATTGAAATGTTCTCTTGAGAGTATCCGCATTTCTTGTGGAACTGGAAACAATCCAACAATTATATGTAATTTATTCAATTCTTAAACACAAAATAAAAATAATATCTTAATTGAAATTACGGTATATTATATATTGAGGGCAAATTTTGGTTAGTACTTAAATTATTTTTGCTAACCTTGGCCTTATTAAAAACAGATAAATAGAAAAAGTAATTTGTTTTAGTCGTTTATAACATTTTAAACAATATTTTTATTCTTACTTCCTACATATTGTTAAATATATAAATCATAGCTACATATATAATAACTATCGTTATTTTCATATTTTGGATCGAATTCACCTTGCAATACTTTCTAAAAAAAGAGGAAAAAAGAAAAAAGCTGATCAAGAAAGATGCTAGCAATTTAGGTAAATTAAGGATAATAACATATTGGTATCATCGCCAAAAAGGATGTAGCGAGGTGGCTAAATGGCAGACAATATTTTAACAAGAAAAAATATGCACATAGCCTACAGAAGTGAATGATCATTAAAAATACTATTACAACTTTCCTGTGTGTGTGATTCAAGCCGATATATATACACGCTACGTTTCCTTGACCCACATTTCCTGTTATTGATGGCGTGAAATTATAATACCGCAAGCGAAAAATCAAGTTCTAAAAATCTAGCTTTCGATTTTCTCTTTGCTTCTCTATTTCAACTTAATTGAAACAAAGTTGAAGGACTTACTTCGATGAATATTAACATAGTTCAATCGATAAATTTCAAGAGTGAGGACTTCCTTTTCTTAGGATTCTCATAAGTGTCACAATTACATATATACGGCGAAAAAAAGTTGAATAATTATAAAATCTGATTTTTTGAAATACTTTAACTTATGAAAAAAAGCAGGAATTTAATACAACAGGGATTGGTTGAAAAACTGCCGATATACTGGCTTATCAAAAATTTGTAATGGCTATCAAGATACAAATTGTTAGAAAAGAAGAATTCTAATATGTTACAAACAATAATTGAAAACCTACGGATTAATAATATTTAATAAATACCTTATAGTTAATGATATTAGTAATCAAATTTATTAAATACTCACAAGCAAGTGTGACAGCCATTTTTCCCGTATAAACGATCAGAAGTAACGATCCATAAAGGTAAACATAATTAGCGAGAACACCGTTAGCTCTATAACCGCTTCCCATATACAAATAGCCAAAGATTACTCCTATTAGCAGGTGACACAACAGACGTACCACCAATAACGTATAATCCCTTTTTAGACAAAGTAACTGTCTTTTATAGAGTAGGTAACATTGAGCCACAAACCCTGCTGGTGGGGGTGGTTCTTTTGTACTTTCTGTAAGTAATAAAATTACATAATTATTATAATAAGTAAGGTATTTTGCGAAGGCAGTTTAATTATAAAATCTCAAATGAACAACGATTCTTTTGAAGTATCGTATATGAAATTAATTCCAGTACTAAAACTATAAAAGCATAAAAAACCAAATGGATAAAAAAGTATGTACTGTAATTACCATCTAACTGTGGTTTCATCGTGTACGTGATGGACTTGTCATCCATAGATATGGTATCTACGGCAGCCGCTAATTTGTCCACGCTGATACCATAATCACCGATCGCAACTTCTAAAACTGCAATAAAAAATACATACAGAGCTATAGTAAAAAACTTTATTAACATTATAAGATTTTAAATAAATGAGGTTACTTGTTCAAAGTCTTTAGAACTTACAATCATATCAGATAATTTCACCTTTCTTTTTTAATTTTTGGTAAATAGTTTCGTAAATAATGAATAAAATTTGTTTTTCAGTAGGAGATAATGCTCTGATGACCAGAGTGACATAAATTTTCTATGGACCCTTCGATTGCAACCATGAAATTGATCCGAAAGAAATGTTATTCTACGTACGGAAATCAGCTGGATTGTGGTAAGGTGGACAATCAACTCCAAGCGAGGACATGTGAGGCAACAACGATTTAACCGACCCCCTATATATGCAATATCCACCGGCAACCGCGTAAATGGCATCAAACATCTCTAAGAGCAATGCACTCGGCTGGTGTATCGTGCATATCACTGTACGCCTTTCTATTTTAGCGAGACGCTTCAATAGCGCAATGCATTGGCTGCAAGATGACGAATCCAAACCTGAAACAAAAAATCACTACCTTTTTAGATACATTTAAAATTTCAAAAATAAAAAGATTATTAAAGAGTGCTTTAATTAAATTAAAGTCAAAAAATCACTTTTGTGAAATTCTTTTTTAATTCTTTTGTAACACAGATTACTGAATAAGATTGCAAGTACGTGTTATTAAACTATGAATATAACATGTTATTCTGAATCATTCGAACAATCCCAGGAAACATGATTTAGCTCTGTTATGTGCATCACCGGCAATGACGTAGCTAAGTACGAGCCAGTCATTGTAACCGTTGTACGCTTAGTCTCTGTTGATAAAAATAGTTACTGTTAATTTTTTTTTTCTACTCATTTGAATTCTTTAACATTTTCTAATTCAGGATTATTTATGCTACTTTCGTTAAATTGTTGGAAAAAGCAGTTGATGTGCAGTTATACATGAAACCGTACACCGTGGACTGTAATAGTAATTGCGAAATGCATGTATCTCATCAATCGAAGGCCTTGTACGACGAAACATAGCTCTTCTAAGCATTCTATATAGTTCGTCTTTTAATCAAATTCAAGCGTCATCGATTGACTATCTGTGTTATTTCAAATGTAATACGTCGTCGGATATTTTGTTTATTGGAAATATGCAGTTTGATACTGATGTTGAAATCATTAAGATAATGCAGTCGACAGTCATCACACTTTAAATGTTAATTCACAAATATGCAAGCATTTGCCATAAAATAAAACGCAGTATGGTTCTAAATAAACAAGCTTCAATGAAATATTTGTTTACAACAAATTATGCTATTGAGAAAATTTTGGTAAACTTTATTTTTATCAAAATAATTAAGATAAAATATTTAAAGGTATTCACTAGAATAGCATGTGGAAATAAATAAGAGTTTAAAAATAACATGAATATTAAATAGAACTTCCGGGTACATGTGTGCATCTTCAATAACTTATAGTTACCTTTTTTGCATTACTTTTTGACCTTCGTTCAATCAAACGTGTCTTCTACCTTGGAATTAGCTTACATTTGTAGTTACATACAATTAGCAATGTCGGTTACAGTTATCCTAAGTAGCTATAAGTAATTACAAAATAAGATGTGTAATAATAAGTAATACTACAGGAAATATATATTCCTGTACATAAAACTACGTCAACATTTCTACAGTTAAGATTATATTTTAGTATTTCAAACATCCTCTTTTCCTCTTCGGCCTATTATAATATAATTAACAGAATTTATTCAAAATTTACCGAATATTTTAAACGCTACATTCGATAGTACTAGTAAAAAATAATTTCGTAATTACCAGTTGTTGGTTCGTCGAGGAATAATACTGAAGGGTTACTTAAAAGCTCCAAAGCAACGTCCAACCGTTTTTTCTGTCCACCTGACAGTTTTCCGCATAAGGTATCATAACAGTGGCTCAAACCTAATATTTCTAACAGCTCCAGAACCTGGTAAGAAAAACAATTCTGTCATTTACAATTGTTTTGTACATTACAATAATTCTTATTAAATAAGTAAACATTATTAGTTTATTTATTTTTCAAATTTTCAAAGATTTTATGATATAAAATATATTAAGTCCTTAAATACATGAATTTACATACTTGTTATTAAACAATTATGAATGATGACATTGATTTTGTTTACTGTTTTCCATTTTTAATTTCTACATGTTAGTGCCTAATTTTCAATGATTCAATTGTTACGAACTTGAGTATGTTTGTAGGCGGAACTAATCGTGTAACCGAGTTTTAAATGTGCAGCTACTGTCATGGCTTCTCCCACGGTAATTCTCGTTCTCATCAGAGATTCTTGTTGTATGTAGCATGAAGTCCTCTTCCACCTCTCACTGTACGGGACTCTAAGTTTTCCATTCACAAAAATCTTCCCATGGACACCACTCACTCTGAAATATTATTTTACTTTTAAGTAAGATTAATTACGTTGTTCACTTTTAACGTTGTTAAGCTGATCCGATTATATATGTGGAATATATTATTTAAATCAAAATAAATAAAAAAAAGTATAGTATACACAATTTTCTTTAATAGTCTTTTTGCTCAACTTTTTAATTAATTTCTTTATTTCATCTTTTTACTACTTTTACTTTTTTTGGATTTTTTGTTTAATCTTTTTATTAGTATTTTTTCTATCATTTTATCATTCTTTCAATTTCTTTTAACTTTTTGTTCAGTTTCATATTAATTTTCTGGCTAATTTCCCTTAAAGTTTATCATCTCTTTTTTCGGTATCATTCGAATAAATTATGGTAATTATCTACAACCTAGTAAGCTGCACCTAACTCATTAATATTCTTTATATAACGTACTGGAAAAAGATTTATAAGATATTGGTTCCAATTTTAAAATTCACGGTAGAATTTTCAACCACTACCAATATCGATGAGAGTCACCTATTGTTCTCAATGTATCGATAATAGTTTCCGTGTAAATGGCGACTTTGTGGTTGTTACATTCTTAGAATGCATTTCTAGAACATGTTCGTAATTGCTCGTAGCTTGCACGTATTTCTACTGGCATACTGATCACTACTTTATAACGAATACATTTGTATATAGAATCAATTATTTTACACAAACTTAACATCAGTTTCAATTATCGGGATACTTTTGATAAATTTTGAATTTATGAGTTTTTTTTAATGATGTTTTGCATAGTAGTTACTGTAGGAAAAATTTTCATTATTCAAGCAAAAATATCCTTTCTATAAAAATAAAATATTTTTGACACTGAAAATTCATCGAATAATCTAAATATCCGAAATAGTTCAACATTTTCGAATTTTTGCTGAAGGCATTAATTAAAGTTAAGTAAAATCAGAGAAAACGCAAAAACTAAATTCACGCAAGTAGATCAGCCATGATGCGGCCATGCGTTATGGTGATACAATCAGATGCTCTTTAAATAAACTCAATCTACTGCGGCTAGTGCAAGCAAATTCCATTTAGGTATGCCTTAATTTTCTTCAACCTAACTACAAGTCAATTCTCTAAATCTATAGTAAAGGATTCATATATTAAATTGTTCTCAGAAAAAGAAAGCATTCTTAGAACAGCACAATAAATAAAATCTTCCGTACCAAAGAAAATCTTTAAAGAGTGTATACAATATCCAGAAATAACGGTCAATGGACTGGCCTATTTACTAAGGTATACATTAAGGGTTAGTAATCTTAAAGTTAATGGCGTACGTGTACCATCGCGCCGTCTGGCGTGCAATTAAACTATTAAAATGATAAAAACGAGTGCGTATAAATAATAAAACGTGTGACAGGTTCATAAGAGTGTCGGAACGCGATCAATGATGAAATCTAAAATATATTGGAGATTGGACATTCACGTTCAAGTGTACTAATAACTGGAAGTTGTAGATCGTGTTTCTAGCGTCCTTGTCTTAGAAACTAAGAATGTGTAAAGAGTACTCACGTGTAACCGGCCAAAACATTCAACAAAGTGGACTTTCCAGCTCCAGAGGGACCCATTATAGCAACCAGTTCACCGGCTTTGAACTCGCCACCAACGCCATGTAGAATTTCTTTGTGTTCTAGAACGGAAAAAGAAAAATGATAAATTTTTGATTTGATGGAATGTTTCAAATATATGCAGAAAAATTTGTTCTCTTCATATCCCTTTGATTAAAATAGTTTAAAAAAAAAATGGCTGAAAATGTTTGCTTCGCATTAAAATAAATAATATCTTGCTGTTTAATTTGGGAAAGGTTAAATATGATTAATGTTAGAATTGACGAAAATGTAATTGGAATGAAATGAAGTAGGACAGCGATCAAAGAACTCAAAGCAAAAACAGCTTCAATGGTTCACCATTAAACTTACAAGTGGAACAATTTCAATGAAGTAAAACTAAAGACTTCATTAAACTACAAATAGAATGGCTTCAACGAACCAAGCCTGGAGACTTTGATGGAGTACAGTTTGTCTCGCAGTATCTGTTTAGGGTGTTGTAATGTTCCATATTCTAAAATAGAAATAATCATACTTTTCACATAGTTATGTAGTAGCTTCAAAACATTTCGAAAAGAATTTTGCCTTGAGAAAAATTCCTTAACTATTTTATAGAAAATTCAAGTGCAAAAGTATTAACGAATGACTTACACGCCATATATTAAGATTTTACTGACACTACGCTAAAAACTGTTGTAATTATTCTTATTAATGCAACTACGTTCTGCGTTTATCTCTGAAAGCGACGTTTGCATACTACTTATTAACATTTTAGCCGCCTATACCGGCACTGGAATCTTTTTCATCTAACTTCAGATTAATCTTTCGTCGTCTAACGATAACAAGAAATGAGAATATCATTATTATCGTTAACGAAGATTAACTGTTTCATCGAGTAAATTAAATCGATAAAAAAAGAGAAGAAAAAATAAGAATAATAAAAGGAGAAAATAAGCAGAATAGAACGAACGACGAGTATCAGCAACATTAAATACTCAGTTTTCGCAACGCGGAACATTTTATGCAGCGAAGCAAAAAGGTACGTTTCGAATTTATCGCCATGGTAACGATCGTAATCAACTACTGTGCAAACTTGGTCACCACCATTTCTGTATATTAAATGTTAAAGATTCAAAATTGAAATTTTAATGTGATCCGCTGATAATCCGACGCCAATTCATTCATAGAATCAACGAGGTTTTTTTAATCGCTACAACAAGAAGTAACTCAATCAGATTTGAATTAATTACATACATATCTACATCATGATAAAACTAATTAGTGTTGGTCGATTATCGATGAAATATTTTCTTTTTCACTTAAGCATTCCTGCATAATCAAAAGAGCTTATCCTGTTCTTTATACCTTATTGGAATAAAATAAAATTGGATGAACTGCAATCAATTTTCCGAATTCCTGGATATTATGGTCGTCTGAACGTATTTGGGATAATGTAATTCTGTTTCCGTTTGGAAGTCGTAAATATATACATACGTATATACCTACGTGACGATATGACGCATGGAAGCAATGTGCGTGCGCAACAACAGTACACACACACACGCATTTTATTGTATGATGAATGTCCCCACATATCGTTCGACAAGCTTCGACAAGAAGCTGTTTGGTAGCGCGTCTTTTCCATTTTTTTTCCTTCTGCACGTGACGCGAATAAGAACACTTAACGAATGGTTCGCATTCGTAGAAGGTGCATTTAACGATCCATTTAACTTTTACGCGCGATTAACTTATTTCGTTCACGAGCATAATTTGAATTTTAACACCAATGCTGTTACAATGTAAATAGTAGCATAGTATTACATCGTGTTTAAATTAAGCAAATCAACACTGTAATGAACCATACACATTTTACTAGACAATGTAAAAATTCGATAACTAAATTTTACCGTGTTAACCAATCATATTATGATTACAACCAGATATTATTTATCACGTTCGTCGCGCAACGTGATTCGGTTGAGTTTCTTGCTGAGACCAAATCCGATTGCATAGAAAATTGGGGTAAAAAAATATAAAACCAGCAAAAATTTTAATTTTTTATTTTTATTTTATGTATTTTATATTTATATATGTTATACTTCAATGCTTATTCCATTGAATTCCTTTTAAAATTCCAATTTAAAATCCTATTTAACTTTAAGAAAAAGAGCGTCACTCAAATATGAATATGGCGACGAACGTATTATAGTAGTTCTAAAAAGGAAAAAAATATTGAAAGGGTTTAGTCAACCATTTTATGCAAAATTTAATAATAATCGGATTCATGGACATTTGCAAGCTATGCACATCGATTTTATAGATATACATATAGATACATATATTTCCAAGATTTCATACGAGTTTCTGCGTGACGAGTTCTTTGGATGTAAATCTGACGCGGCTGAATTCGAAACCAGAGAATGATTCGTATGCAAAAATCAATTTACAAAAATCGGAAGAGAAACGTAGTGATTGGGTTTCTCAGCGGTGCAGACGTGATTATCGTGTTCGTTCCACGTTGCGTCGCGACCAGTGACGTATTCTTTTCCTTTGTTGGCCCATGAATAATACAAGAAGAAACGTGAACGGCTGCCATCGACAAAATTTTACGTACCGGCTATCGATCGTTGAATCACACGCGATACAACATTATACAAATGAGATTTGGGTATATTTGTATTGCTCCATCAATAAAAGTTAGCAAAAATTGCTAAGAATAATAGTAATTGTTTTTGCAAATTTTGCTCATAAACTTCGAAACTCGTCAAATTGACGGGTCCCGTAAACCTAGTGTTAAACAACTTGATGATATATTAAAAGTAGCATGTAGGAATTATGAATCAGATTTATTTAAAACAGTTATAAGTTTTTATATCTCATTATAAAAAACCACACTGATTTCTAAATACTGATTTCTATTATGTTGTGGCCTGTTTAACGTAACAAACATATGTATGGCCCGAAGAAAAAAAAATTGAGTATAGCTGGTCTAGCCAGTCGGCCACCTTAAACTAATTCGTAACAGCGAAAGCATTGAGCTATATTCTCAAAACGCGATCCCAAAAAATAATTTGCAATTCCTGGTTCATGCAATAAACATACCTATATAGCAACGATGAAATTTCAAAATTAATAGGGTAGAAAGGATTGCAAGATAGAAAACAAGAATTATACGTTCAAAACTTATTATTTATCATACGGTATTCGTATCGTTAAAAAGTTGTTTTACAATTCAAATGCGATTCAGATTGGAATAGTGTACCAAAAACAGAAAATAATTAATTGTTTAATTAATTAATCGTTTGAAGCACTGATAGGTTTAAATTTTTAAACTGACAAGGGACGACTCCATATTCAGCTAATGGCTATTAAAAGCGAACAGATAACAAAAAATAAAAAGAAGCAATATAACGTAACATAATATCAACGGAATAATAGATTATCACCGTGAAAGCGCATTTTATCATAATTGAGGTTCCGGGTAATCAGCGGTAGCGATATTTACGAGGACATTTAATTATTACGCATCCACGAATCGTTGTTAATCAAACGGTAATGATAAACGCTTTAATGGGACACACACGAACTCGAACAACAATCAGTTGCATGAAATAAGTACTACACCGATCACAATGTAATTGTTAAGATCACGTAATCGTGGCTGAGTTACCATAATCTAATCGTTGAAAAGAATTTAATACATCAAAATAATAATCGATTCGATGTCACAAGTTTAACATAGCATCGTAATTTTTGTAAATTCTCAAATTCTTTAAAATATCTGTTCTTGGTCTGTAGTATTACGTTATCGTAGATTTTTAATGATTTAATGATTATGTGGAGTATGGATATTATCTTTATCGAATTCCTCCGATTGAAATACTTGGGCTTCGAGGAAACTCTAAGAGCTATAAGATCAAAAATAGTCTAAACCTTGAGACTCACGAGAATCTAAAAATACTGAAAATACTTATCGGCTGGAATAAATGATGAACATCAATTTATTAAAGCACTCATTAAATTTGACAAGCAAAATATTCCTTTTAATTGACCGACAACAGAAATAATCATCTTCGATATAACCTTCCTCTGCTTGATACAGTTAACATATTCTTCACTTCGCTTTATGAGCGGAGAAACCATGAACTTTGTTAAGAACAAAGCGCCTCCCACGCAGTTATCGTAATTAACCATATACAGTATGCCTCTTCTTTCACATGAAGTGAAACAGACATTGGTAAGCTTGCGAAACGATTCTTCCTCCCTGTACATATTCACGTTCCTTTTTCGCCAACATCTAACGCGACGAGATTTTTTTCAAAATATTCAACACCACTTTCTCCGTTTAAAACTTTCTTTGCCGGTCGCAGGACCACTTCGAACACCGCTTTCTCCCGACGGTACAGACGACATTTAATACGCTAAAAAGCGTAGAAACGCACGCGATCAGCTCGAACCGTTCAAACTTTAATGGAGCATTGATAACTATAATTAAGCAAGCGTTAATGTTTTCAACAGTGGCATAAGTTTAGAAAAAGAAATCATAATGATCAAGTCTACGAATTTTTATTCACCTATGGAAAATTTAAATGTATTATACAAAGTACAGGATGAGCATAATATTCAAAGTAAATTACGTGTTATAATATTTAAAGTGTGAGGCGAATCTCTATTTGAATTCCATTTCCATGGGTATGCTCGCAAAAGTATAAATTTGTGTAAAGATCCGCTGTCACTGTTCCTGATTGCATTACAAATAATTTAAATCCTATGTAGCTATAGTAACATTACCAAGAACGTTAAAAAGTCAACTAAAATTATTTTCATTCCTCGTTCGTTTTTATAAAAACGGAAAAACGAATACAAAATTCTTGCATGAATTACGAATGCAGCAGACACGGTTAAAATTTCAACGTTTGACCCTGAATTAAAGATGACGAATTTAAAATCGGCGTTTTGTATTCCGAATATTATTTTCTCCATTATGTTTGGTTTATAGGACTTCTTAATGTGACGTAACTCAACGAAATACATATACGTACATGTAATGAAACGTACGGTTCGTTGACGCCATCATGCTCGAATTCCGGACGATCATGACACCGCACGATGCTGATTTCTAGATATGTACGTTAAAGCTAAAACCGCTAAATGAAGTATATCCATCGTTCATATAAAAGGAATTAAAGTAATAAGTATCGTATTTAAAAAATTATTCAACATTCTCGCCATAGCTGACGTTCTGAGTCTCCGTGAAAGGTCGACGTGATGTAGAACTATTGATTCGCCCGTGAGCCTAGCCAAGTGCAAAATTGTTGTGAAATATGATACTCGAGCCTTCGACTGCCAAACCTCGCAGCTGTACAATGCCAACCCAGAATCAACTCAAATCATGCACACATCTCGAGATTCAAATGCATGAAATATCTGGAAGTAACAGATAAACGGATTTGTGAAAGCACTCCCCGTGTTGACAGTGTTCAGGGAAACAAATTTTTATTTTTATACAGAAAATGATGCAGGATATAACTATAACGTTATACATTTGTAAAATTTTTATGGAAAAATTACAAATCGGTTGTTCTGACTGATGCAGTAATTTTAATATTAATGAAACTTTGTTGGATCTACTTTCTCTTATACCTTTGCACTCCAGGAAAAATTGAAGCTACTTCGCAACGGAATAAACGATGCTCTTGAATGCGCAGGAGAAATCTTCGTAAGGATAGTATGAAATGTAAGTACGTAAACGTAATGCGATACTTACGCTATTGAGGTGGGTTTGTAAGTGTATGGAAAAGAAACTGTGTGGTACAGTGAAAGCAAAAGGTTGATGATGTTTTGTTGAGAATTTGTGAAACCTATGTTGTGAGAATTGGTTAGCAAACAGAAATGTTGCTTCAAAATATATGTGTACGTCTGCAACGTAATATTATTTGTAGCATTAAGGTAAGTTTACACGAGTACTAATATCGCTATGTTCTGTAGACTAAAACTCGAAATATTTTTTGCAGAATTTTGTGAAACTCTATAACCGTTTAGCCAAATTTTCATGAATATGGCAAACACTTTCAAACATATAATCACTGAATTGTAAATAAATTATACAAAAATATACAGGTGTATCCATTTGCTTATAGAAACATTAGTAGATTATCCCTTAGAAAATTTCGTTTAACAATATAATTAAAGCAAAATAATAATAAAAAAACAACTTACTCGGTCTCAAATTTCGAATGGTCCATTCCTTCACCGTGTATCGAACGTCATCAAAAGTGAGGTTCACCTCAGGCCTTCTTGGGAAGGAATGCTTCTCGTGAAGAAAATATCCATCTTTCGCTGCGATCGTCACTCCGTGAACGTCATCGTGGCTGTTGTGATCGATCTGACAGCAACTTAACGACGATCTGGACGGGGAACAATGGGGCGATGTGGTCATCTTTTGACAAATTGAGATTATGAACTCCTCCTTCACCAGTGGCCGTCTGTCTACGCGGGAAAACGATACGTTCGTTCTGACCACGGTTCACGTCTGTAATCGCATTTCTAGCACCACACCACGGTTTCTGTCTTCTTTTCTCCTTCCCGATGGGTTCGATTCCCGGCAATTCTGTTATCCACGAGATTATAGTTCACGCATAATTTGGCCACGCATGCGTTCTGGAACGAAGAAAATTAACAAATTTAATTGTTAGAGTATTATTATTTCATCTTTTTTTTTTTAGCCTTTTCGGCGGAGAAATAGTTTCAGAGTTATTAGAGTAGAACGTTGATTGAGCAAATATTTAATTGTAACTTCGAACCAGTTATTTGTATATAATTCTACAGCAGTGAAAGTAATACACGTACACTATTAGCTGAATGATGCCAAAATCTTTTTATATCTTTCTGTTATCTTCTTTCGTAATCATTTTCTTTAATTGGAACGGTACGATATTTTAAATAGATATCTTTTATTATGTTACTCAAAAAGCTCATGTGCCATTTTTTAAATATCTAAATACGGAAGCTTTATAGCTTTAACACAGTTATATTTTTTCACAATCTTTCAAGTTAATTTCATTAATTTTTTATCTTAATTTCTTTTTCCTTACTTCCTAATCAACCCAATAATAAATTCTTATTTTTAAAGCTTGTTGCCGGTAATTGATCTACTTTATATAGTATAAAGAATTTTAACGCACATTAAACTAGAATAAAGCGAAAGCAAAAAAAATGAAAAGATCTCATAATTGAACAAGACATCAGACTTCTAGGTTAATTTTCTAATAAATTTATCATCTTTATATTGCTAATATAAAGTCGATTGATTTAGCTAGGAGATACCAAGGCTATACCGATTTATAGATTCTGAAAGTCGTTTTGGTGCCGAGATCTCTTGTCTAATGTAGCAATAAAAATACGTCGTTTCGTAACAGTAAGCAAATCGGCTAAAACTTGTAGCGAAGGTTGGAAAAGAGTACGTGAGGTGTACAGCGTGTCCTTGAAATCAGAAGTGAGAACTTTGAATGGAAATATACGTTAAACACTACTAATCGTTGCTGCTTAGTTTTTTTAATGCTATCGCTGAATCGTGTTCTTATTTCCTCCATTTTGTCTTTTAAATTTTACGATGGTAAGAAAATTTTATAGCAAGGCTTCTTATATTTAGAACAACTGCAGTAAAAAAAAATGTGAATTGGTAATAAAGTTGAAACAGTAGTGAAAAATAGAGTAAAAGTAAAAAAAAAAGCTATATACTAACAATGTTAATAAGAATCATGTAATTGTATAATAATCATAGTAATAAAAAGTAAAATAAAAAATTAAATAACGATAACAGTGAAATGAAAATAAAAAGATAGTAACAAAAATAAATAAAATCAAGCTAATAGTAATAACATAACAATCATAATAATAAGTATTTAATTATACATTAATTGTTAACCCTTGCAATATTAATATTTCTTAGGAACCATTAATCGTATAAAAATTATAAATATTAATTTTCATGCAATTTTTCAAAGATCGATAAACCAAGATAAGAACTAAACGTCTAGTTTATGCATCTCCTTATAAATTCAATACAAATTACATATAATGCCGAGGAAAGACCGACTACGTCATCAGAAGAGTGTCATCGCGCTATAATGAGTTAAATTGAGTGGTGAGTCGCATAAATCAATAAATTTATCTCAATCATCGTAAAAAGAAAAACGAAGCCAGGGGAAAGAAAAAAGGTGATAGGATAAAATCACTTTAATGGAAACAAAGTTGTTAAACATGGAAGCTCAATCAACGAATATAATGACTGCAGATATTTGGATGTAATTGATTGCCTGCAGACACAGCGTTAAGTGTAATTACCGACTAGTATTAACGCACAGAATTATTATCGGAGCTTATTAGTTACAAGCTGCACTATTCCTGGAATAAATTTATTCATTTTTTCCCCCATTAATAATATAATTCATTGGAGTTTACGCCATTTCTTATTATTTCTCAACGATAACTTTACACAATACGTGCGTTGTATATTTTAAATAATGTAAAACAAAGAAATTCTGAAAATTCTCATCTCAACTCTTTTAATCCTAAATTTTTTAATTTATACTTTAATTATTATTTGATTTTTTAAGCTCCCATTGCAATCTATTAACTTTAACCTTTATTCTAATTATTCGAAATTTTATTTCAACACAGAAAATTCAATATAATTTGATAAAATTGGAAGCAATTGGTCACCATTTAAATAAACCATCCGTAACGAAATTTTTAATTCCGTCTCAGTCCCAAATCTGAAGTTGATTTTATTAAAATGATGAAGTGGAACTTTAAAAAAGATATAAAATAAATTTCTAAAACATTGCAAATTATAAATAGTATATACTATAAAGAACACCGTTTTACAGTCACTAAAAACCCTCGTTTTAGCCGCTAAAATTTTTTTGGGAAACATTTTTTTGTCTGAAGGCCGTAGACTCTTTAAAACTGTATCTGATACCTGTATTCATGCACGAGTTTGACACTACTGGTTTAGAGGAAGACGATAATGGTATATGATGTCTGGAAAGTAGTATAAGTTGCAGGAGACTTGTCGAATGAATTCGGTAACTTTCGCGAACGTTATTTTGGCAATACACAGTCCGACGTCATAATGACGAGGCAAAATCCGGCTTGAATTCACAAACTTCAACGTTTCCTATGATTCCTAGCAGAATCCTTTCAATTCGCGATGCACAAAACATTGCTTTTTCCACTTCTGTCGTCATTACATCCCAACGCTATCTGTCACCGACTAACATAACCTCGTTTGCATAATTTCTTAGTTGTCTAGTATTCATAATTTCATAATTAATAATAGCGCAGAAATAGAACAATTCTAGACTTCAACGCGTGAAAAAAGCAACCAAAGATAGTGCCATTTTATTACCAATATTATTTTGTTACTCTTTTTTACAGAGTTTTTGCTTACATTATTTATGTGAAATTTTAAGGAACAAAAATAAACTCACGCTAGAATTTAGGGGAAATTAGATTCAACTTCAGAATTAGTTTATAATCATTCATATCATCGCGTAGAATGTAATTTTAAGTTCGGTCACGTAACACGAAGGAAGAGCAATGAATGTCGAAGAAGCAAAAAGGCGTCCGTGAATTTCGAGTGTTAAAAAAGATAATCAAGAGGGAGGGAAAAGTCAGGGACACCAGACGAAACATGGGAGATGAACGATAAGAGGATTGAAGGATGCACTGAAAAACATTAAAAAGAGTTCGATGCCTCGAACATTCCATGAGATATTGTGTTATACAACGATTAAATGTAGAAGGTCGAAAAACAATCGCTGTCCATTGTCCTATTTTGTTTAATTTAAAATCTAATTGCAGAACTGAATCTCTCAGAAGTATATGAAATAATACTTAAAATGGTATTTCATAAATTTATTTACAGTAAAACGTCGATTATCCAAACTGATGGAAAGTTAAATCTATTAATTTTTGGATAATCGATTTAATAAAAAAAACTTCATAAACTAAGGACCTCTGATTTTTATCAAATTTTAGTATACGGTATAGTTGCTAACAAATATGTGATAAGTATCTTTCTTAGCAAATTTATTTTAAGCAATGATCGGATAATCGATGTTCTACTGTACATTATAATATTTCAATATCGAGAAACACAGAACGTTTCAATATACAATCTGTTTTATCGTCCAGCTTGTACATGATTAGTGTCAATAAATCGAGCATGCCATTAATCAAGGCTGAGCTTTTATTATTTCACGAGGTTAAAGTGCCCGTAGGACCTTATATGAACAAAAATCAATCGGAATACAGTACTTCATCGAATCGTCGTTGATACCGATTTACGAGGTAGCTGATTGGTCAATATTGACTTGATCACACAAATACATAGTAGATATTATTTTTTACCCACAATTTAAAAATCGCCAATGTAAAATCAAACGTAATCACGCAAAATTAAAAATTGTCTATTTGAAAATTTTCATGAATTAAATTGTTAGAAACTTAACAACAAAATGATTAAAATAGACAATAGTAGTAGTAGTAGTAGTAGTAGTAGTAGTAGTAGTAGTAGTAACAATAATAATAATAGATTCATAATCCAAATTCTGATACTACGAAAAATTTGAAAACTCTAAAGGATTTAAAAGACAGAGAAAACGAGTGAAAAGAATCGTAATACACAAACAGATTGATGATAATACCAGTAGCAATAAAGAAACAAAGAACATATGTTGGAGTCTTATCAAAGAATTGTCTACAATATCGAATTTCTCAACTCTGTGTTCATCACAGCATCTATTACGTACGTCAATAGAATCTGTTTAATTAATCATAGAAGAAATATGATGATATTGAACTACAAGTGCTCTGATTCACTCGAATATAAGGACCCTGACCTGAGGTCGTTTATCTGCAATTTTTTACTGCACGCGTATCTCGAACATTCCGTCGAGACAAATTATTGTTCACATCAAGTTTTCCCTTTTTCCTTGGCTCTACAGATATTCTTCTAAACAATAGAATGGCTCGTTTTGCCAAACAATTCTGCAAATGAAGAAAAATAAGAAACAAGGTATACTAAACAGATCATGAACTAATTTAACTTAAATTTTATGGAGTTCAACTTTTCCTTCAGTTAATAAACTTTCAATGAAATGATTAATAATTCTTCAATGCACATAAATAATAATAAGTAACAGCACTATTTATGGAAGTCCGTTCATTTGCTATACCCAACATAAACAGATTCAGAATAATTTAATGGTCTCTCTGCGAAAGGAGAAGTATTGTCTCAGCCAAAAAGAAGTGAAAACAAACTGGAGAACCTTCGTTAGGGCTGAATAAAAAGAGCATATGCTTGTGTCCCCCTCTACCGTACTATGTTCACATTTCATGGTCAGAGATTAGTAGGTGAAAAAGCCTCAGCGTTGACCGTGTGCGCCAAATGTGTTAAGTACATAAATCCTTCATCGACACAAAACATTCTGTTTACAAGCGAATTAAAGAAATTTTTTAATATTTCACGCAAGCTCTTGTGCAACGATGCTTGTTCGATATCATGCTTGGTCTAGCAGAAACTTCGAAACTCCAATTTCTCGATGAAATTGTCTGGTCGCATCGTTGAACAATGGAATCGGCAAGAAATCAGGTAGTTTAAAATACCAAATCGGGAGCGTCTCGGTGAACGGTCGTTTTAATGGATGGTTCGATTGGCGCAATTGTTTTAAAAAGTAGAGACCGCTCAAGGATCACGTGGTAGGCCCCGGATTTCAATATCCCGTGGAGGAAGATGGAAGTATGTAAGTAAATACCTCATCCGTGAAACGATATGTACTTACGCAAAAAACAACTGAGATTTGGCAACCAACCTAACAACGACCCGTTCACATAATTTCGAAAACACACCTGTGGTGAGCATAACTGTTATGATGATTATATTACTATGTTTCAACCCTATAAGCCAGTGTTTCCCAACTGTGGATCGCTAAGTGCTCTCTGGGGAGAGAGAAGTCACTGGAGGTTACTTTAATTGCAAATTTTAAGTATGTTAAACATATTAAGATAATTAAATATTAAGGTGAATTTATATTCTAAAATGACTATTTTCAAAATGTTTTCTTTATTTTATTAACTAGTTCTTTTTACGTGGAGAAAGTTCGCAACCTATTTATTAACTATTGTAATGGAAATCAACATTTAAAAGATGTTGGAAAACATTGCTAAATGTGTTTACTGAAATGATGAAATGTAGTGAAAAGCGTTCAGTTTTTTGTCATTTAAATTGTTTGTAACTGTTTATAATTGTCTGTTTCTTTCGTATAATACATTTCAAAATAAGAGACGCGTAAGATGACATCACAATTTATATGAGAATACTTTCCTCGTGTTCTTGACCTAGTAAACGATATAACTTTTCCAGTAAATACATAGAAATACACCTCCAGACTTTTCATTTGTTTGCTTGTTATATTTTGAACGTCTGAATTTATCAAGGAGTTAGTATCTATTTTTATTCAAATATCGTATTTCTCTTTCATAAAAATTGGAATCGAATTACACGAATTTTAATTTCGTTTCGTTCGAACTATCTGTTCCAGAGAGGACAGAAGCAAAGAAAGGAGCATCGCTTTCACTTTGTTTCCGGAAAAGAAATCAAATCCTATTCCACCACGTATTTTTAGAAAGTTCTACAAGTGTGCGCGGTCCGTGGTAGCAAGCGAACACGTTTCCAGAGATGTTACACCAACTATCCCCTAAATTGCACTGTGTATTTTCTCTTTAACGAGCGCAATTAATATCACAGTTGTCTTCGACGTGCGGTGAATTAATATCAGAGAATTGACCGATACCGACGCGTGTGTTCCAGTGATAAATAATTATGTACACGATTAGGTGCGATTAAGAGCTTCTGTACGAAACGGTTTCCAGAAAAACAGCTTCAACAATTTGAACTCTACGATAATTGTGTAGGCGTGATGTACAGCGAAAGATATATTACTTTTTTATACCTGTTTGACTACTGACTTTAACATTTAATATTATTCACCGATCACGTTTCTATAGCAATATTTATCTTTTATATTTTATCTTTTATCTACACATACATTATTTGCCCTTACCGTTCGAATGAATTAATCTGAATCAGCATGATGTAATGAGTGCGATAATTATCAGTTTATGCTTATCCTATTTAGAGTTGAAGTAGTGCTTATCAAGATGATCACTCAGATTAAGATCGTTGTATGTCACTGAAAAATAGATTATGTGCTCCACCCAATGAATTACGTACGTACATCAAAATACAGTGATCAATCTTTTCTTTTTTACCCCGAAAAACTTCAAATCAGTGAAACCATTTCCTTAAAAAATATTTAATAACTTTTAAATCATAAACACACAATTTTGTATAGACAAAGTTCAGTTATGATTTCATACGGTATATTACGTTCGCGTTTCTTCACTGAATTGGAAATCGGAAATGCAACAAACCAAACGAAATATATTAACTTCAGATGTTATCAGAATCACGATAGTTCATGTTGAATTTCTACATACATAACTTATATTGTAATAAACGACCTTAATTTGCTCACCGCGTGAAACTTTGCTAATATTCAATAAGTGGACACGATCTTGATAACATTCCTAACCAGTTACACTACTAACAGAATGTTGTGGCGTATTTTATTGTCCTTCTTTCTCTGCAATCTCCTGTGCATAAAAGTGAGATCAATACGATACCAAGTTCACGCATCATGCACGTATACGTACAAACATAACCGTTGCTTTTTTTATGTGTCGCGTAATGTTGAATCATATCTACCAAGCTCATAATAATGTCTCTGTTAATCTTTAGTGAAAATTCATTGAACCACCTTATTAAATACAATCGATATTATTTTAACTAACTTGGCCTTTTTTTATGTATTATGTATGTATTATACTTTGTATACTAATATATATTGAACAAAATATTACACGTTTTTACAATAAAGTATTAATAAATTAATATATTGGTTTTTTCGATAATTGCAAAAGTATTATAGTTGTGAACGTGGTAAGCTTTTATTCAATTGCAGAAAATAACAAACTTTCTTTTTTACAATTGTCTCATTTTTATAGTTACTCGAATGATTACTAATTTCACGAATTAACTTTGTTTTGTACAGTAGGACTTCAATAAAGTATCGATCAATTAGCAAGCAAAAATATTTCTACGATGTTCAGTTCGTGTATCATTCGATTACGTTTTGGATGACGCTGTTATCTTTGTAAATACCGAAGATAAATTTTGTAGTTGTGCTCTATAACATAAGCGCAATGATTTATTGGCAGCGTGCATCATGCATGCCGATATAACTATGGATCATATTCATAATTGTTTTTATAAACGAATATCAATACTTTTTATTACAATACATTTTTCCGTATTTAAACGAAAAATTATATTTTATATTTAAAATATGGATTACTGAAAGTTATAAAAGTTAAAAATTAAAACATGAAATTATGCATGTATCTTGAATTTTGAAACACAATGAAATTGGAATTAATAAAACCAAAGATTAATTTGGAATATCAAAATACTACTGAATTTGAGAAAATATGTTATAAATTTAACAAATATGAATAACATCATTCTAACCACTACCATTTCTAAACAAATAATTAATAATAATTATAAATTTATAATATTTCAGAAATTTAATTCAAATATATAATTGTTCTTTACAAAAATTCACGTTTGTATTGTATATGGCACGCGACACAAGTACATTTATTGTTTACTATAAATTTCACAAATGCCAAAAATTTGAATTTCATATTTCTGAATATGTAGTGTGCGCATGCGCGCTCCATACATCTTCTACATGAGACACTCTGAAACCATTTTACCATTTTTTTACTTCGTCCAGCCAGAACTACTATCTATATAATTATAATTTTCAATACAGAGATTAAAATTCTGGGAACGATTCAAAAGAAATCAAAATTATAATCAATAATAATTTTACGTCTTTCTATTCGGAAATAAATTTTATATATAATCCTTCTGTTCTGTTTTTCTGTGATACTTCAATACAAGATACTATCCATGTATTATTTCCTTAAAATTATTTCACATTTATTTTAAACGAGATCATATCCATACTACAATTGTATTAATAGTTAATTTCCAAAGACTCACCTCTATTTCTTGAAGCATTCTACAGTAAAACATCGAGAGGTTATGAAATGGAAATAAATAATTCACTATTTATAAAAACACAGATAACGAAAACAAACGATAAATCAATTATTAACACGACTCGCAGTTTCCTTACATAATGTATGTAAGTGCTTATATAGATTGTACAAAGTATATAGCTGTGCAAAAAGCACTGTTCGTAAAGTTTGCCTTTATCTTACACCAATCTTGAAATTTTTGAATACACAAAAATCACAAAATTGAATACAGAAGAAATATGTGCGTGAAGATTTCGCGCACATTAAATGTAATAGGAAAACACTTACACATCATATGAGAAGTATATTTACGCATACAAGATTAATACAATAATTACTTCGAACATGTCTAAAATTGATACTGTATCCAATAAAAAACAAAAACCTTAGGTAGAAAGTAATTTCTAACGACACCATTGTCACTGACTGATAGCGGCAAACGTTTTGCGGTCCAGATTTTCGCGAAACGCTCATTTTATTACACAATAGGAATCAATAATACCAGTAAGATAAATTAATGAACATTAAAAGTAAGTAAGAAGATGATTTCGTTTTAACTCAAATAACCGTAATTCGAATTTGAAGTTTTATAACAGCAATCGTTGTAAGTAGTTAAATTTTATTACTAATTAGTAGTGATCACATACTTCATAACAAAAGGATTTTATTTCTCTATTTATTATTTATATTTCTCTATTATTTATTTCTCTCTATTTTTAATGTTATTAGAGTTACTGTGTTATTAAATATGATCATCATCGATTAATTTTTATTACTTTTTAAATTTGTCTTAATTCAATAAAGCAATAAAAATAAATCTAGTATCATACTAGCAACCTGAGGACTGAAAGTTATGACTTTGCAGTGATTAATTACATACAAACATAAATGGTGAAACTTGGCTGTAAAAATTACCAATATACATGAACAACTGTGCGAAATTTCACCAAGGCTTGTCAGTGTTTATGAAATCTCTACACTACACATGCTTTCTTGGAAAATCTAACAATTAAAACATGCATTCATTTTAATTCTAAATTTTCAACTATAAAGGTTAACGAAATATTCAACGTTGTTTCACAAATCTATGGGGCATCATGCTATAAGAATATGCTTCTAGATAGATAATAACTATCCTTCAGTGTTAACTCGTTTATTCTCTCAATTGACGACGTTGCATTGATCCATCGCTCAATTAATAATAAAAATTAATTTGTTACAAATTACTAATAAATTCTGATAAAAACGTTTCAAGATTCAAAGAAGTTAAAGGAAAAGAAAAGGATGATTATAAAAACAAGAAGAAAATAGACACTTGACAATTCGTTCCATCTTTGAGACGAATAACAGTTTTAAATACGTATACGAATCTATTTTCATGAGTAAAATTTTATACTGAAAATATTGCTATTCGACGTCAGAGAATCATGTAACAATATTAAACATAGCTACATATGTAAACTGATTTGTCAACAACTTTAAAGTATTACAAATGATTAATAATTGTCTTACTTTATTCGTAGAGAGGATACCAAACAGTAGAATTGCTTCAAAACTGAATGTCTATATGAAGAAATTAATCAACGTGAAACTCGATTAACAACCTCCGAATAAAACAGCCGACGTACCCAAAAGTTCGTAGAAGACTGATCCTATGTACGAAGTGTCTTCTTTCATTCTGTCTTTTTCTCGTATTTCCTCTACGCAAGCGTATAACATGGCGCGACATATGGATCGTTGATTGGCGTATGCTTTTTAAATGCCTCATAATTTCTTATAAAAATGTATAACTGGTTTAAATTATTAATGGTTTCATATTTTATACTATAAAAATAGTAATACGTAATAATTAAATATAATTAAATTTTGTTTTTTAACATGTTCGAGTAGAGAGGAGTATAGCCCAAAACTATTAACTATTAAATATTACTTTATATGTAAATAAGGTTATAATTTTAAAAATCATTACTTATAGTAGAAAAACATGTAAATCAAAATAGAAATGATAAATTGAATATTTTTGTAAAGATGCAAAATAATACATTAACACGATTAACAGCAATGATTTTGAAACTTAAGAAATTAAATTTAAATCATGGCCTAAAAACTGGATAAATCAATTATCTAAAGTATTTTGCTGATTTCACCGTTAGGGGACTCATGAAACCACATTACAATCTGCTTTACATCGTTTCCAATGTTACCGATGCAGTAAAAAGAAGTAAGATTACAATTACAGTATCAGTCGATAATATCAAATATACTGAAAAATACATATGTACTTCGATCTGTAATATATATATTTTTTGATTAAGCAGTTGATAATCTATATCATTGAAAATTTTTCAAATGTGAAAATCATTTGTTTTTATTATTACTTTCCTTTGATCACATGATTTCTGACGGTAAAATGAAAGATATATGTCTGTATACATGGCGTGTTGAACATGGCCGCGATCGAGTGTGGATTGAAAGACGAATCCTCGGCGGACTTGTCGAAAACACCGGTATTTTCGGATGAAACAGTCAAAACTATAGAAGAACATAAAACATCAGGAATACCGTTACAATCTTCTTGGACGTTTTGGTTAGATAAGTAAGAAAATCCATTTGCTTTTGCCTTTTGAAATTCCGAATTGGAGACACAATACATCATTATTTATATGTCAATTTGCTTTTTGATTTCATTTATTCATGAAATATCGCAAAAATATCTGTAATGTTTGTTCTTTTACATCATCATATAATTATAAACGGTAAAAAAATGGTTGAAAATTGAAGAAACAAAATAACAACGTTAAATAATAACAGAATCGTTTTATTTTTCTTTATATATACATATATCAACGTTATACGTTAATCCATGCAGAATTTTTATAATCAAACCAGAATACTGATATTCTGCCATTTTGTAATCCTTCTGTAATAGTTGTTACTTATTTTATTCCATTTATTTTTAAGATATAACTTTATATACTTATATACCTGGTTATAATCAGTATAACATATTATTGTGTAGTGTTAATTATGTCTGTACCTGAAACCTGTATTTTTATTTTTTTTAATAATCTCTAATGTTTGTTGTTCTGTATTATATTATCAAAACAATATAATGAGAAATAACCCTGAAAAAGTTGAATCATTGTTTGCTCATAGTGTATATAGAAAGTTCTAAAGAGTTGGTAAAATTGACAGAGCTATTTCTGGTACAACTGTTGAAGAGTATAAACAAAATTTAACGAAGATTTATACTGTGAACACTGTACAAAGCTTTTGGGCTGTTTTCAATAATATACCAAATGCCAGTGCTGTACAAGTAGGTATCAGCATAAGCTTTTTAACATGCTGATACATTAACATAAACATAAATAAATTTGTTATTTGTACAACAGGTCAGATATAGTTACCATTTGATGAGAGATGAGAGATATCCATTATGGGAAGAGCCTGTTAATCAAAAGGGTGGAACATGGAGATTAAAGTGCCATAAATCAAATACTGTAAGTACTAAACTTTTAATTATTATTTTAAATAGAGTTAATCATGATTTCGAAATTTATAGGAAACAATTTGGAAAGAAATGGTACTTGCAGCTATTGGAGAACAATTTGTTGAATGTGTTGCTGATGATGATGAAGTTTGTGGAGTAACTGTATCTATTAGAGATAAGGAAGATCTTGTTCAGGTAATAACTAATTAAAGTAAAGTTATAAATTATATTTCAAAATTTTTCTTTTTTATTTCAGATTTGGAATACAAATGCTGCTTTAGCACCAAAGGCTTCAGTGTTAAATAAGGTCCATTTTCTATTACCTAATATAAGCTTCAGTGAATTTTATAAACGTAAGTTTATTAGAATTATTTTTATATTTTTTATTTTCTATATCAAATGTATTATATTTATTTTACAGCACATCAGTCACATCATGCTTATGGCCGCCGTTAAAGGCCTTCATATTATTGAAATGTTGATTGGTGAATAAATATAAGTTAAATATAAATTTAATTGCAGATATGAAGATAAAAATAACTCCACTTATATAAGAAAATGTATGTAAAATTATAGTGTTAAAAAAATATAAACATTTTTAATTTGTTGATAAATTGTTTATTAGCAGTAATTTATTATGTAAAATATTTATAAGATTATAAATATTATTGATATCGTAACTTAAAAGTCAAATATATTTTTATATTTATAAATATACCTCTGACTGCTCTGTATTTGCATAATTTAACTTCACCTAAAAAGTTTCCACCGAGTTTCTTTATTCGTTTAATTTTATTAGACGTATTTACTATATTTTTTATAGTAGTGACCAACATTTTAAAATAGTTTTACGTTACGGTCTGTAATAAATTCTTTTAAACATACGATGCACTAAAAATATCTAGCGTCTACTTATTATCACTCGTTTATCGTCCAAAATTTATTTCATTTATTTTCGAAAAGATTTTAGAATTAATTATATTTAAAAATACAATATAATACACATTAATCATCTAACGATACATTATTAATATTATTATATATTCTTAATTCACATTAACTATATCTAGGAAAACTTCTTTTTATTAATATCTAGATATTTAATTATAAATACAAAACAAACCACAAAAGTAGCATTCCAATTCAAAAAATAAGCGAACCTTTTCACATTCCAATATACTGTGAAAAAAGAAAATAACAACAAGGAACTTCCTCCACGCATTTACGAAAGTAGATATTTGAATCCCTAATCATACATCTATAAAGTCAATTCGTTGGCCGACTAAACGGCGCCAGTTTAACATTTTACGGTTTTCGATATTCCTCGTACTGACGTCAATGCATGAATACTTCAAAAATTAAGAAGTTTACTCGTATTCAAAATCCCATTAAACTAGTTTTAAATTGCATTCAAATTATATCCTCAACGAAGATATTTTACTGTTTACATCACTTATTTCCCATCCTTCGAAACATATGAATGGATTATATGCCCCGCTATTTCCTGTCTAAATTTTTTGCTTCACATCTTTTTCAGAATTTGTATGCTGACTTTCTATAATTTTCAAAATGAAATACTAATAAAAATATTCAAGGCACCAAATTTTTTGAAACAATTTTACATATAAATCTTTTAATAACTTAACTTCTTTAAAGATATAATAACAAATAACTTTACCTCGGCCTAGCAGATGCACTCACAATCAGATACATATATACATACATAGATACAATTACTTTGATTACATTAATGCCAACAGTAACAGAAACTGCATTTGTAAATAAGTTAATTTTTAATTAAATTTTATTTACAAATTTATACTAATTCTGTTAACAAAATTATCTTCATTTTGTAAATTTTATCTTTAAAAATTAAAAACATGAAGAAATACAACTATGTACATACTTTTGTTCAGCATCTCTCATATAAATAAATTGCTATTCAACATCAGTTAGCAAAATTCCATCTTAAAACGAATACTTGGGATTTCCTGAATTCGAAATAATGCTGGTAAAATTTACGTAGTATTTTACCCATGACCAAGACGTACTGTTGCACGTCTTTGGAATCTAAAGTTTAACATAAAATTTATAGCACTCATATGCAAAACCGTTTAATACAAAGGTTATACTTTTTTTCTTGCTCTACATATTATTAATAAGGTAATCAGAAAATGTAGCTTATATATAAAAAGAATGTATAATAAAATCCATTTTATACATACAAAACAATAGTTTCAATATTGTTTTAGGTGATTCTTAATGCTCAACAATTTATCATTCCTTTTTAATCATCTAATTTTGTTAAAAATGTGCGAACAAAATTATTATACTGAAAGTATTTCTAAACTAAATATATAGCTGATTTAGAAACAATTAAACTAAGTTGACTTAATGGTTATTACAAACACACATATTAATATAATGTATCCTGAACTACCGCAAAGATTAGACTAATCAAACTGGAAATATATATCATCTCATTCAAATGAATAAGAAACTAAAAAAAAAAGAATACGGAATTCGAGGATTCATAGGCAGGAAGTCGATAATCTCTACTGTTGACGGTCTGCGATTCATACTCTCTAATAAAATTTCCGTATAAACTTTATTTTTATAATAATTTATTGCACACTTAAATGCGACAATCCTCAGAGGTCAAAAAAAGATTCCGTATAAAAATTTCTCTTGATGAATCTGTAAAAACTTCAACTTATAAATTCAATTGAATCTCTAACAAATTACTACGTTAAGACGGTATGCCGATTCTGAAGAATTTTCAGCGGTATTTCGGTAATCATTAATCAATCCTAGCATTGCTTAGACACTACTGGATTCCTTAGGGGCGCCATATTCTCGTATTATTTAGTCTACGCGACAAAAAATTGTATGCATAATCATTCTACTGGCAGACGTCGTCACTGACAACAGATCGTAATTCATCGATATATTATTCTGTGACATTTCGCCATACATTGTGGTTAATTATATATTTATTTTTTGTTTCCGATTAGCATATCATAGTTTTAGCATAGTTTTTACAATGTTTGTAAAATTATATGATAAATACTTTTGTGGCGCCACGTTATATATATTTATCTATAATCAATTAACATGTTATCATAAGTTCTGTATTTGTATTGGATCCACACTTTTTGAAACTAGAAAACAACCTTGCATAAAAGATGTCATTGACATCGTGCAGCTTAGTGATTAAAAATCAATCATAACTTTTTATAGATATCTCTAGCCCAGTTTCCTTGTAAAGTTAAATTTATAAAAGTTTCATGGATTAATGTCGTTAAAGGTCTATAAACATGCAGTCATACTAAATTGTATGCTGTGATCGATGGATTTGGAAAGTAGAACGACACACTTAACAAATGTAGTACCATGCAGCAAACTAGATAATCGGGATTACTTGGAATGATACTGGTATAGTAAGAGGCACGTATACAAATGATACTACAAGATTTCTTATACGAAATTGTAATATTTCGATTCTATTGTTGGTTATTATTAAAAGAAGTGTGGCTATTGTCACTGTTCTACATGTAATATGAAATTTATCTCTTATGATTATTGATTACATTCTTTAAATTACCCGCCACTTGAAGCCATCTTACAAAGATTACTTCAAACAATGATGGCGTAATTACATTTAGTACGTTTGATCCCATAAGAAAATAATGGAAAAACTATATATTTTCACTGATACCATAACAAGATATAAATATAATTGGTATCAATTTTAATTATTTCAATACGCTCATCAGCAAAAGTAAGCAATCGTAGAATCATTTTTGATACTTTGATCATTCAGTGATAAGTAAAGAATCAATTTGTACTTCTGGATTTATGATGTATTAATTATAGGTCCCGGTGTGTGATAGATTAAAATAACGGTATCTGTTATATGTCTGACTTAAACGGAGAACTATTTCATTAAGATCATGCTTCCTTTTACGTCACAATTTCAAAAGACTGCGGCTTGGTTCTATTCTAAGAACTTAAACTAGAAGAAGCGGATGAGCAAGATTGAATTTTTTTACGCCCTGAAAGTTTCACAAATTTTCTCTAAAGCATTAACTCGTTTTAAATTGACTCTTTGTGTATAAATGGATTTACATATGTGCATTGTACTTTATAGTTTTCATACCATACTAATCAATCTAATGAGTCCTAGAATTTTACTATATAATGTAAAAAAAATAAAATATTTTTTATTTTATAAAAGTCTATTAATCGAATGATATCCAGGAATGGCGTAAACTGTGGAATAAGCACTAAACTCTCTGAAAATAGGAGTAGGGGGCTTGGGATTCCGTAGACGTCACTGGCATTGAACATACAATGATATAACCAGAAATCCAAGGAAATCCAACCAGTTTGCAAAGACCATTCAATGAGCGTGGATTGTTTTATTGTTTTCGCTCATTTGAGTACACGTGAATTTCATTCACCATTTCAAGTAATATTCGATTGATTAATGAGAATATTTAATTTAAGATTCATTATCACGTCATTTGTAATTACACACGAAGTTCGTTTCCCTCATCATCTGTAATTATCTTTCGAATTATAAAACGAGTATCTACGCCAAAGTGTCTTTTTCGTACCATGAATATTATGCTTTTTATAAATATTATTCATATAAGAGATTGAGTTTTCTAAATTAACGGTACATGTAAAAAGTGTATTTATAAAAACTGTTAAAGTAAAGTGAAACGACAAACATGAAGAATCTGAGAACTTTTATGGTATTCGCCGTTATTTTAACACTGGGATTCTATGTTGTGAGTGCTACTGCTTCAGCTATACCCATGTGGGAATTTCTTTCCAGAGATGAGAAAGTAAGTATTGTTTGCAAGTTTTATCCTAACTTAAACACATTACAATATATAAATCGTAATAGAAAATTCTTATGAAAATTTTTTTCAAATATTTTTTGAATGTTATATTTAAACCAAAATTTGATTTTTAATTTTAACTGTAATAATTTTATTTTGATAAACATTATTTATGTCTACCAGATACTTACATTTACATTATCTAATAATTCTTACCGTTTATTTCTAATTCTTATTAAATAGTTGAATAATCAGTATGTACTTTTTTTGTTATAAAAAGCATGATTAAGTATTTTGCCTTTTGTTTTTGTAATATAAATTTCGCACCATAGTAATCTGTGCATGATATCGACAAAAGCAGACTTTCACCAAACAATCGAGTGCCCTCTCTGTACATTTGTGCAGTGCAGTCGAGTTCAATTGTGCGAGTGCACTTCGGACGTTGACTTTTCTCATGACATTGTACCTTTCTTATGTTACTTTTTTCATGGAAACCATCTGGGAAAATACATTATTAATTTCGTTATACCTTAGCAAACATTTTTTATGTTAATAACAAAAGTAGAATATTCAAAAACAATACAGCTTGTAAAAATTAAATTATTTGCGTTTACTTTATATTATTGAGGTACAGAATACTTACCGATCAAATTAAGGAACTTTAATTATTTATTTTACAAATATCGTTTTAAATAAAAAGGATCTATATATTTATATATATCATGAAAAAACAGTTATTTTCATTATTCCAAATATGTGGTCAAACATTTCTCAAGGTCATAAAGTTAAATATATCTTATCAGCATAAAAGAAATTGTGTTATTGAATATAGTAGTCAACTGCAAAAGGAAATTTTTTTTTATATTGTCTTTCGACACGTATAACGCGCATAAATGATTGGACTTGATATAAAAATAATTGTAAGTCTCTCATTTTAAAAACCCATATTATAAAGTTATGTACTTCGCAATTCGATAAGGACTTTAATATTAAATTTCCCTTTTATAACAAAAAGTGTGAGATAGAAATTATTATCCTGTTTTTTATTCATTAATTATTCATACATATAATAACTAAATATGGATAGTGGAAAAAATGATTATATGTAAGCCAAAATATTTTTCTATAATTAAATTCAATTTGTAGTTTGTATTATCCGATTGATTTTAAATACTGGACTTTACAACAATATTTTGTTATGCAATTATAAAATAACAGACTATCATTTCTATTAATTTTCTGTCCAAGGTAATTATTTATCTAGCAATTTTCTGTTTGTTTAGACTTTCTCTTATTTCCGGAATGCTTTAGGAGATAGCACAATGATCCACCATCAATCATACAACGGATCTATGTAGGTCAGCATCGAAATATATGCGTACATTCTCGCTCGTACTTGTTGCAATTAAAATTTATTGTCTAACGCATCATACGTAAAAATTACAGATATTTTTTTCTTTCTCTTCTAATATTTAATATTAATATTTCTCTAATAACATCCCATATACATGAATAAATAATCACAAACATATTACTAGAACTTTTTCAAAGTAATCCGTGAAAAAAGAGTCAGTAAAAGTTTTATTTTAAAGTAAACAATTGTACAAAGCTTATTATAAATATAAAAAATAAAACATCAGAACATAATTTGTTATATTAATTGTTAGAAATAGAGTTCAAAGAATTGATTCTTTACAAAATATTTATCATAAACAATTATTTGTAGAAAAAATTCTATTGCTATACAAATAGATTGATTAACACACTTCTTTATCGAAAATTTGTTTAGTGAAGTTGTATTAAATTTTGAAGAGGTCCAAAAGGGCGTGTTACAGAAATGTTATTAGAAATTCTAAGGTTGAATATTCGTGTAATTCAACAGCCGTACATAGAGTCAAAAATATGTGGACATCAATCATTGCGTTTTAGGTAGACGAACGGGGGCATGTTTCGCACGGCAATCAGAATTTCTCGTGACGAAAAAGAAAAAAGGCGTGTATCGCAATCAAAGTCCGATACGTGATGTACGACGAGCTACAACACGCATATATATATATATATATATATATATATATATGTGTGTGTTTGTTATAACTGTCGTGTCCAATATCCCGTGTTACACATTGTCGAGTTTCACTGAACGCGCACAGAATGCATTTGCCCCTATGGAATGGAAAATAGCTTTCGTGATGATCAAAACATCACATAGCGAAAAAATTGTATAGCATTTAAAAAGTATTCTTGAAAACAAAAATAAATTAAAACCAATTTTTAATTATAAATTAAATAATTAAAGGATATTTTTTACAACTGTTACTTAAAAATTAGTTTTTCTTATGTAATCGATTAATCTGTAAAATATTTATTTTTAGATGAGCTACCTGTTCAGGGTGTTCAGCCAGCAGGTGGCCAAGTTTTGTGTGGATTCCTCAATGCCAGATTGCAACAAAAATTTATTGGTTTCCGGATTACGGAACTTAGCTAACATGGAGGATAATGTTCTCGACAGATTAGATCCGTACCAACGCAACGCGAAAGAAATAAGTAATATTTTAAATTTCATTATGTAAAATAAATAAAACATAATTATTAAAATTAATTTCACTTTCAGTAGTTTAATATTTCTTTTTTATAGTTTGGCAAGCCATGGTAAAAAACGGATACTCCACAAGACTCGATCACGAACCGGATGATTCTTACCTTACCACTAGAACTGATTCATTGGGTATGTGTTAAAAATTATAATTTTATTTCCTTAATCTCTGCCATTTCAATCTCCCAGTGACCAAGCTCACCCTAATTTACATAAAATTCATTATTAAAAATAAAAGTTCTAATTCGCAAAATATATTATATTCGAATGTTGATTAATTATAGCTATAATTATTAATTAACCCCATAAGTTCAAACAGCCTAAAACTTATCGAAAAGAAAGTAGTTTTAAGGATAAGATATGTACCCATATTTCATTCGCGCGATCAAAACGAAACGAACAAAAACAAACACCGCTGCGAGAAAGTTCTAGGTGCCGTCTCAATCGCACGCATTCCACTAGAAAGTTTTTTTTCTTCGACTGAAGGAGACCACTTTGATAGTAAAACACTTATTTCCAATTCGACCAATCTCTTGAACTGCACTTTCATCTGATCATCCAAACGTGTCAACTGTAGTTCGGGAAAGTTTCTTGAATATTATGAAAGATGATTATTTCCGATAATATTTATCTTGATCAACCCCTTTTTTTTAAATATTCCGTATTAATATTGAAAACGATAAAAGGTAACTAAAGAATGCAGAAACTACTGTAGATTTTGTATTTTTCCTTAGAGGTCTTAAAACGTTAAATTTTATCTTGTAAAATTTATTATAAAATTATTGTTATAAAAATACGGTATATGTGTGGAATGTGGATAAAATGCCTTGTAAATAATGAGACAATTGAAAAAATTTTTCAGTTATGTTATAAATTACTCTCTATTCTTTATGTATATCAAATTTTCAAATTTGACTTAATATACACTTAATACAAATTATAATTTTTTTGTGAGCGATTGAAGAGTACAACATTAAGTATTCACCTAAAGTCTATTTAAGAAGAATACGTTTGTCGTTAATAACCCTACCAGTGGCTGATGCGACTTTAAATAACAAACTAAAAAAAAAAAAGAATACGTTAAAGATAGATAGTTTCCCGTTTGCATTCTTGCACGTCCCTTCAGATAGTCCTTATGGAGAAGAGTCACTCAATAATGATTTGACGGAAGTAGGAAGTGATGTGATAGATTAACATGGAAATATTAGATGCCGAATTATCATAATGCGGAAATCATGTCTAGCGAAAAAGTCAAAACTTTCGAATCATGTACTTACACATTACTTGGTTGAGGATTTAAAAATCAGTTGTACTGGAAATGTATTCATCCATTATTTCTAAATTTGTTGTGTTTCATTTTTAATGAATTTGTAGCAAACAAGTACATTTCTTTTAATTAAAGCGCCAGATTTTTGCATTTTTTTTTCTTGTTTTTAAAGAAATAAAAGAAATAATTGATTATAATTGAATAATTGAACGGAAAACGTTTAGTGTAATTTTTATAGATTAGTTTAGTAATCAAATACAAAGGCTTAAAAATGGAAAATTATTAAAGACCATTTCGGTCTTTTGCTTTACACTATATTATATGAAAAAATATCAGAGAAAAATTTAGAAGTATAATTGTGGAAAACTTGTAACTGATGTTTTTTGGGGCTCAAATAGGTTGAAGATAGAATGATTTTTACTTTCACATAACTTCATAGTTTTAAACCGAATCATATTTTTATTATTCTTATTTTTCAGTTAGCAGTGATAGCGATATTAATGGCATTGGAGAAGAAACAATAACTGCCCATGATTATATTCGACCATCTTCAGAACATACTGGTCCCTATTTAGTTGGACCAATGGTAATTAGAGTGTATCCGGATGGTCGACCGGTTCCAGAAGACACAACGCGCCCTCTGCCGCGCGATGAAGACATAGAAGAATTCAAGCATTCTCGAATACCCTCGATTGAAGAAATTAAAGCCAATAGAGATACGTTTTATGAGAAACAGTCTAAACGAAATTCATTTCCAGAAACCAAAAATCACAGACTATTACACGAGGAGTCTGTTCGTTTCCAAAATAATCATTCACTATTTAAGAGACGATTACTTCAAGAGATAATCGCTAAGCACAAAATACATTATTATTGAAGAAAATATTAAAAAAGGATGTTGTAAAAGTTGGATTGGTAATGAAGAGTGGAGAACTCTTGCCATGAATATCTGTAAAATTTGTTAAATATTATTGGAATATTAAGAATCGGAATGTAGAAAACATTTAGCCAGAATCGTTTTTGAAAAAAAGATGATTTCGCAAGACATGCACAAAATCTCTCCGGAAAGTATCCAGCCATTTTGAATATCTTAAAACAGTCACTTTTTCTTAGGAATATTTGATGGGCAGTGAAAGTTTAATTTAAGTAAGATTGTGTTAAGTAAGTTTATGTATTGTATAACAGTCGTGTTGGTCATGACAATACTCCTGCTTATTCTTTTCGTGTCGTATAAAAATTTTTAACAAAATATTGCATCATTTGGATATGTTAGGTCATCTACAAGTCGAATCTAGCTTACTGTAATTTTAGACTATTTCAAAAATGAAATTGCCATTGAGAAGAAGATTTTAAACTGCAAATGAAATTAAGAAAAATTCGATAAGATAACTAATGACAATACCAAAAAAGAAGTTTATACCCCATGGAAAATACTCAAAGCAGGCTAAAGATTCATTATCCTATATACATATTTTTTTGTAATATTAAATAACTGGATACTTTAGGGACAGATTTTGCATAGATACTTAAGTAATAAAAATCCATTAAATTAATAACGAAAAGATATTTTCATTAGACATAAAGAAACCATATTTTGGTTTTTCATAAAATAGTTGAAAACCATTTAATACAAAAATTAGTCGTTTTATGCAATTCGTTAAATGTAAAAAAATGAGGGAAGTCAATAATTGTAATTGTTCATCAACGCATTGTTAGATATTAATTTTGTCAAGTTTAGAGATTATGAGTTTGAAAAGACTGTTTTTACTAATGATGTTTTTATATTTCATCAATATTCATAATCGCATCAATTTTTGAAAGCATTTAACGTAAAATAATGATACTTAGAACATAAACTGACGATTGGTCGGTAACTAAATTTGTAACTATAATTGTGACAACTTTTAATTTCAAATAGGTGTTTTGATGCATATTTCAAATTCTTTTGTACATATTTTTTGTTTCTATGCACATTTTCATAGCTAAATAATGCCGACCATGAATATTTTTTATTATATAATGTTTTTCATTAATTTATTATTTATTTTGTCATCTGTAAAATTATCAGTTACTTTACATTATTTTCATTCAAAATTCACTCATGATAATGTTATAATTATAATAAGCATGAAATGGACAAGGTTTCCTATTATATGATTTGTTATAGTTTGTTACATTTTTATGTTTTTAAAATATGACTAAATAACAAAAAGGAACTTACCTCGCTGAAAATTTTTTTTCATGCTGAGTGAATACATGTACAAAACTCATACAATGTAATTATTAGTAGAGTACATTTTTACATATACGTTAGTATTTATGCTTAAATACTTAATTGAATATTATAATCTATTTATTATAATTATGTAGTTAAATTTAAATACTGAAAGCATGTTAATTTGTATATAATTTGTATTTTAAAATCCGATATAATATAAACATTTTTTATATAATGGTGAACAATTTAAAGGTTTGTATATGCATAATGTATGTGATATTTAAAAAATGTATTGAAATTGTTCTTTAATACCAATCGTCTATATTTTATACATACATGTACACACAGTAACATAGATTTTATATAAAGAGTAAAATTTTATCTGAGATTAACACCATAGAATAAACATATAATTGGTCATTATATATAAGTTTTATATATGTATATATAAATCATTTATATAAAATAAAATGTGATATTTAATTTGAGAAAAATTGTTTCAGTAGTTTAGTTTTTAACTTCCTATCATTTTAATATATAAGAAAAATATTCCTACAAGAATTAAGAATTACAAAATTATATCTGTACTTTCTAATAAGAATTTTAAGCATTTCCTGTAAGAATGGAAATGGGGCTTTAAGCGTCCTTAGTTTCCTACTCATTCACCAATCTTGCTTCTCTGTAATCAATGTTTCGACTAAATAAGGCAAGGGCGGAACAAGTATTTCGGTAGAAAGTGAATGGGGGGGGGAGGCAGAGAAAGATACGAAGGAGGCATTAAACTTGATTCCCTTTGTTGAGTTTTTCAAATATTATTTAAAATAAATAAGCGGAATAAAAATGTCTTATGAAACAAGTAAGTAATGCGTAAACATTTTTATTACTTTTCGTATTCCTCTTATGATTTATTACCATTTATTTTGTGTGAATATTGACCTTTCTAATTTTCCGGTCGCTTATTTTGAGCTGAATCACAACACTTCAAACACATCAATGATTCACATACGTGGTGTTTCGATACAGTGCTACTAAAGTAATTAAAAATTTACTTCACGTAGCACTACATAAATTGAATTTACCATTCACTATATTGCTATGCACTTTTTAATTTTTTTCTTTCGTTATGCAGTTTCTTATTATGGAACTGTTAATTATTTTAAACGATATGAACAAATAAATTTGCTGTTATCTGAGTTTTTACGATTATGTTTATGATAACTAGTAGAGTTTTGCAAAGTTTAATTTACAGTAATATGTAATATGTAATTTAGAAACGGTAATCACAATGGAATCTGAGAAAAAGATTTGACAGTAATTAAAAGTTATAAAAAATCTCTCTTGAAACAAACAAGTTAACATATATTTTAATATTTTTAAATACTGGTAATCATTAAAATATTACATATTTATTACATATTATTTTTAACGTGTTTAGTACATGTGATTGTGTCAATTAAATTTTTATTGAAAACAAAATTTTCTGCAAAATACTAGAAGCAAGCAATTGTAATTTTAGGTCAAAATACAATTTCTGTGCTTAAAATAATTTGAAATGTTGCACACTGGACTTAAGCCAATGTATCAAGGAAGTATATTTTAGTTCCAGTTAGAAGATGCATCCTACTGTATAATGTTTCCAAATTTTCAAATTTATTACTTTTGTATATTAATATTTTGTATTTTGTTATATTGAATAAAATATTATTTTTAATTTTTAATTTACAGAGTATATATTTGCTACATTACCCAGAACACAAAGAGGACAACCACTTGTATTAGGTGGTGATCCTAAGGGAAAAAATTTTTTATATACTAATGGTAATAGTGTAATCATTAGAAATATTGATGTGAGTACAATATTAGTTCATTTTAATTTTATATAAGATATTTGCATCTATCATTACTGAAATAATGTTTTATTTTTAGAATCCAGCTATTGCAGATATTTATACAGAACATTCTTGTCCAGTCAATGTTGCAAAATATTCTCCAAGTGGGTTTTATATAGCATCAGGTGGTATGTAGAACTTGAAACAAATATTTTAAGGTTAATATATCAATAATTGTGAAATAAACATTTAAAAGTACATAACTCCATGTTATAGATCAGTCTGGTAAAGTACGTATTTGGGATACTGTCAATAAAGAACACATTTTAAAAAATGAATTTCATCCTATTGGAGGGCCCATTAAGGATATTGCATGGTCACCTGATAATCAGCGTATGGTAGTTGTTGGAGAAGGAAGGGAAAGGTCGGTAATATATTATTTTCTTAAATAGTTTCAAATTCAATAATAGTCTTATTTTCATACATGACTTTAGGTTTGGTCATGTATTTATGGCAGAAACCGGTACATCTGTAGGTGAAATTTCTGGTCAGAGTAAGCCCATTAATTCATGTGACTTCAGACCTGCAAGACCATTTAGACTAATCACTGGAAGTGAGGACAATACTATTGCCATTTTTGAGGGCCCACCATTTAAATTTAAGTATGTATACAAATGTTCAAATTGTTTAATTTTATGTAAATTTATTTAATTACAAATTATATTGCAGTTACTTTTATTAATGACAAATTCTTGAATCAAGATTTTGTAACCATCATTTATATAAACTTTGAAGGTTTAATTCAATTAATAAATTTATCATTTATGTAGAATGACCAAGCAGGAACATACACGATTCGTTCAAGCTGTGCGTTATTCACCTAGTGGCAATCTATTTGCATCTGCAGGATTCGATGGAAAAGTGTTTATTTATGATGGTACAAGTTCC
Source organism: Tetrapedia diversipes (assembly GCA_033822845.1). Classification (NCBI taxonomy): domain Eukaryota; kingdom Metazoa; phylum Arthropoda; class Insecta; order Hymenoptera; family Apidae; genus Tetrapedia; species Tetrapedia diversipes. The sequence continues at coordinate 1,128,448 of JAOPTO010002356.1, forward strand.
GATTTAGTCGGAGAAGTAGGATCACCCGCTCATCAAGGCGGAGTATATGGAGTAAGGAAATTAAATTCTTCTAAAAATTTTATATTAATTTTTCATTAATTTTTCATAATTTTGTAGGTAGCTTGGAAACCTGATGGAACGCAGTTATTAACTGCTTCTGGTGATAAAACTTGTAAACTTTGGGATGTAGAAACCCGCTCATTGGTTAGTGAATTTAATATGGGTACAACAGTTGATGATCAACAGGTATATCATTTTTTAATTTTACAATGTAACAAGTAATCGAGAACGATTTTAAGCAAAAATAAAATAATGAAGGTATAACAAGGCTGATTTCCTTTTAGGTTAGTTGTTTATGGCAAGAAAAGCATTTGCTGTCTGTATCTTTAAGTGGTTTTATTAATTACTTGGATATTGATAATCCTACGAAACCGTTAAAAATTATAAAGGTAATATCTGAACACGAAATAGAATTACTCTTTTGTAATATAAGTCTTTAAATTTTATACCTTTGTAGGGTCATAATAAACCAATTACAGTATTAACTTTGAGTCCTGATAGAAGTACAATTTATACTGGATCTCATGATGGGTATATTACTAATTGGAATGCAAAAACAGGAGAAAACAATCGTGTTCAAGGTCACGGCCATGGAAATCAAATTAATGGAATGAAAGCAGCAAAAAATCTACTTTATACTGCTGGCATCGATGATACCTTAAGATTGGTTGATATTGACACAAACACATATACAGATACAACTATAGTTAAATTGGACTCACAACCACGGGGTTTAGATATTTATAAAGATATAGTTGTAATTGCAACCATTCGACAGGTATAATGATCATGTAACCATATTCCAATTTAAGACTAGTTAAATTAACAGTAGTTATATGTTTCAGATCACTGTTACACAAGATGGACGAAAAGTATCAAATACACCTATTGATTATGAACCATCTTGTGTGTCAATTAATCAGGAAAATGGTGATGTAGCTATAGGATCGACATCAGACAATACGGTATATTTATTGAATTTTACAACAATTATTATAAAAATATATTATTATGATTTTTAATGTAATTTTCAGATTCGTATATATACACTGTCAGATACGTATTTGTCTCCAAAAATGGAATTAGAACATTTAGGTTCGGTTACAGATGCTTCTTATAGTCCTGACAGCAAATACTTGGTAGCTTGCGACACAAATCGAAAAGTGGTTCTTTATACTGTTCCGGAATACAAGGTATTTTTGAAAAAACTTGTATTATAGATTTCATACAATTATGAAATACGTTTGAAATTTATACATATGTACCGCAAATACAAAGTTGCAGACTGTGTTAGCTGCTTTTCAATCCAACTTTTACCACTGATTAGTTAAATTTGTTAATATGGTTTGTAAATCAAAATACTTTTAACACGTCTCTTATAATTAGTATCTACTATGTATAAAATATTTGTTCTTGGTATTGTTATACGTTATAAGTAAATTTTTTTATAACAATTGTTATTCCTAAACGCTTATTGGATTCTTAGAGGGTGAGTAGAATTTTTTGCTTTAAACTAATTATCGTACAGAAAAAATTTAATTTAAAAAATTCATTAATGAGGCATGACTTTACAGCTTGCACATAATAGAGAGTGGGGTTTCCATAACGCAAGAGTAAACTCCGTAGCGTGGTCTCCTAATTCAACTATGGTTGCAAGTGGTAGCTTAGATACAACAATTATCATTTGGAGCGTAACAAATCCAGCTAAACATACCATTATTAAAAGTAAATGCATCAAAATATATTCTCTTCTTTTATAATTTCCTTTAATTTTATAATTCTTACTTTTTATCTTAATTTGCGATTATCGAAAACATTTTTATTTCAGATGCTCATCCTCAAAGCCAAATAACTCGTTTAGTTTGGCTAGATGAAGAAACATTGATCTCAGTCGGACAGGACTGCAATACTAAAATATGGCGTATAGAAAAGATTTAATTAATATTTTAAAAGATGTCTTTTTTTTAAAGAGCTTAATTTTTGAATGCATTTTATTTATTTTGTAGTCAATGAATACTGTACTATGTATGGTTTTTTAATACGATTTTCCCAATAAGATTAATTAGACTCTATTACAATTTTTTACGTTCGATATATTGAAATAATCAAAACAAGTACACACCACTATATACAAACAAAATTACTACACTCTTTTTACATTTTTGCGCAATGTCAATTATAAATAATATTTTTTACATACCATAGTTATTTTTTTAGATATTTATAATCTACCAACAAACATATGTTGTCTTTTTAATTTTTAAATTTTTATTGGGCGATTGTAAAAAGAATTAATTGTGAAAAAAAAATTAAAACGGAAAATATCTAATGTCTACTTTGTCTTTATTAAAACAAAGTAACGATAACAAGAAAACAGTAACAATTCGAACACTAAGGGTTTTGAGGAACATGATCACGCTTTAAGTTATTTGTACATTTAAAAACAACATAGTCAAGATTTTATAACTTGTCTTATTTTTAATCAGTCTAGTACTGAACTTTTCTTAAAAAGATGAGGTTCATAACTTTTTATAGTAACTCCTCTTCTAGATTTTTGTATATCATTATATCTATTTGCACTGTTTATAATATTAAATCAGAAACACAGTTAAAAAGGATTGTAAGTTGGGAAGTAGTCTTTATGCTGCTTCATGTTTAATTAATTTCATCTAACGTTGTAAGGACGTCTTTTAACTAAATTGCAGTAACGTGAATGAACTGTAATTACACACGGTGTATTGTTTGAATAAAAGTTTTTTTTTTTAATTACTTTGTAATAAAAAAATCAATACTTTCAGATTGATCCAACTTTTTTCCAAATTAAATAATTAACAAAATAACAAAGAAAACAAGAAATTCACAATCATACCTTTTTTAGTTTTCAGTTTCTAATTTTGCTTTTTAAAAATATTGGGTACTTTGGGTCAATATAAATAACACGAAATTTATCTTTTAGATAAAGGATATCCTAAAACACCGGTATGATAAACATAATGATACAGATCAAGTTATCTATGAGAAAAATAGATTCTATGGTTTCGGTGTACTATATCGTGAACGTTTTTGTGATGAAGCCACCGGATGTCTGTAAGAAACGTGTTTTCTAAGTGCATCTCGTGATCTTGACACATGTGAGCAAGCTGTACAGCTATATGAACTATTACTGTGAGTCTCCATATGTACCCGCAAATTATATTGATTACTTAATTGTTTTCCACAAATAAGACAAGTAACACTAGATTTGTTATAATTCTGAGAATTTCTACCGCTTACAGAACTTGTAAGAAATTTGAAATTTGCATCCCAAACAGGAGGAGGTTTTGTATCTTCCACTGACATAATTTGATCCTCTAGAATAGGCGTACTCTCATCCATACTACTTTCCGAATATGTTTTATCAGTAAATTTATTGGTAGATGTATTAATGGAAGGAATACTGTTTTTTTCTCTTTGATTTAATTTTGCATTGATAGAGTAATAAGGTTTAGTTTTCACGCAATATGGTGTACTTTCTTGATCATTTAAGGGTTCCTCTATGTTCTCAGCTGCTTCTGTCTCTAAAACTGTTTCTAAAGATTCTCCACTACCTGTGACATTATCTTTACTTTCTTCTTTTATCGTTGTTTCGGCTAACGTTTTTTCTTGTAACTGTACTGGTGGAGGTTGCACATACAAACCATTGTCATGTCTCACATTTTTCTGTAAGGAAAAAGAAAATAATAAATAAATGACAGTTGTAAGAAACTGAAATGTTAAGTTTACAAGTATTAATGAAGTTTACAAATTTGTTTACTTTTCATGTAATTAAACTTTTAAGGTTTATTAGACATTCAAGGATCTGATATTTAAACATTAAACTTCCTGTTCTACCTAGCCTCTGAGATCACTAATCTTTTAATTATAATATATATTAACTAACTTTTATGTTAAAAATTTGGAAATATTACATCTTCTTGTAGTAAATTTTAATATAAAAGTCCCAATATGTATTATTGCAACATGATTAACAAAAATTTTGTAATATTTCAGATAGATTTTTATAATTTCTTTGTTTTTGTAGTAACACCTTATTCTGTAGACAAATTTTCATGCACCGCTTTTCTTATCTACTTCTTAATTCTAAATGTTTGTTATAGCCACTCTCGACTGAAATATGAAGCATTATTGTAATGCAAAAAGTACACATTATGTAAAAAAAGACTTAACTATTCTAAAATATCTACTAAAAGTTTTAGTCACGTAGAGATTCTTGGAAAAAGCTATTTTAGATATACCTGTAAACTCATTCTATGGGGAAAGGTTCCATGGGATGCATCCACTTGCATTTAGTTGCAACACACACAACGATCTTGATCTCGTGGATATCGTTTATATTCATTATCGTTCCTTCGATGCACGCATGAACATAATATGTGTAGTAGGTAATTCCTTCGTGTGATACTTCTTGAGGAACGACAGTGAATGTATTTAAGTGACCTGAACAAAACAACACGATCAGAGGGCAATATAAAGATTAAAGAAGGGAAAAGCGAATATGCAACTTCCTTTAGAAATTACTTTTTTGAAATTTTGTATGAAGGAAATTTAATTACTGTCCAAATATTTTTTTGCTGTTTCACTGTTTAATGTTTATATGTATTCTGAAGGTAACTTAATAAATGTAACTAATAATGGAACAACCTATTTTAAACTAGAATGTTAATAATGACTTGTAGAAATCTTTCAAATAAGAATTTTTGCAAAATTATGAAATCTATCAATAATTATTAAATAATTACATTTACTGAATATTTGACTGAACTTAATTAATAAATTACATTAATACTGATATGACTGTTAGAAGTGAAACTATATTCTATCTTCCATGTATGTTTGGACAATAGGTTATGAGGAAATAATAATTATCAGCAAGGAATTGCTAATATTTAAGGCACTGAAGAAAATACATGCTTTGTTACATATGTTCTTCTTTTACAATTCACACTGTGACAAACTTTATTGGATAAGGAATAATGATTTATTAAATAATACTAATTACTTGTTTCTATTATATAATTAATGAACAGTAATATAATTATTAGTAACATTTAATTAAAAATAAGTCGAATATAGTGTAATTATCTATAAATGAATTAAAAAAATGTAATGCTATTCAGTTCAAAATTATAATTTTGTTTACAACACAAATTTAACCATCAAATTTTAATTAAAAATTATTTATCTATATTATCTTACTTTGAACCTTAAGAAAAGTTAATCGCAAAAAATTTATATTTAAAATGCAGTCATGCTTTTTTATGTATAAAGCATTAACATAAGAGGTTTGGTAGAACAGTTGTACAAGAGAAACGGACAAAAATATGAAACTCCAAAGTTCAAAATATACATTCACAAGAAAATGATAAAAATATTAAGAAATCCATATAATGCTATATTAACTATAATGCAAACTTACCAATCCAAAATCTTTTGTGCAATCATTGATTTATACTTCTATTACATTAATCAAAAACATAGATGAACTTCCTTACCCCAGCTATATCAGCTAATCCACGAATATGTAAGGTATCTGCCATAGCCAAAAGTGCGGGTAGTTGTTCTTGATAAATATTCACTTCACCATTATACATAAATGTGACTAATGCACATAAATTTGCATATTCCATTCCTGGTAATACAATTACAGGATGTTGCAAAGAACTTAAATCCTAAAAGTTTATTTGCATAACTTTTACTAAATTTGTTTGACAAGAAAAAATATTTGATAATCAAAAAAATACATTTAATACCTTGAACAATTCCTTAAAATAGTAACTACAAGCAGAAAGTATAATTTTATGTGCATGTATGTGTCTACCCCCAGCACTTAATGTGACATCTGTTAAATAACCACCATCAAGTAATTTAGGAAGGGAACTTAATAATGTGTTTTGAAAATTGTGCCATCGTAAACAAAACTGTTGACCCTCCATGTTTTTACGTGCTGCAAGTCAAAATTGCACGATTTTTTAAAATAAGATTTTATATTTTCATTGTATCAGTTATTTATAATACATATACAAATAAAAAATTATATGATCATTATTCATGTAATGATTCACAAAATTTTTAAGTGTGAGAATCAAACGATTTTAAAAGATATAAATAACAATATAATCATAAAAACATAAATTACAAAAATAAAGCAACTTTAAAATAAAATAAACATTCATAACTGTGAACAGAAAGTTACATAAAGTAGATACGAAAATACAATTCTTTCTGTTAAGACTATTAATCGTACACGCACTTTTGTTGAAAAACTAAACTTCTATACGATAAATTAAACTTTTAAATGTTTTATAAGGTTATGTATCTAAAACCTAATAAAACAGTAAAAAAATTTCGTTGCATCTAATTTGATCTATTTGTGCCAGACGAAAGGGTAGTTGGGTTACTACTGGTAGAACAGTTCAAGAGATAGACAATACTATTTATTTAATCAGGCTGCAGGTTCCAGCCAAATCTATTATTGTACCTTCAGGTACGGCTGGAGGAAAAAACAGATATTGGCTCGCAGATATTAGCCATCAGTAAATCTTATAAAATTTGTTAACGTCACGAAATAGAATTAGAATTCTACGCATCATTTGCTCTTACCTCGACAGAAAATCTTTTATTAATTCGTCAACGATATTCTTTACGAGACACTTCACATTCATCTGGCAAATTTCGCCATAATCACCAGTAACATAGAAAAACTATAGCAGTTTTTGCGACGTTGACATGTACTGTCACCTGTCGACATATTATAGAAACATTTGAAATAATTAAACAAAAACAAAGAAACTTCTTTTTATTTGATAACAACCTTTTCATGGATATTTGATCATAAATATTTAAATAAGTGAATTTTTTTGATCATTTGAGTTCAAAATATTCTACTAAAATAACGTTTAAAAATATTCAGTATCCAATTTTATTTCTTTTATTCAAGTTTTATAATACTGTACGATTTTCTTTTATAAAATATGTAATTATATTTCAGATAAATAAATTATATTATAAACATTGCAATTTTTCTAAAACCTTAATAGAATAGTACATATTATTTATATCATCCAATTACTCTTTAAACCCAATATAATTTTTTAATTTACATTTAGTTGTAAATATTTCATTCAAAAGGATATGCAGTTTTCATACTATCTTACAATAAATAAAGCATAGATGAGACGGTGCTAGAATTTATGTTTGTAATAATTTATCGATCTACCATGGGTTGTTGTATTCTAAACGACCAAGTATCTAGTGCGTTTTAATCAAACATCACGGTAAAACATTACGTATATTATTCCACGCAAACATTTGGACAAAATGTATTTAATTGATCAATCGTTTTGCACGTAAAAATGTTGAACATACATTTATGGAGCCGAATGTGGTTTTATCCGTTATTTATGCTTTTGTTCATATTCTCGCTAATTAATAGCGGCGATATAAAGCAGCTGGTACTTTGCAAACAGAAATCATCTCGCAGGTAAGCAATTATGAATTATTTTTTGCAATTTGAAAATTTTAGAATGTATTTAATAATTTCTATTTCACATATTTATGATTTTATCATTATTTAAGCTGAGTGATCAATATAAAAATTTAATTGTAGACACTTTTATATTAAATAATATTTATAAATATTAATAAAAATAAGCAATATTTTCAAATATTTATGCGAATCAGAATTTGAAACAGTTCAAAGAAATAAAAATTCAATGTATAAAGTATTCAGTTTGAGGTATTTTTTATAATTTAAAAAAAAATGTAGAAGTATTCAACTGTTAGTGAAAGTACTTTTGGAAAAATTATTATATTTATTAATCATTAAAAGTTATAAAATAAATAATGTAAAATAAAAAAGATAAATTTTGCATTATATAAATTGAAAAGTAAGTTATATGTTGAGTATTATAATGTATTATATTTTTTACTTTTTTCTGTATATTTCATTTACAAGTAAATTATTGTGTTATGTATTATTTATAGAACATAATATTTAGTTTTTTAAAAAGGTTTTGTTTTTTTTTAGTCTATTATTTGTAAGTACATTAGATGGTAAAATATCTGCTTTGGATGCTAATAATCTTGGAAAAAAACAATGGACATTAGATTTTAACGAAGGACCTATGTTATCATCTAGTATTCATCGCAGAGAAGTACATAAATATCAAATATATAATTATTAGTAATAATAATCATGTATATGAAATCTTTATATACAATTAAATATTTTATTTTTGTTATTTTTATAGCTTAGTAATAATGGGCAGTGGATTCGTCTAATTCCATCTTTAAGTGGTGGATTATTTAAGTTTGATGGAGAAAAGTTAGAAGCAGTGCCAATATCGGCAAATCAGTTATTACATTCATCTTTTCATTATTCAGATGATTTAGTATTCTCTGGTGGTAGAGAAGTAAAATCATATGGTAAATATTTAAAAACATGCATCTGATAACTAAGTAGTTAACTTAAAAAAAATGTAAAAATATATAAACATAAATTTTTTTGTTATAACAGGTGTTTCTAGTATAACAGGAAAAATTTTATATGAGTGTGGAATTAATGGTTGTACTAATGTCACAGATGGAGAAGCTTATATTGAACAAGAAGTACTTATTGTTCAAAGACTTCAGCAAACTGTTAGAGCAATTGAACCACGTACTGGTATTGAAAGGTAAATTTTATAAAATATAAAATATAATAAGTGCTGTTTATAATAAACAATACATTAAAGAAATTTACTCTAAAATAGGTGGAACTTTAGTGTTGGACAACATGATTTAGTATTGATTCCTAATTCTGATATGTATTGCCAAAATAAAGTAACATCTCATATTCTAGATATTGAAATTAAAGTTATTGTACCTGATGGTTTAATTTGGGCTGTTAATAGAAATAACCCTACAGTAAAATTATGGCAATATAAGGTTAGTTTTAATTGTTTTTAAAAATGAGATATACTTTTAAACTTCATATATTAATTATATTTACTTGTATTTAATTAGTTCAATTCTCCAATTGTTTCTATATGGCATGAAGACATAAGTCTACAAGGCAGTGGAAACAAAAATTTGAAGGAAATTAATTTATTTGACAGTAAACAATGGTCCTGGGGAACAGAATTTTCAGTTGGCCCAGGTATTTATTTGGGTATGCATGACAGGCAGCTATACATACAAGAAAATGCAGAATTATATAAATCATTAGAAATATCACCAACATACATGCAGCATTTGAAATATCCATGGCAACCTTGTCCAGCTACTGGTATGAAAGTTTAGCTTTTACCTTTTGTTAGACATAGTACTATGTACATTTATAAAGAAAGCTATTTTTCGAACATAATGTATTTCAGGAAGTGCAATTAGAAAATCTCTTTCAAATCCATCTAACAGTGATAACAATGAGGATATCTTACTTGAAATAAGTGATGTACAAAGCACTACTGCATTATCAGTTTTATATAATCTGGAATATGTAAATGGTATATAAATTTAAAACATTAACGTTTTATTAAATAGGATTAGTAAAAACAAGCATTATTGTTTTTAGCATTTAAGATTATTTTTGATAACATTGATATCTTTTGTAGGGAATGGATTTTACCTCTATTCAACAGATCAATTAGAAGTGGATAGTAACAAACAGTGTAATCGAACTTTTCCAAATCTAATGCTTATTGAAAGAGAAGAAAAATCATTTGGAACAAATGACACTTATCGAGAGAATGATGATACTCCTGTTCAAATTATAATTGTATCATTGTGGTACTGGTGGTATGTAATGTGAAATAACAGAATGTAAAATATTTAATAAAAATAATAAGAATTTTTAATAGAAAATTTATTTAATAGGAAAGAGGTTTTAATAATCTCAATTACCACTGCAATTCTACTTAATTTTATGTTAACTCAACGTTTATTAAATGCTACAACAAGTGCTAAAGATGCAATACTACCGGTAAATGATATATATTATTTCGATATTATGAAATTTGAAATGTTGAAATAATATATCTTTGTATGTTTTATAGCCTTTAATAGTTGAGAGACATATAGAGACAAATAAAATTAATCAACTAGCTAAAGATGAAAAGGAGATTGACAGTTTTAAATCTCGTTATCTCACAGATTTTGAACCAGTGGATTGTTTGGGAAAAGGTGGCTATGGTGTAGTATTTGAAGCAAAAAATAAAATAGATGATTGTAATTATGCTATTAAAAGGATTGCTTTACCGAATAGGTTTGTTAAAAAGTTTGATAAATTCTACTGTATAATATAACGCAATTGTAATTGTCCAGATTTATTGTTAAAGTTTTTTGTTACTATTTTTTTATAGTACGTATTCAAGAGAACGTGTAATGCGGGAAGTGAAAGCATTAGCTAAATTGGAGCATCAAAATATTGTAAGGTACTTCAATGCATGGTTAGAATGTCCACCTGCAGGATGGCAAGAGAAACATGATCCTCAATGGATAAACAAATTGATATCTCCAAATTTAGATTTTACCTTAGAAGCAGTTCATATGGGAATGAAAAATAATAATTCTAGTTGTATTGATGTTAGTCAAACGGATCAATCGTCAATAGATAGTGCTCACGAGGCATATGGATTGAATCATGATTTAGATGAAGATTCCTTTATTGTTTTTGAAAAACCCCATTTAATGAATCATGGTGAAAACATTACTATTAGTAACTGCAGCACTGAGAGTTCTAATTCATCTCATGAGAATAATGCAATAGAAAAAGTATTACTTGAAACTGATGACCATACACATTCTGAAAGTATTGTGTTTAAGAATACTAACAGTAGAGATGAAGATGAGGAAGAGAAAAAAAAACAACAGAAATCGTTTTCTTTAAATTTAGATAATAAATCGAGTGCACGTAAGTCTCCGAAAATGTTTCTTTACATACAGATGCAGTTATGTCAAAGACTAAGTCTCAGGGAATGGCTGAAAAATCAATCAACGCGAGACTATCGCCGTGTATTAAGTATATTTCAGCAAATAGTTGAAGCTGTGGAATACGTTCATTTACAAGGACTTATTCATCGTGATTTGAAGGTAATACTTGAAATAATAGCATTCCTTTATAGTACAAAAATATAAATGGCCCTTTAAATATTCAATGAATAAATTTCAGCCTTCGAATATATTCTTCTCTTTTGATGATAAAATAAAAGTCGGAGACTTTGGTCTTGTAACTGCAATGACAGAAGGTTATGGTGAAGCTCATACTCCTGCTTCAGAAAATGAAGATATTATGCTTAAAAGCAACTTACACACCGCATATGTCGGTACTCGTCTTTATATGTCTCCAGAACAAATAAATGGCCAGGGCTATAATTATAAAGTCGATGTATATTCTTTAGGAATCATTTTGTTTGAACTACTCATTCCATTTGTTACTGAAATGGAAAGAATAGTTGCTCTTGTAAACCTAAGGAAATTAGTATTTCCAAAAGATTTCAATAATGATTATCCAGCTGAGGTAACAAGATAGTAGTACATTTGATTCTTTGAATAGTTTTAATTTATGTTTTCATTAAAATATATTAATTGCAAACATTTTGATTTTTAGTATGATTTATTGAACATGATGTTAGATGAAAGTCCTAGTAAAAGACCTACAACAATAGGTATTAAAGCAAGACCACCATTATTAAATAATCAAACAGCTAATGGACTCAGTGTAAATGAAGATACAAAATACCACTTTGAATTACCTCAATTGACACAATCATCAATAACCAGCAGCAGTAGTAGTGGTGAATCTTGGGAAAATATAAATTGAGTAATTCCACCTTTATCAGTAACTTAAATATAACAAATAATGTGTGTATATATTGTATTTTTCAAAATTATTAGACTTTAATATTATGTTAACAAAAGTACTTGATCAGTTTGTTTTATTATAAAACGACATTTATTCGGGATTACTTGAACGAAAATAATTGTAATGACTTTGAGAAGTCAACAATTAATTTATGCAAGCAATATGAAGTTTAAAAATAAACACATGATCTTTCGATAACAATGCATACATTGACTACTTTATTAAAAATATAAATAATTAATATTTGTAGAACTTTCTGTTACATTAAGTATAAATATAAGCTATCATCATTGTAAAACAATATTTGTACAAATATATTTTTTAGGTTTTAATTCATTTTGTTTATTTTTCTAAGGAAGTTGTTTTTTTTTTATATTATTGCAACGTAGGGAACATTGATGTTATCTTTTAAAGTATATTGCTCAAAGTAATTATATTTATTATAATAATTTAAAATTTATGAAAATATAGGTATTTTATGATTTCAATAATTGATGCTTCTGTTTTTTATAAATTATACAATCAATATCTTTATTTCTTCTCAATATTCTTTATCTATAAGTTAATATTCTACTAGTTTATACATCCTATTTTTAGTATTACCTTTTGTCTTCTAAAATTTTTGATACAACTTCATTTGCAGCTTGTTGGCTACCAAGTAAAGTTACTCCAGTTTTAGATAAAATAAAGTTTATAGTGGATGTGGAATTATTGTTAAATACTTGTGGAAGTCTATAAAAACTGTGACTAAAAAAAAATTGCTTCATTATATTTCGTTTGTGACTTGGAATTTCATAAAATAATATACTGCTTTTATTCTATATTACCCATTTTGAAGATCTTGTAATATTTCTAATAAACACCAAATTATCATAACTATGAAGCATGCAATTATGGTTCCACAAATAAAACTCCACTGTTTCCATGCTACACTTTCAAATTCTAAAAGATTAATATCTATTAAAAAAAAATAAACTTATATAAAAGTAGTAAACGAAATTATTACTTTTACCTTTGCTTTTGTCTATTATAGTAATACCAAATGTAAAGAGAGCCTGACCTAAAACTTTATTTGATTTACTTTTATCGTAATAAATATGGCAAGAATAAAAGTTTTCAATTGCATCATGAGTTGTATAACTTGCAATACTAACGGTACTAATTCGTCCATTATCTTTTAAATTTAAAAAATCATTACTGGACAAAAAATTAAAAATTATAAAGGAAATGTGAAAAAAATAGAAAAGGTTATTTAAAATATTTACTCTTTATCATAAGATTGTAATAATTTATCCATTAATAACCATACAGCATATATCTTTTTAAGAAATATATGTCCTTTTTCACGAGGAACTGTATCATAAAAACATGATAATTTAAGCTCTTGTCCTAAGAATAATGGCACTTCTTCATAATAGTCTAAAAATTTATGTATAGTCATATTATTAACTGTTTAGTAAACTATTTCATGATAAATTAATTACTACCAGATATGCTAACGGTTCGACTTGAAAACCGTTTACTGGTTATTTCTAAAATTGGTAATGATATAAGATCTATTTCTTTTTCATCTATATTAAGGTATCCAAGAGTAAAGCTCATTTGTGATATATCTGCATAGTTGGAATATATTTCATCCTATTACAAGAAATATCAATTTTATGTAAAAAAATAGAGTTTTTCTAAATAAACCTATTTACCCTCATATCATCAGGAATAGCTCCTATGAATATATTAGTTGCTGATGTAATCACCATTTCTTCCAAAGTTAAAGGCACGTATTTTTTTTCATTCCCATTAACTTGTACACTTATACTTTTATCATGCTGAGCTATTATCACTTCAAACCATTCTCCTACCAAAATATGTTCCATGCTTTCAATTGCAGTATAAGTTATCCCTTGGTGAAATTTAAGTTTTATCCTTCCTTCTTCTAATAGTAGTAAAATATATTTATTTAAGGAGTCATCTGGTATAATTGCCAGAATTCCATTTATGTCCTCAGTCTTTAATGCAATTGTGATCTAAATTACAGTGATTGATGAAAATCATTGTTAAATAGTAATTGTTATGTTTATTTAAGTATCATTTTTGTTTCTTACTTGCCAATATTTCATGTTTTTTGGACACGGTACTGCAACTGAATCTGTTGAACTAATATGAATGAAACCTTCATCATCATCTCCCATCAAATATTGGATATTGTTAGTACTAAATGGTGCATTTAAATATCTTTGATCCTGTTTCTCCTGAATATTATATTATGCTTTAAAAATACTTGTTTTTTTTTAAATTAATAATTAATAATAAATATGTTTATTGTAACTTTTGATGCACGAAGTTGAACAAGTTCAAAATTAATTGCTATTTCTTGGATTTGACCTTGAAATCCTTCTCCTACTTTCATTATATGATCCAAGTCATATGATATTGGGATACATGAAAAAGTACTAACTTTATGAAGACCATCGTCAATACGTAATAATCCATGTGTTCCATATATTGCAGTAAGCACTACATGCCACTGTCCTATCTAAAAAACAATTTATACCAACAATTTTTAAATATTCAATATGTAAAATGATATTTCTTACTTCTAATTTGGTTTGATGAACCAAACCCAAGGTACAACTAGTAATTTGAGATAAAAGTACTATCTTCCCGTTTCGTAGATATAACTTCACAAAATCACACATTAATCCTTCGCAGTTTCTTTCAGAGCGATAAATAATTACACCAAAAGGAGAGAGTGGTAAAAATCTTAAATACATATGAAGCAGACGTGAAGGTTTTCCACTGATATCATAAAAAAGACTGCTTTTTTCTGTGAAATGTGCTACTTCATGTGACTTAACTTTTAAATAAAGTTGAATTACAAGAATGTAATTTGTGTTTAATGATTGTATTATTAAATTTCAAGTATACTTATGCATGGTTTAGTAAAACACTGCCGAACTTCAGAAGCTGAACCAAAACAGGATGCACCATTACCACTTGGAGAAGGATTATTGCACATTCGATTTCTTAACTGTGTACCAATTCCACAACTTGAAGTACAAGGTGACCACACTGTCCATGATGACCACGATCCATTTACTAGTAAAACATAATAAACAGAAAATTTTACACATTGTTTTAAAGTTCTTTTTATGAAATATAAATATAACATTCTTACTGGAACAGTTATTGATTGCACAACTCTTTATCTCTTTGAATGAACCTTTACATGAACTTCCTTGTGTATTTTGGATTTCTGAACAAGAACGTTTTCTTATTTGAATTCCATGACCACATTTTGTGCTACATGTACCCCACATATTCCAATTAGACCAAGTTCCAGCTATTAAGAATAAATAAATAGTATAGAATTCACATTATATTTCAGACATACAAAATACTTCTAATGTACTTAAATGCTTTTTGCAATTAAATCCCATACAGTTCTTCATTTCAAATGCCGAATCATTACACATCAATTTAGAATTTGAAGGAAATGGACTGTTACAAACTCTTGTTCGATATGTTTGACCTTTGCCACAAATTGCAGTGCATGATGACCAAGCTTCCCAACTACTCCAACCACCTGGACCTAAGAAAAATGTTTTATTATTTATATTAGTTAGAAATATCCACTTTTATTTAATTATTTTTACTTGGACATCCAACATCATATTTAACACAGTTCATGGCATTCCAATAAAGCATCTTTACAGAAAATATATAGAAACATTATTAAATTCTCATTTTTTTATATAACCAAAGAGTTTATTATTTATTACCGCATTGTTTCCAAGAATCTTGTCTACAATAGAAAATGTACAATCAACAAGAAAACATAATTCAATTAAAGCTGGTAACTTCTTGTGAATTTCCTTTACAATCTTTAATTCTCCTTTACGTATAGGATGTGTGCTTATAACTTTATCATAATCATTCATTGTGCATCCTAGAAATGTCTACTAGAGTTAAATAAACTATTCATAGGATTATATTATTTAATTTCATTATTTTAAATTGTACCCATGATTTGACAACTTTCAATCTGATAACTGGGGCCAGTACAAAATGCTCCATTATGTAAAGGAACAGGATTATTACAAGTACGATGTCTTATCCGTTTTCCTTTAAATCCACATCTTCCAAAACAGGAATTCCAAAGACTCCAAGAAGTCCAACCACCATCAACGGGACATAAATTGTCATTTTTTAATCCAAGATCGCAATAAAGATTTTGCATTACGTTGGATACATCTACAATAAAAATATTATGAATATATTAAATTATTAACAAAAAGATTATCTTACCAGTAGAGGTAAGAAAAATTAGGGAAGTGAAAAATATCGGGAGAAACATGTTGAATGGTAAAAATTATTATATTTTGCATTTCATATTTTTGTTTTAAATGTAAAATATTCGATAATACAAGGCATTCAGTTTGAATTCAAATAAATATCTACCTGTAAGATAAATTCAAACCAATAAAATTCGGTTATTTGCGTATGCGCAATAACTTACGTGACATTGCCACTTAAAATTTTTTTGTATGGCGCGGCGGCACAAATCTCGTAAAACGTGAAGTGTCATTAAAAGTATATAAATAATTCTAATAAATTGTAGTAAGTGTTTCTGAATTCATATATACGTATACATATAAATTTCTTAAATATAATTATATTTTTAAAAAACGTTATCTTACTATATTACTGTCAATATTATTCAGTATTTATGTATATAAATAAATCTAACCTTTAATCACGATGTTTTAAAGAAAAAGTTAGAAAGTTAAAATACAGTTAATTGATTATTAGAAGTAGAAATAAGAATAATAGTAATAATAATAATATAATAATTTATATTATATATTTTTAACATTTTCATTATTTATTTCTGTGTTTTTGTTAATTTAGTTCTGTGTATTTAATATTTAATTTTTTCCTGTGCCATACACAAACATGACTCTCACTGAAATGGAACCGCTTAAAATACACTTAGATGCCTTAGAAATGGCAGGAAAAGTGGTTGATATACATATTACAGCAGATAGCAATTTTCCTTCTTTAATTAATCTTATGCGATATAATGTACAAGGTAAACAATTATTCTTTTATCTACTTCAGTATCTATCATAGTTTGTTACAATTAAAGCTTTTGGCAATAAATTTGTTTCTCAGGTGGACCAACTGTTAGTGGTCTTGATGATCATGATTATCCAAATTTAAATGGAATGTCCATGTGTTTTTCAAATATAAATCAAATGAAAGTACATAGTAAAATTTCTTTACCATCTGAAATAATGGAACATTTTCATCGTATCCTTTTCAATCATAAAATAATGGATTGTATATGAGTATTGTTGTTTGCTTTTTTTTTATATGTAAAAAATATAATTCCTTAATATTTAATTAGATATGCAATGTCATTGTATGATGGGTCTTTTTACAGAAATTTCAAAAGCATGGCTTACAATTGATAGTGATATATATGTCTGGTCATATGAGAATGAGTAACTATTTATCTAGATATTTTTTTTAGTTATTTTCTTAAAATATTATAATTAAATAATTTTTATTTATAATGATAAAATGCTTTCAGATCTGATGTAGCATATTTTGATGGATTAAATGAAACTATTATAAGTGTAGGTTTAGTTAAACCTAAACCAGGGGTATTCCAATCATATGTAAAGTATTTATTAATTCTTACAACTACAGTGGAAATAACTATTCTTGGAGTTACATTAACAGAAACTAATGAAGGTATAATTGTAATACTTTTTCTTTTAAATTAAATCTTTTTCAATTTTTATATATTATATTTGTTTCTAATTTAGGTGCATTACTGGAAATGCAGTTGGTTCCTGAACCAATTTTTACAGTTGCTACAGATGGCATTGGTATTACAACAATAGCAAACACTAACAGTGGAAGAATATTTCTTGGTGGTAGAAATGGTTCTCTTTATGAAATATATTATCAGGTAAAATTTACTGGATAAATATAAATGTAAGAATAATATAATTAGTAATAAAACCATAATTAATCATAATTCTACATATGTGTTATATAGGCAGAAAGTAGCTGGTTTGGAAAACGTTGTAAAAAAATAAATCATTCTGAAGGTCCATTATCATTTTTAGTTCCATCATTTGTTACTATAGCACTTTCAGAGGAAGAAGCGATAATACAAATTTCTGTGGATGACTCGCGAAATATTTTGTACACTCTTGGTGACAAGGGAACGATCACAGTTTGGGATATTGATAATGATAGTGCATCCAAAGTAGCATCTTTATCACAAGCTTGTTTAGTGCAAAATGCTGTTCATGTTGTTAAGTATGTATGTGCATATAAATAATGGATAATTTAAAGTAATCTGAAGCTGAAATAAAAATTTATGTATTACTTGTTTTAGAACACTGGATAGTAATAATTTTCGACCATTGGTGAGCATATCTGCTATTACAGAATCAGAATCAGTACATTTAAACTTAGTTGTAGTTGCAGCTACTGGAACACGTTTTTACTTCAGTTGTACTTCAGTTGTTAATTCAACAACTAGACCTCAAGGTTTGCAGTTAATACACGTTAGGCTACCACCAGGTTATGCTGCTAATGCTACAGTAATGAGACCAAGAAAAGTACAAATGGCACATTATAGAAAAAGTATGTATATATTATAAGTATTTCTATGTTAAAAACAAAATATTGAAATTTATGTGCTATGCAATGATCTGTTGTAGGAACACTGATTCTTGTTTGTGGTGGAGATACAGAAACTGCTTTATGTTTAAGTAATGATGCTTATCCATTCACAAATTATTTAGCTGAAACCCAAAGTCCTTTGTCGCTTGATAGTCCAGTGTGGGCAATGGCAGAAATTCTAGTAGAACCAGCTATACGTATTGAAAAACAAAGTATTACTCAAGAAGAGCCTCCTCTTCTTGTAAGACAACATATGGAAGCACCTCGAAAATTTATATTTTTGACTTCCCAGGCAAGCAATTGACTAAAGTCTGTGAATATATAAAATGTATTTACTAGTTATTTATTCCTTTAATTACAGGGTGCTATAATTTATGTTCAAGCTCGTCCAGTAGACATTTTAAAGCAACTTCTTTTAGAACAACGTGGTCCTGATACCGAAGCGGTTCGTTCATATTTTCAGTCACAGTCGTTAGAACAAGCGTGTGCAACTTGTCTTATTTTAGCTACGCTTGAAAGTTCTCAAAACGCTGAGGTATTTATTAAAATTATATTTATAAAAATAAAATTTAAATAAAAAAATAATATCTAATTATAATGTATAGTTAGCAGAGTGGGCAACAAGAGCGTTCTTTTTATATGGTAGCCAACGAACAACAAGCATTGGACCAGCAGTTGAGGTACATGGTAGTACCTTTGCTAATATAAATACAGGTATTATATCAATTGCATCTGTTTTCTTTCTTTATAAGTGTATTTATAAAATTTGAGAATATTATAGGAGACATACGCACATCAACACCAAGAGTCCCGAACTATGATTTACGACTTCAGGGATTTCGATCTCACGTCCCAGTTGGACTTAATACAGATATTCCTCTACAACAGTTTTCTGCGAAGCACAATGGTTTATATCTATACGTAGGAAGAATACTTCGACCTATCTGGAACATGCGTTGTATTAAACAAGAAGTTATAAATAACAAAACCCAGGTGAATTAAATTGATACAAATTTCTTTTTGTCCTTATTTCTACATTTTTTTTTCATTTATAATTTCAGATCTCTAGTACAATTTCTACTAGACAAGTTAGTTGGATCTTAAGTCTTTTGCAAGCATTAAGATCATTTCTTAATAAAAATACTCACATTACTAAACAGTATGTATTTTTAAAATTATTTTCATTACGTTATAAACATTTGACTTTAACATATTGCTTACTATTTTCCAGGCATGGTACTAGTAGAATTATAACTGATGGATTTGATACAACTATATCTAGTCACTACCAAGAGCCAATAGTAGAAGAGAGAAATTCTTTAGCTGCATTAAAAATTTTCATTACTCATGCTTGTGAAGTTTTAGAGCTTTGGAAAATTTTATGTGAAAACCATTTAAATAATATTGTAAATTGTTTATCAAAGGTGATTTAAATACATATAAATTTTTGCATGCTTAAACATAAAGCTGTACTAATCTTCGTACTAACTTGCAGGATCAGATCAATCAATTTTCTACTGCTACGTTTCGAGACTTAATTTTAATTGGTCATGAAATCTCTTCACTACTTATTATTCATCTTATAGATAGGTAAGTTATGTGAATAAAACAAAATTACTATTAACTAATTTTTAAATATATTCTAGTTATCTTGGAGATAATGCATCTGTCGATGCTGTTAGTCAAAAATTACGAGAAGTTTGTCCAAATTTATATAGAAGTGAAGATGCTGTTTGTTCTAAGGTATAAGAAGATCGAATTATTTTTGAAATCCTGTTTAGGTAAAATGAAAACAATTTCCTGTAATTTGTAGGCCAATGAAATAATTTTGAAAGCAAAAAGCTGCACGAATCCGGAGGAGAAAGAATGTTACTTACAATCTGCTTTGAAGGTAAATATGCGATAATAACAGAAATGTGATGTTGTTTATACATATTACATTATTTGTGTTCATATCCACAGCTGTGTAAAGAAGTTGCCCCAAGGTTAAATTTAAGTGCAGTGTGCCAACAGTTCATTGCTTGTCAATTTTATTCAGGTGTACTTGAGTTATGTATTTGTTGTGCAGAAAGAGTAGATCCTAATAATGCTGCATTACACTATTATAAAAATAATGAACCGATCGAAGATCAAGAAGGACGATTTGCTTACATGAAAAGGTATTGATTATAAAATCATTTTTCTAACTGTATTTAGTACATTGATAATAATTATTAATATAATTGTTCTCCATAGATTAGAAATTTATAAAGAATTCATCGCGTTATTGGACCATCTTTATAATCAAAGTCTTTCAAATCCGCTGACACCAACTATACCTACTAAACCTGGACCTCCACCACAAAATACTTCATCCACACCTGTTGCTCCAGCAAAAGAAATAGTAAAATACATAATCTTTTGTCAATTAAATTACATTTAAAAAATTGCTTCATTTTCTTTATTAACATTTACATATTTTAGTTACATGACATTATAAATGATGCATTACATTCTACGTGTGAAATTCTTCACGCTTCAGTGTACGCTTGGATGATAGAAAGAAGACTTCATGGAGAACTTATTGCTCTAGCAGCACCTTCTTTAGAAGCTTATCTCACCCGTGTCAATGCACCAGACTTACTTTGGCAGTTTTATGAAAAGAATAAAAATCATGCTGCTGCAGCTAAGATTTTGGATTCTTTGTCAACCAAAGAGTATGTATTAAAGCATGCAATTGTTAATTAAACTTAAATTTTTTTTATTTGTAGTTCAAGAAAGATTTTTATTTTTTATTTTTTATTTTAATTTTTTTTTTAATATAGATCAAATATACCATTGTCACAGAGAGTTGAATATTTAGCTCGAGCGGTGGTTTGTATGCGAAGCGACCAAGCAGGATATGCTCCATACCTTGGTATTTTTTTACGTGAATTAGAAGATAAATTAGAAGTAGCTAGAATACAACAACAGGTACATAATTATAAATAGTATAACACGAATACTAAATTTATTTAATGTGTAATCTATGCATTTATCACATTACAGATTCTAGATACAATTATTAATCAACACCTAACTGAACGACTTAGCGATGAAGCATTTAGAGCATTAAATTTCTCATTACTTGACATCACAAAGGTATGATGCAACTTTTGTTTTACAGATTCAAAGATATTTAAACTTAGTTGATTTACCTTATGTATAGTAATAACTGTTAATAATTACTAATTATAGTTATATGAAAAATATGCGGATCCTCTGCAATTATGGGAATGCAAATTAGCTATAATTCATTGTTCTGGTCACCAAGATGCAATGTTAATTCAAGAAATTTGGACTAATATCATAAACAATGGTATTTGTATTATATTTGCTTCATTGCGTTCTTTGCATCAAAAAACATATCATTTAAGAAATACGTTTTTATAGAATTAAAATTAGATGCATTAACACCTGAAGATAAAATGACTATTTTAATGAGTAAAGTCATATCCCTCGGACAAGAATATTCGGGATCACCACACTGTTTCCCAGTTGGTAATAACAAAGCACATATTATAAATTGATGAAAATGTTATAATATGAAATAAAACTATAAGAAGAAATATTTCCGTTTTTTAGATTTTCTAATAAAGCAATTAGAAATAAAGGCATGCCAATTGAATGTATCAAATACTGGAATTATATCTGGATTTCTACAGTTAGGCGTATCAATGGAAGATCTTTTAGATATTTACAAGTATAGAACACATGCTGTAAGATATGTTTCATTTATTATATTTAAATAACAAACAATTTGTATATATTTTTTTTAGAATGATTGGCAAAGATACTCGAACTTGGTTAAATGAAGGAAATGAATTTCATCTTATCGAATCCACAGCAAATTTAGTTAATTATTTCATATCACACTCTAATGTTACTAATATTTTTGTTAGGTAAGTATTTTTGAGTTTTATAACAATGATTAAGACAACAATTGAGTTAAGGCAATAAAATAGTATAAAATTTATTAACAAAATATGTTATGCGTAAATCTAATTTAATTAACACTGACAAATCAATACAATTACAGACGAAAAATAATAACAAAGTGCCAAGATGTAATTTCAAAGTGCTTAACTACTCTGTATAGCAAGCCTCATGGACAAGAATTAATAATGAAACTTAGGTCAATTCAAAATGTCCTGAATCGCATGTAGAAAAAGGAAATTTCTACTGTTTTTATAATAAAATAACATTTTATAAAATTGTATAAATCATCAAGAATAAAGTAAGACAAAGCAAGTTATTCCATGGAAAAGATCTTGTCAAGAAGTAACATACAATGTAAATATAAAGGAATCCCAAGTGCTCAAATGTTTTTTATAAATATTATATAGTATTTCTTTCTATAATAAAAGTTATGTGTATTGAGATCATGACATGATCATCTCTTTTATAGCTTAAATTATGTAATAGTAATAAAAATATCTTATATATTTTATATCTAATTTTTTTAAATATAAGTATTTCTCCTTTTATAAAATTATATAGCTTTTTATGTTCACTGCAATATTTCTAATACTACTGTTTTCTGATAGATTTAGTTATTTCATTGTTAACTTTTTCGAATTATAAATTTTTATAATTAAAAATATTAATGTCATAAATCTATGATATACAATTACTTTTAAAAGTTTAGTATTATGCAAGATGAATTTGAAATTCCTTCGCTTACAAAATTTGCTGGTCCTGAAAAGGACCGTTTTTTTAAAGAAAATTTCTATCTTTTATTTAGAGCTGGTATATTTGGTAACTGCCTTAGTACCTTCACTAACTGCATGTTTGGCTAATTCACCAGGAAGTAAAAGTCTAACAGCAGTTTGAATTTCGCGAGAGGTAATAGTTGATCGTTTGTTATAATGTGCTAGTCTTGAAGCTTCTGCTGCGATGCGTTCGAAGACATCATTAACAAAGCTATTCATGATACTCATCGCTTTACTAGATATGCCAGTATCAGGATGCACCTGCTTGAGTACTTTATATATGTAAATAGCGTAGCTTTCTTTCCTCCTTCGTTTTTTTCTTTTATCTGTTTTATTAATGTTTTTTTGAGCTTTTCCAGCTTTTTTTATAGCTTTACCACTAATTTTTGGTGGCATAATGACCTTTCAGAAGATTTGAAACTACAACTCAACCACAGCTGTTTCTACAATTGCTAATCGTGGAATGATTCTGTACTCCTTGCCCCTCTTTTATATAACAGAATAAGGTAGCTGCAGCGAACCAATCGCAGCGCTTAATGTAGTTCCCTGCAACGTAATTCGTGCGGTGGTGCTATTGTTACATAAAGTCCGATTTCATACTGTATTACATATTTTTTATATAGTATACCCGTTTTTATGTACTTCAAATGCAGTTATATTGATATTTTTATAAAAATTTGTTTTCTCGTTATTATATTTCATATTTCATACTTATTTACTTATATTTAACAGGTAAGAACTCTTTGTTTACAACAGTAAACTTTAGGTGTGAACATTATGATTTTAAATAATGAAACGAGTAATTTTTTATTTAAATAATAATAAAAATGTGTATATATATATATTTCTTTTGATAAATATACTTTCTTATTTATTTAAACATTATGCTACAGTAATATAATAATCTTACTGTAAAATCTTTTTGCAGTAAGAACATAAATAAAATGAAAATATTACATGAATAAAAAAAAAAGTCATAGAACCTATATTAAAACATTTTAATACATTTATTCCTCTTTATCTAAATACATGTATTTTACACTGTATTAAGGGAAAGAAACCATAGCTTTAGATGCAAAGAGACCACCAATTTTTTTTATTTCTATAGTTCGTGCGCTTTTTTTCATTAACCTGACTATACATTAAAAGGAATAACATAAAAGTATGTAGTACATCTGTTTTCCTGAACCAATCAGAAAACTCCTTGTTAGCCATTGGATAGATACAGCTGTTACCATAGCTATATATATATAGGTGAGAAAGTGAGAACTCAGTAGTTTTTGCCCGTGAGCTGAAGCATTCGATTGAAAGCGTTGTTTATTGTTTGTTTGTATCAAGATTGTAATTGAAAATGTCAGGCCGTGGAAAAGGAGGAAAAGCAAAAGCAAAGGCAAAGTCTCGCTCAAATAGAGCTGGATTACAATTTCCTGTTGGTCGTATTCATAGACTTCTAAGAAAAGGAAATTATGCGGAACGAGTTGGTGCTGGAGCTCCCGTTTACTTAGCTGCAGTTATGGAATACTTAGCTGCTGAAGTTCTGGAATTGGCGGGAAATGCTGCACGAGACAATAAAAAAACCAGAATTATTCCGAGACATTTACAACTGGCGATCCGAAATGATGAAGAATTAAATAAACTTCTGTCTGGTGTTACCATTGCTCAGGGAGGTGTACTACCCAATATTCAAGCTGTACTTTTACCAAAGAAGACTGAGAAAAAGGCTTAGAGATTCCAAAATAATCATATAACAAAATGGCCCTTTTCAGGGCCACAAATATTTTTAAAATGAAGGAACGCTTTGGTTTCATAAAATTAATTGATATTTTTTCTTTGTTTTATTATGACTATGCTTATAATGAAATAAACTTTAAATTCTTTATATTAAATTTCTAGATCTCCAACATTAATCTTGCTTATTTTGCATGTACAACTTGTTTGAAAGTGTCTAATATTTTTAAAATATTAATATAATAAAAGTAGATACAATAAGTTTCTTAAATACTGAAAAAATGTTAACCTATCAGTGCACCATCTTTTAAGTGATGTAACTCAAATTTTACACAAAAACATTGAATTTTTCGATAATCAAATCAATATTTAAGTCGTAGAAAATTACATTATACATATGCAGAAAATATACAAATCTGTTAAAAAATCATTTTCTTGGAACTTATTTTGAAAGTCAAGTTATTAAAATCATATTATAGTTTATAATACATGTTATTTTACATTTTAAGCATTTAAATATATATTATATATATAACTTTTATACAAAATTATGATTTCGACAGGATTATTTATCATAACTGGCTTTACACGCCTAATACTTGTAATCAATAAATCATTACAGATAAGCAAATAATTTTTAATAAGTTTTATGTTATGTCTTAATTCTTTTTACATTTAACAGCCAAAGATAAATATTAAATATTATTGCAAAGAATTAACGAAATTTTGAGACTTTGAAGATTTAAAAAAAAATCCTGTCAAATTATAAAAATATTCATACGAAAAATGATATTGTATTTTACTTTTATAAAAATATATGTAAAACAAAAAGAACCTGAACTATTTTATAATTTATTAAATATATTTATAATATTATAATTTTCTAAAATCACTTGTTTAAAATAAATGCGTTGGTAATACTTATTTATGAAAGTGAATAGAAACATCCGAATCCGGCTTGAAGTTGCGTGTAATGGGTATGTATGTACGGTAGTTTTACAAAACGAAAGACTTATAAAGAAATGATTTTGTACGTAATATGAAACGAAGAAAATTAGTTAATTTATAAGCATGCATTGTTTATAATTATACAATTAATTTTTTTAGCGGTAAGGTTAAGAACGTTTATTGCGGGTATCACTTAATTCTTATGTATATAACCTTTTTGCTTGTCAATATGTAGTACGTTAATTGTAGAACATCAAATTTTATATGATAAAATTGTAATTTAATTTCTTGCGTATATGTTAAAGAAAAACTGTTCTTTGTTTTAATTTTACATTACAATTCATTTTTATTTACGATTTCTTTTTTATAAGATGGAAATTACAATTATTTTATAATATATATTTATGAATGATATATTAACTTTTTTTGGGTATATATTTTCAAAATCATATTAATATATAGAAATTTAAATAGAAATTTTGGATATTAATGGAGTTTATGGTACAAAAGAGTTTATTTTATGAATAGATTATTAGTGTTATTTATTTTTGTTATAGGTAACAGCATAGAGTGAATAGAATTCTTTTAACAAGACGGCATGTTTGTAAAAGTCTGGTTGCGAATTCTCACGTGGAATGAATGAGGAAGAATTATTAAAACGGTCTGCTGCAGAGCGAGATAGAATATTTAGCTGCTACGACCGTGGTAGAGAAAATGGAGCAGAGATTGATCCTTGGGAAGATCCAACCTTTGAAGTGTATCACACTACTGACAGATATGGATTTATACAGTAACTATCATAGTAATGATCATATTAATAATATTGTTATTGTGGTTTGTATATTAACACATATTTTAGTGACAAACGTTTACCACAAAAGCCAGACCCTAATGAAGTTAAGAGTCATCGGGTGGAAATGGAAAGATTAAAGAAATGGGAAAAAATGACAAAGCAATGGGATAGTTCTTCAACTAAAGAAAAATTAAGACGCAGAATATATAAAGGAATTCCTAATAGATTTCGTGGTCAAGTTTGGGCATTATTATTGGGTATTAAAAGCTTAAAAAAAGAACAGGCTGGTAAATATGAAGAGATGTTACAACTTGCACGTCAGTGGTCTACTGAAATAAGACAAATTGATGCTGATGTAGCTAGACAATATAGAGATCATATCAATTATAGGTGTGTAAATTAAAAAGTTTCCAGGAAAGTATTAATAAAAGCTACATGCATATTTAATTAATTCAAATTTACTAAATTTTTACTTGTTCTTAATAGAGAAAGATATAGCATAAAACAACGATCTATGTTTTATGTATTGGCTGCTTATAGTATGTACAATATGGAAGTGGGTTATTGTCAAGGGATGTCTGTATTAGCAGGATTACTTTTATTATACATGGATGAAGAAGATGCATTTTGGGGACTTTCTGTGTTGCTTGCTGATAAGAAATATACCATGCATGGTATGAACTAATTTTATATATTCAAAATAAAAAAAGACTTCGGTTTATTATTAAGTGAATATTTATTTTTAGGATTTTACGTTGATGGGTTTCCAAAACTAAATCGCTTTATAGAACATCATGATAAAATTATGAATAAATTTTTGCCGAAATTAAAACGGAAGCTGGATAAGTGCGGTTGCGATTCTATTCTTTATGCACTAAAATGGTTTTTTGTTGTTTTTCAAGAAAGGGTAAGAAAATGTTTTGTAATTTTATTAAATCGTTAATATTAATATATATTGTGATTAAGTATAATTATTTTTTTACGACAGACACCTGTTAGTCTTGGTCTTCGAATTTGGGATATATTTTTGTTAGACGGAGATCGTATTTTACCCGCTATGGCATATACAGTCATGAAAATGCATAAACGTTTTCTTATGCCAATGGAAAGTTTAGATGAATTTTGTAATTATCTGCAAATTAAGTTAGAGAAAGATTTTTGTTTTGATGATGACACAGTGATAAATACTATGGAACGTAGTATGGAAGAATTAAAACGTGCTAAATTGGATTATCCTGGCCCTCCCTTGCCAAACGAATTACCACGATTTCCATTCGGCACGTTTAAAGAACCTACATTCGCAAGCAAGGTGATTTATATCATTTATATTTCTCTCTTCCCCCTCTCTTTTCTTTTCCTCATATATATATCATATCGGCATGCATATCAAGGGATTTAGTATATAGGAATAAGTAATCCTGATATTTCAATTTTGTGTTTTTACTTTAATGTATTTAGGTTGGAAGACGAACAGAAGAATTTAGCGAAGCACAACACGTAATGCGCGAATCTATAACGCAACGTAGAGATATGGTACTTGCTGATGACGATAGAGAAAGTACAACACCAGTCGAACAAACCAGTTGTGGTCTTGGCGGTGAGTTACGATATAGTGAAAACATAGTACATGGTAACACAAATACTTGCCTTCTTCATTCTAAACAAGAGAATATTATTAGAGATGAGAAGAATGATAAAACCATAAATTCAGAGATTGATATAATGGTTATATATAATACTAGATTATAAGGTACTTTTCAAAAATAAGATTCTGATATTAAAAAATATACGTAATGTTGCTCAATTGTGTATATACACATGCGTATGTATATGTACATACCCACACATAATTTTACAAAAATATTATGTAAGCCATATTTTAAAGTATTATAATTATTATATAATCATAAGAAAATTTTTCATAAATTTAGTAATATGAAGATTAAGCTATATTTGCCTCTGAAATTGTATTAATATTTTTCATTGATAATTTTTTTATGAAATAAAAGGACAGTAAAAAGTAATAGACTGTGATTATTCTAGAATACTCAGGAAATTTCATATAAAGAGGCATAAATTGTCATCAATTAATAACTAATGAAATTATAAATGTTTTATTTATAAAAAGAAACGTAAAGTGTTTTTAGAAACGTTAATCTTATCAAATGTATTACACTTACTATGTGAAAGTATTTTGTCAAAATATGTTTGTTCCAATATCCTGCTACAGTATAATAAAAATTACATATATGTGCAGGAAGCAAATTCTCATTTGATCCAAGTCTTGATGATGGGGCCTCGCCTAATGGCTCGCGTCGGTCATTGGCAGATACATCTGTTACTTCAACAGCTGACCTTTCTGTATTTAGTTCGGCGACACGGTCTCAAGCGCTAGACAATAGTCTTGATACTCAAAGTAATATTTCTAATGCTAGTTCTGGCAGTGGTGGTTTACCCACTCCCAGAGCAACACCTCATCAACCAAGCCCAGACATTGTACGAATTTATGTACCATATACTTCGCCTATGTCTGGTTCGTATAAGGATGATCTTCCACGTACACTTCCGCGGTCTTTAGAAACCAATAGGATTCGTATACGTGTCGATCCTGATCAAACGCCGATAGTGGAAAACCTGAAACCTTTTTCATTAGAAAGTCCAGAAATTGAGTTAGACTTGAAGTAATCGAAATAATTAATCTATTCATTCAGTAGTCATAATATTTCATATTGAAGAAAACAGTTCATGATATTGCTATTAGTATTAAACGAAAATTAGATAAACAAAATTTTATCTTTTGTTTTATCTATATCTGCATTATAATGTATATGAAAAGCTGGCAGTAAAAACAGTCGATAATTACAATAAGAACGAAAAATGAACAATGAATTATTTTTCCTTAAGATAGATAATTAAAAAATCAATATAAACATAAACGTAATACTTCTTTTTCCACATAAAAATCTATGTATATTATGTGCACTAATTACAAATGATTATAACCATTCGTACTGAACGAAAATTATTGCACTGTTGTGATGGCCTAACTTACGTTTATAGGTAAAAGAAAATAATTTAAAATGTACAATAGACAATTATCATTTCCAATATACATTAATTCTAATCGATCGATCAACGATTTTTAAATAATAAATTATATCTATATATCTTGTAGAATAATTTGAATAATAAATTATATTCTATGAAGTTATATTTTAAAGAATAATAAGATGATGGAACTTTATGCAGAATAAAAATTAATCATATGATATCATTTGTTTAATACAAGGAGATCTTAAACTACTACTATATTAATACGTGTACAAGACCTTATGACAACATAACAAATAGGTGTGTAAACATTAAATTTAACTTACAGATAATTTCTAAAGTATATGTTCTTAAATCCCTTTCTCTGACAAACAGGATATGCAGAGTATTTTGGAATATACAAATTAGCTATTATATACATTTATGGAAATATAAATCAATTTTCCATAGTAAATGTAATACTAATAAAATAATATTTTTGTTATTAAAAGTATATAAAATCTTTTCAGTATAATCATTATATTTTTATTATCGTACATATTTTTTTTTGAAAATCTTTTTAGCTATTATATATGTCACAAAAAGCATACATAAAGTTCCATACTCTAAAAGTATTTAAAAAATGAATAATTTTGCATTATAGATTCTCTATAATACAAAAAGAGGGGAAAATCTTACATTAATGAAAATTTATTCTTTTAGTAACTAATGTTAGAATATTAAAAAAGGCATTTGTTTGGAATTTCATTTCAAACAGAGCATATTCGAAATTATTATTTGATAAAATAAAAATTTTTATTCTATATGTTAAAATATCTAAAGTTGACCAGTGTCAGACAATGTGAGTAGATTAGAACTTTTATATTATAAATTATACTAAAAAAATTAGGATATAGAATTTAAATGATTAATTTTAATCACTCATTTTGGAAGCAATTTTAAGTGGTTGACATATAATTTATACGATTTCCACATAATAGTACCAATGAAAGATTTTAGTTGGTAGATTGTTATAAAATAATGATCATATCTTCTAAAAAAAAGTTACATTCTATTAATGAGTTAAGTACTATACTGCCACAGAAATATTAGTACGTTTTTTATTTTAAGTTCTCTTATTTTTTTATAACAATTAATGATATTATTGTATATACATAGTATTTAAAGTTAAATGGAAATCTTTCGTTACATAATATTTGAAAGAGATTCCTAAACGAAAAACATACAAGATACTTGTTAGAACCTTTTGCCAAGGAATGTGAATACTGAACAGTCTTCTGATATGCTGCATATTTATTGTTTAAATGTACAAAGACGTATTTTAGATTAAAGTAACTACAACTGAAACATGCTTCATAATTAATTGGTTCTGTAAAACATTCCTGGACGTACAGTATTTCTCAGTGTATATAGAGTACAATACATATTAATTATTGTCCTGATAATATAAATCTGACAGCAATCACTTGTTATATCTAATAGCATAAGGTAATATTTGTTAAATAAATATTAAATGTTAATGGTTTGAATCTTTATTGCATTGTAAAGAAGATCAACCAAATGGTGTACAGTTCTATAGCAATCCTTTCTCCTGTGATTGCATGCTATTAAATTTTCAAGAAATTCAGATAAAATAGATCAGTTATCTTATACACAAAGTATAGGAAGACATGGAATTGTATAGATGCACAAGAAGAATCTTTTAATAAATAAAACAAAACGATTATGATAGTTTTCCTTTGAAAAATGCATTCCTATAACTTGCATTAGTATCTACTAATTTTTAAGCTTATTTGTATTTTAATTGCCATGTTCACGTAAATATTTTTATATGTTAAGTTAAAAATAAGTGATAAATATTCGCTAACCGTTAAACATTACAAATGCCTTTTATTATTTGGTATTAATAATCCAGGATTAACAAATTTGATAATAATTTTAGCAAAGTTTTCGAATTTATGAATATATGTTAAAGCATTTTTGAAATAAATTATTTTAATACTCAAATAGTTTTGTATAATATAAAACAATAAAGTAGCATATAATGATATTCACATATAAATGAGTAAATAGTAAAATTACACCAAAAATGATACTTGACATAAAGAAATTAGAATAGAAAACTTAAAACATCTTGTAATGTCCAGATGTTATAATTGTAGTACGTGAAAAATATTGAGCTTATTATATATATAATGTTTTCTGTTCTCTTAAAATACAACTTTGTTCTGGATTGGGATATAGACTGGTAATACAAATTTTACATTATTACAATCTCTTTATTGAGTTCTATATAAAGCAGCAATAAATACATTCAGATATCTTTGCTACAGTATTTTTTTATATAAGTAGAGTTTAAAATGGAAAAATATGTATTAAAAAAGATGTATTTATTATTTTTGTTTGTTATTCACATTTATACTATCATATTATGTTGTTGAATCAAAGTGCAAATGTAATATTGATGCAACGTATGTGTAATATTTAAAGTTGTAGTTCGATATTTTTTTTATACAAAGATTAAAAAGATAAACTATATGATATATAAACTTCAATGTACTACTTATAGAATGTTTAGAAAGACAGATACAATCCGATAATGCGATGCTCATGTAACATCTTCATGCCTCATAAAAACAATGCTGTAAATTGATTGAAACTATCGAAATAATAAACAATAAATATTGTACATCACTTAGTCATTTTACCAAATTTTACTTTTCACCATTCAATACTACGTAAAAATTTTTAATTAAAGATCTATTTTGTGATAGAATTATAAAGTCGCTATTGCAAAGGAATCAAGTTATTCATAATAATTATATTCAAATTTGTAACTTGTTAACAAATGAAACCCTACATAGAATTAACATTATTTGCATAACTTAATTTTTTCATATTTATCATATTCGTATAAAAACAAATATATATATATACGCGCGCGCGCACATACGCATACACGCAATTTTCATAAAAAATTACTTTTTGTAAGAGACCATCACCTTACATAAAATTAGAAGAATTTGAAACACATTTAACATCAATTTATACATTTTATACATGAAATATATAATTCAATTATTTGAGCAATTATTGTTCAATGTAATAGACATTAACTTTATGTACAAAAGAAATTATTTAAAGTAACTACTTCTATTTTATATTTTTTTCAAGATATTGTTTTATTTAAATGCAATTATTGCACATCAAAAGGAATGTTAATTATCAAACTAATGATAGTAACTACATTCATTAATATTTATATATGTATCAAATGCTTATGTTCTGTGTAAATTCTGGTATTGATTACAAGAATAATTAAAAAAAGCCTTTAATCAATAGTTGGTATAATAACAATTAGGATTAACTCAAAGGAATATATAAATGTAATGATGTACTGTAATAGTAAATTTACAAAAAAGCATATAGCACAGAATTGATTTTACTATTGGGCTTTCAAATACAAGTAAATGCAATATTATTACTATGTTGTGCTTTCCAAATGAAAATTGTATGTGCTAATAGGTATTGGCTTTCCATTAATTATCACTCGTGGTCCTGTATAATAGCGCCATAAAAGGCTATTTCCTCTCTTTATCTGCTTGGTTGTAGAAAGATGGGACCAGCAATCCAACCAGCTATTATAAATTGGCATTTGTGGAGGAAGACCAGCAATTAACCTTTAGCAATAAAATTCAGTGAATTAATACTTATTCCAATTCCTGTAAAATATATAAAAAATTACTTGTACTTTAAAATAACTTACCCACAATTATTAACTGCCATACAGTGTGATACCACTAAAAATGGATATGTAATTGTTGTTGCTATAAACTGTAAAATATAAATATGTTATAATGTTTATTATATACATACTATATATAAACAATTAATCTGCTAACCCTTATGGTAGAAACAGCATATGGTTTTAATTCACGATCACTTGTAATGTATTTATCAATAGCATAAGTAGATGAACTGACTAGTATTAATACAGCAGCATTTCCAATGAGGCGGGGTACCAATCCTGCATAATATCCCATAATTCCATTTTCTTTGTATACTTCTACAAATGACCTGAATAGTCCGCTATTAATAGATAAAAAAAAGGAAATGGCTATAGAAATAATGCATTTATGATTAATATCAAAGTAAATATGTTCTGTGCAGCTTAATTAACTGTGTACTTGTATTTTGTTTCCCCACCAACAAACTGCGCCATCATCCTTAATGCAATAACATCTAATGGATGACTAACTATAATTCCAATCATTCTACTAATCAGGTCTCGTATGAGTTCATATATACACTTTTTACGCTTCTGACTACAAAAGAAATGTATCTTTTTATTAAAAAAATTTTTTAAATTTTATATTACGTACATAAATATGTGTATTTATATAATTACCTTTCTTCTAAATCACCATCATAAATCTCTTTACTAGGTTCATCTTTGAATTTGATAGATTTAGAAGTTTTTTCAAAAGCTACTGCACTTACAGTATAAGCACATAATTTTGGAATAAGGCCACGATAGCAACCAGTAAATCCATCCACATTTTTTATGTATCTAACTGTAAAATAATAATTTTAAAAAATACTTTATATCAATTATGACAAAAACATTAACATATTATATATTGCATTTTTCCGTCATGGAGCAATTTCAAAATATCATATATCAAATTTTTTACAAAGATAATATTAATTTTTCAAATAATTACTTACCGTATTGAAAAACGTTAGGTAAAGCTAAAGCCGGTTGTCCAAATAAAGTAGTTGTTGGTCGTGGTGGAATCGGTTCATACCCGATCTATTGCGTTATAAATAAAAATTATAAGCTTCCGATGAATGTTTATTTTCCAGGTAATTTATCCACTGTGCATATTTTACCTGTATTAAAACTTTAGCGTATTCAATGGGATGTGAAACAGTATTCATTAACATACGAAGTGCGATATCAGACCATAATGGTTCATCTTTCTGCGATATCATGTTTAATTAGAATTTATCCTGTCTACGTAACAGTCTTTCTGTCCTATTATCTATTTCACGATTTTGATTAATAATTACAATTAAGCTTCACTCAGTACATTGAAGCTTACACGAATTCTATATAAAGAGAACGCATGTCCAGTAACATATTTCACATTTCGTAACTGGGTAATGTCAGTAATATTATATTCCGGAATAGTAAATTGAAACAAATCGCGTATTTATAATTTTTATAGATACGAAACTCGGTCTTAATTATCGGAAACAAATGAATATAATGCACTATTTTAATAAAAAATAATATGATAACCAATCAATCAGTGATATGTATGACATAAGTATACTTCCTTATATGTCAGATTTATAAAATTCATTAAATTTTTCAAATTAATTATTATAAATAAAAATATGTTTTCAAAATAATTATAAATGATATCTTCTTCTTTTTGTATTAATAAATGTACTAGTTTTCATGTAGCGTCATACATAATGAAATGAAATGAACATCAAAGATAATAAATAAAATAAAAGTTATCAAGAAATAGTTATAAAAAGAAATATGTTTCAATCGTATAATTTTGTTGACAAATTAAATTGTCATCAATTAGAATTGATTTGAAATTAAAATTAGTAATTGAAATTATATTAATTTTGAAAATTTGATATTATACTGTTTATAGCGCTCTCTATTGATAGAAGTTGAAAAGTCATTTTTCTAGATTGTTTTCGTCATGAATGCTAGAAAGGTAAAAAAGTATATGTGAGGAATATCGTGCTGAGCTCATCTTACTATTTGTGATTCATCTGTTCTTGCTTCGATGGCAGAACTATGTGCGAAGTAACCGAGTAGTTAATGTGATGTTTTGTGCAGGCAATAACGAGGTGAGTTTTTTGATCGTGTATTATTCTAATGATAATACCTTGCACCGACATATCATCGACATATTTTCTCTTGGTAAAAATGGATAGTGTTTCTATGTTTCTATGTAGAATAATTGTTCGACGAACACGAGTGTAATAGCGACAGCAATTAAAAGAGTTTGATCTAATTGCGTGATTGAACGTACGTTTAAAATATTTTCTACGCACTTTTTCGAAGCAAGCTTCGGTTTTGTATTTTAAAGAATTAAAAAGAAAAAACAGTAATCGTCGCATGGAAAACAATTGATAGGCAAACGTTATTGTTTCGAACAGGTTTATATCCGTTGATAAACGTTTTGCAACCAAAGCGAAATTTCGTTTGCATTTATTATTCGTTCTATGATTTCGTTAAATATTAAAATTTTATCATTATTATGCATTAAGTATAAATATTTTTTATCCTTGTTAAAATCAATATTTATTATGAGATTAAAATTATTACGAGATGGTGTTCATAACGCAATTCAGTTTTATGTTAGCTTTATGTATTTCTTTCATCTATAGTCGTCAAATGTAAAAAAGTCTTTATAAAATTTGTATTAAATTTGTTCTAATTATTAATAAAAAATAATGGTGTTGCAGAAAGTTGTGAAATCCAGAGATCAGAGGAATATTTTAGTATGAATTTGTTGCAGAATGCCAATACAGGCACCACAGTGGACTGAATTTCTTTCCTGTCCAGTTTGCTGTCATGACTTTGATGTGGCCATACGTGGTCCAATCTCCTTAGGATGTGGTCATACCATATGTCGTACGTGCCTTGCAAATTTACACCGTAAACAATGTCCTTTTGATCAGGTAAATAATATTAGTATTTTATAAGTAAAACTTTATAGTTATGATGGATTTAAAGATATTACAGCTTTCTTTTAATTATAAGTTTTGTTTTATATGTGAAAAGTAATATTGTCTTTATAATTTATGATGTTAAAATGTTTTTACTTATTTCAGAGTATTATTAATACAGAAATTGAAAGATTACCAGTAAATGAAGCTTTATTACAATTAGTGGGAAATCCTATTCCCACAAATGTTGCAACAACTTATCAAAAATTACTACCACCTGAAGATCATACCAATTATTTGGTTGCTAAATGTTGTATTGAGGAACTTGCTTTATATCTCAAACCATGCCAGACAAATCCTTCTTTAACCACAGGTAATGTTAATAGTTATTTCAATATAATATTATGTTAACATTTTATAATTTAATATTTTTAATAAAAAATAGGTGCCGGACTTGTTTCTCGACCAATGCAAAGGAAATTAGTAACTTTGGTGGGCTGTCAATTGGTTGAACCAGAAGGAAGAGCACGTGCAGTAAGAGCAGCTAGAAGTTTAGGTGAAAGATCAGTTACAGAATTAATACTTCAACATCAAAATCCGCAACAACTTAATGCTAATTTATGGGCTGCTGTTCGTGCTCGTGGATGTCAATTTCTTGGGCCAGGTATACTATAAAATAATCTAATGATAAAAATAAAAAATGAAGTAATATATAATAACTATTTTCTCATCCTTCTTAGCAATGCAAGAAGAAGTGCTAAAACTTGTTCTGTTAGCTTTGGAAGATGGATCTGCTCTTTCTAGGAAAGTATTAGTTATGTTTGTAGTTCAGCGTTTAGAATCACATTTTCCTCAAGCTTCCAAAACAAGCATAGGGCATGTTGTTCAATTATTATACAGAGCAAGTTGCTTCAAGGTAAGATGTAATTATTATTTTCAGCAGTTACTTGTTACTAAAAAATTCAAAATGCTCAAGTAAAATGTTTGGTTAGGTCTCTAAACGAGAAGGAGATTCGTCACTGATGCAATTAAAAGAAGAATTCCGAACATACGAAGCTTTAAGAAGGGAACATGATGCTCAGATAGTGCAAATCGCGACTGAAGCTGGTTTGAGAATAGCACCTGATCAGTGGTCTGCATTGTTATATGGAGATACCAGTCACAAGTCCCATATGCAAAGTATTATAGACAAACTTCAAACTCCACAATCTTTTGCTCAAAGTGTACAAGAATTGGTTATTGCTCTCCAACGTACTCCTGATCCTGGACAATTAAGTAGTTTAAGACCACAATTAGAACTATTAGCTGCAATAGATCCTAGCCCAGGTACAGTATGTTATGTTTCATGGTTTTATTAAACAAATCGAACATCTAGAAAATTAAATTAATTAATTTCATTGTAGAAACTGAACCTCCAACATTAGCAGAATGTCGTGCAGCATTAGAAGCTGTTAGAACTGTAGTTGCGGCGTTAGTAGAGTTCATTCAGCAACATGGTAATCGAAAAACACAAGATGGTACTCATAACGTAGGTCCTGGTCAACCAAAATATAAAGTAAGCATGTGTCGGGATCTCGCACTTAGAGGATCTTGTCCTAGATCTACTAATTGTACATTTGCTCATAGTGATATGGAACTGGATAAGTAAGTATATACACACATATATTTATTTAAAAAAATTCTATATGAATATGCGTGTATTTCTTATCTATATATATTTATCTTTTGTTAGATATAGATCAAAAAATCGGAAATTGAATCTTAGATCTAATTTGCCTGGAACCAATAATTCAGATGTAAAAACGGATAAATCAGTTACTGTATCAAGTAACAAGACATTTAAACAAAGCGACGATTTATCTTATCATTCCATAAAATCACATGATAGTACTCGTAGAGAAAGTAAGTGTATAACATAGGTAATACGAAATGATAATTTGAAGAAATGATAGCTATTTTGCTTTTAGATTTTAATTCTATGAATAAA
Source organism: Tetrapedia diversipes (assembly GCA_033822845.1). NCBI lineage: Eukaryota > Metazoa > Arthropoda > Insecta > Hymenoptera > Apidae > Tetrapedia > Tetrapedia diversipes. The sequence goes on from JAOPTO010002356.1 coordinate 1,167,027, forward strand.
GCTAATCCAATACATCATACCGCAACAAATGAAAATAATTTTATTGGATCATTGACAAATTATATGTTACCCTCTCCTCAAGGAATGTTACCTATGATACCTACAAAAAATATGGATGTGCATTGTTCTCAGTACATTATGCCTAATGCACCTATTGATTATACAACACCTAATCTCAGTATGTGGGATTCATCACAGATTTCATCTAATATAACGAATGGAATTTCTAATGCTAAAAAGGTAACATAAATTTTTATTTGTAATTAAATCTTGCTATTATACATTTAAATAATTTCATGTACGTTATATACTTTATATTATATATTAAAACGTTTTCACATATTATACTAGCGGACAGTTGCCAAAACATTGGCGATGTTATTACAACGCAGGATGGAAATTTTAAATCAACTTGAAACAATTGTCAGTAAACAAGTGCCACAGATGAAAACGGTACGATGGTTAACTATTTGAAACTCCGTGAAAGCTTTTTACATATACTTTATTATTGTATTTTTTTTATTATTTATTTTGTCTACAGAATTACGACATACAAGGGGATACATTATCATCGAATTTCTCTATATGGACAAATACGCCGAATAATCCAATGATTCCTCCATCTAGTATGAACTGTAATAATAATTTCCGATGTGCAGATTCTATTCTGTTTGACGATGAATTTGTGCCATTTGATGCATCATCTAGCAGTAAATATGGACCAATTTCTAAATTATCAAAAAATTTACTTAGGTAATAATTCTTGTTTTGCATTTTTTTCACAAAGGATGTATATAAAATATTAGTAATAATGAAATAATTTTCCTCTAGATCTACTAATGGCGTACAGTCTACAAACATTTACACAGAAGGAGTACCTCCTGCAATATCTGCTTATCGACCTATGCCAACTACAAACTCTATTACATCTTGGTATTACGGTAATCAACGTAAGTATATTGACGTGGAAAAAATATTGGACAAATATGGATAATAAAGAATATAAACTTTAATTGATGAATACTTTTTTTTGTTACAGCCTATGCTACCATCGGCGCAAATGGAGGAATACAATCTATTAATAATACAAGCTTTGGGGATAGTTACATTACTTTTGGTCGTAATATTTCTGACTCAGCAGTACACACACAGCTTCCTCGATCGGAGTGCATGTCTAAAGAGTAAGATAATATTTTGATGGAACTATTATTTCATTAATTATTTAAAATGTTCACCTAAAACGTAAATAAATGTATTTTCAGTTTAATTCTTGAATCACAAAAGGTAAAACAACAATTAAAACACCTTGAAAAAAAGATTAATGATTTAAAGGTATGTACTGCACCAATTTTTATATGTTACTACTTTTAGATGAAGTATTGTTAATATGAAAATATGTTTAGCTTGCTACTCAAGGAGCGACATTTACGGCAGGAGAACGACTAGCACAGGAACTACAAATGATCGAAGCTGGTATTAGAGAGAAAGAAAAGGATGTACGAAATTGGAACCCGTATGGTACTGTACCTTGGATTCAATCGTCGAATAATTTAGTTAGTTCTCAAAATTTCAGTCAAGATTATAAACCCGAAGAAGTAAGTTATGTGTCTTTATTTATTGCAAAAGTGATAAAATTCTATATAAAACTTGAAATTTACTTTCAGGAAGATACATATGAGGCTGGTATTGCAAACGATATGCGAGAATTAGAATTGCGATGGGAATTCGAATTACAAGAACAAGAAAAACATTGGTCGAGCGAAGAGGACAATTCTAAAAAATAATAGTAAGATAGTGAGTCTTATTATGTTGTTTACTTCTTAGATCTGACCATTATTTCTTTGATGAAACATGTTCTTTTGACATGTGCATATAATTTTTTGTGCGAACTTTCCTGCATTATCATGTTTCAATTTATTCAACAAAAATGACTGAAAGTAAATGAAGTTTTTACTATTTTCATAAAAACGATTCAATACTTTTCTAAACAAAATCAAAAGAAAACACAGAATGATATTCTAAGCATTGTCGAGTATAGATAGGTAAATTTATCATTACACTTCAATCAAGGTAAACAATTTTGCTGTTGGTGTAGTATAAAATGGATTTACTACTTTCCCTTGTACTATGCTTTTAAAACTTTCGGTATGTAATATTCAACTTTTTATCTATGAAAATGTATTTTTCTCGGAATTATTAACATAATATTAAAAACTAGCTGTAAATATTGCAATATTTCAAAACAAAATTTGTCGAACGCATCATATATTTTTCATAATATGGTAATTTATTTTTAGTTATGCAGGAAGTCGCATCATTTTAATGCTTTACTAGTTACAGTAAGAATTTGTTATAAAATCATTGTAAGAAGTGAGAGTTAGCTGCCGCATTGAAATTACATTTATAGAACCAGTGAAGGGTTAATCAGTGTTCCATTATAAATGTCATAATGGGGATATCCTTTGATAAAACAAATTGAACAGATCAGAACAGATTTGTTAAAATTTAACAAATTAATGTCAGTGTTTTATAAACATGACAGGATGTAGTATATTTTGTTTATATGTTTGCACAATAAAGCAAAGAATATATTACTGATACATTCGGAAAGAATGCTATTTAACCTGCAACGAGGTTACATGATAAAAATATACAAATACATATAAATGTTATGCATACATAAAATTAACATATTCTGTTAAAAATTTGCATAATTAAGATATATATTGCTTCTAATATAAATATATATATATCTTAATTATATATATACGAACAAATATATATACATAACAAATGAGTTTTAGCTAATAAAGCAAAAATTTTTAGCTTTCTTACTGTACTTTGTTTCACGATTCATGTTTTCATATTTGAAAATATGTTTCCGAATAAAACGGTAAACTGTACATGATATCATATTTTGTTCAATTTTAATACAACTAATATGATACTGATTTTGTTTCTAAACATATCTTTTAACGAAAATTGAAGTTCGAAATTCTTTTTAAGTTTAGTTTTTGAATAATTATTTATAACTGTTTTCATAGTAATGCAACTCGTACAAAATTGTCAAATTAGCAAGGATATTAGTAAAAAAAAAACTGGGAAGATTTATTTTGGTTGTAATTTTTTCTGCTTTTATACAAATATAATTTTTTTTTAGTAAATAGTCAATACTAAAAAGAATCCTATTTCACGTTTTAAGTACAAAATGTTACAATTTTAAATACTTAAAAAGTTCAAAAAAGAAGGACAAAATGAGGAAAATTTGATAATGAACAAAATTTTCCTTTATTTGACAATATGTAGTGGAAAATTAACTACAGATTCCATTTGTGCCTGTTAAAAAACCATTGCATTTTATTTTTATCTACTGTGACTAATTGAACCTTCCAAGACAGTGATTTTTAAACTATAGTATCTAATATAATAATTGAAACATTCGATTTGTTACAAAAGTTGTTTGCGAAATCTTTATAGGTTTATATATATATATAAGTTTACGTTTCACAAGAGAAATAAAGTTTGAGAATCACTGAACTGAAATTATTTTTTACTAAAGTGAAAAAAAAATGCTAAACAGACTGTTATGCGAGCTGCAGCTCTCACGTTTGTAAACATGTTCGATTTACGGACTTACGAAAAACTAAAACAGTCACATTGGCTTCCTCTTAACTATTACTTTAATTTTTTATAATAAACTTGATTTAATGTATGTAATATTGACATACTGTTCTTGTTTTCATGTTAAAAAACAAGGAAAACGAAATTAATATTTTTCACACAAAAAATCTAATAAGATATATGTTTCATTTTATAGACAACAAATTTGTATTCTGAATAATTATTTTCTATATTTGATATAACATCTGTTAATCAAAATATTTTTGTTTCCTTATTAAAAAGTTGACTCACTTGATAATATTATGTAAATGTGATACAGAATTTGATCAAACTGAGAATATTGATCAAGTTGTAATTTTTTTATAGTATAGTGATTTATGCATTGCAATAGTCTCTTGGGTTCTTTTACTTTTTATTAAATAATGTATAGTATAGATATTAATGATTCCAGTTTTAGTGGAAATGAGATAGACTTTTTAAGAAATGAGGTCAAAGGAGATTGATCTTTCTATCTGTTTCAATGAAAAATATTATTTTACTTTACTATACAGAACTAGATATGTTCAAGTAGATGTATTATTTCTTTCAATATAAAATGTGCCTTTTTAATCATATGTAGCAGCACATGAAACCATATGATCATTTTTATAGTTGCACATATTAATTTCAATGTTTCTAAATTTTGCAATATAAAAGGCACATTACTCTATACTATAGAAAGGAATATAATTTCAAAACATAACTAGTTGTTTATAAAATTACAAACAATGGTGCAATTTTATTTCTTTTGTTGATTTACTAATGCAAATTTCTTTTGTTTTTACAGTATACTATGAAATATGCAACAAAAGTTTATAAAGTATGCATAAAAATTATAAAACAAATTAATTTGTTCTACTTCAGTATATGGAATTATCTTTTTCCCATTTAAAGCACAGTTAGAATACTGTTAATAAAAAAAAGTAATTAAAAGTTTTCACATATAGAACAAGTAGTTTCTTCTATTTCTATAAAAAATGTTTTCATAGCAAATTAAAAGATACTTGACATACAAAATGTTTAACTGTTGGTTTTACATTGGAAATATTGGTATATTTAGACTTGAAGCTATATTTATATGTTTAAAAAATATGTTAGAAACTTTATTATTTATTTTGTTATTGGTTTCACAGATAAAATTATTAAATCTTAAAAAAAAAGTTTATGTAGTACAAATCTTTTATTGTATCTATGAGAATTTAATTTGCAATTTCTATACATTATTTCTATCATAAAGTTGTGTTTTGATGTTACAACACATAATTGGCAATAGTACTGAAGAAAACTGTACATCGGTATTGCAGAAAGGGGCCACCTTTTGATTTCATATGTTGAATACAAGTGATGTATGTAAACTGTACTTTTTGCACCAAAGTAATTCTCACATTTTAAATGAATACTTAACATTTTTACATCAATATTATATAATTACAAATCAACTAGTAACGATTTTACGATTCTGATAAAAATTATCCTTTGAACAGAATATGTCAAAAGGCATTTCAGTCTGAGCACAAAAGTAAATATAAAAATATCAAATGTTCCTTTCTGTAAATGAACACTATTTTCGCAGTATATAAAGATACAAAGTAAAATATTTATAAAATTATTAACTGTAATTAAAATTTTTTTTGACGTTAAAGTAATTCCTTTAAAATCGTTTAAGAGGAATTATAATAGTCTTTCTAGCAAACCGTTTATCAGATGTTGTTCTTCAGTTTATTTTTCCTTCTTTTTTTGTTTTTATTCATAGTATGACTCGTTAATAAATGTAGAGAGTAAAAGTGAAGAGGGCTGTGTACACTGGGAAGTAATAAGCGCAACAATACTGTTTGTGCAAGCTTCAGATTAATTGCATGTTAAACATGTCACTATGTGTATAATAATACACACGTACCTATGTTAATGGTATGAAGCCACATACAATCTATATTAACGTTCTTTGTTTGAACATAATGAAACAATAATAATTATATACATATCGGTATATAATACATATAGTCAGCGAGCACTTGGCACTTAGTAGTACTAATAGTACTTTTGTGACAGTTACGTTAAATTAATTCCCGATTGTAAGATTTTTGTTACATTAGCTGTAAACATAATAGGCAATGCATTTATGTACATTTTAGAGTCATTAGAATTAAAAAAATGATTGGAATTGTTTAATGTATCAAAACATTATATTTGTTTAAAAAATTAGCATAAAAGATATTAGTGTCCAAGTAATAACGCATATTCGTATTGCCTGTTGTGTTTAATATAATTGTTAGTCTGGCATTTTTAATGTATTTTTCTAAAATAAATAACTATGGAAAAATTTATATTATAATATACACATGTGATACATTCGCAGTTGATACTTACTACCCTAATTTCGTTCACCATTTTAAATATAAAAATAAATAAAGATTTATATCGCTTACTATTCCGTCTCGCATTATCACATTCATATATAACAAATTATAAAACTGTATATTTTTTGTTGAAAAATATTTCAAGAAATATTTAAAATAATATATTTGGCATTTGGCTGCAGTTATTCATCAGTGCACGTGAACATAAAATAAATTGAAATTTAAGATACGAATACTTTGACAATAGAGAAATACTTATTTACATTAAGATAAAATTATTTAAACATTTTGTATTGTGTATAAACAGTCACGGAAGTTTAATGTATTTTCTAAAATATGTACTATAAGTAAAAGTGTAATATATTTATCTATTCAACATAAATGTAAGTTTTTCATTTAACCAGTAATTCCTATCTATTAAAATTAAAATACATCAATAATATTATGAATTGAATAAAATATGATGAAGTTCAAAAATTCCCGGGACAAACATAATTGCGTGCGCAGACTGTTCTTATCGATTAAAGTTGCATACCGCAGTTTTTCAAGTTTGTCATATGATGGCGTGACTAGTCGTTAAGCATCAAGCAGGTCACTCCAGCGGCATTGGACTTACAATTAGTTCTGCGTAGACAGTTGTTCGGATACAAATATAAGGAAAGGTGATTTAATTGTATTTTCTGTGACAAATATATTTCTAAATATAATTTTATCACTCTATGAACAGTTGTCTAACAAATAAGAATACAAAAATTTCAAACCTCTTTCTTTTGCACATGCTTTTTTATTCTTATAACGCAAAATTTTGGAAAACCGTCGTTTAACTTAAGTGTCGGAAATACTGGATTACGTTAGTTTATTTGTAAATAGTATGCGAATGGTTGGAAAATCAATGTTTGCTATTTACGAGTCACCACGTGCATGCACTTATGAGTTCTCTCATCGGCGTGTGCAATAATCGAAACATTACATATAGTGGTCATACTTAAAAGTTAGCAAGTGGTTCGTGAAAGGTGTATGTTCAAAAAATCAAAAAAGCACAAGAAAAATAGCTAACGATATCGTGTAAAAAATATTTGAAAAAAACAATTTTAATACGAATATAGAAAGTGATAAAGAATAAATGCCTGAAAATCGAGGATACACCGTGCATGGCGTAATGCCACCACACTATTTGCATGAGTTACCGGCAGAAAATGAAGAAAGGCTCGGAAAGATATTTCAGAATTTAGATTTAGATGGAAATGGGAGAATTGATGTGAAAGATTTGTCCAAAGCGCTTCATCAGGTGGGAGTCGATAAATATTATGCAGAGGTATGTGTAATTCCATAAATTGTATTTCATTTGGAAATTGCTCGTAGATAGAACGATCGAACCGCATAATGCGGATATATGCGACTTGAGTATCGAGTTAATACTTGAGCGATAATCTGTTATTCTTTTTAAAAACATTCAAATGTACAACTTTCTTATATCTTTATTGTAATTATTGGACGGAATTTCAATTTAATTTCAAATATTATTATTATTAAAAGGTACGATTAATAATTGTTGTTATGTGTTTCTATCTTAAATACTTTTAACACCTTAATTAGAACAAGTACTTTTAATAGAAATATACGATTGGTTAATTTATAAAGAAACGTTAGAAACGAAATAAAAATAGAAATTAAATAAAATACAAAAGACGGTAGACAAAAGTTCGTATATATTTTTAAATGGTATATCTTTATCATAATTTATATACAAAATTTACAATAAGCTCTACAACTTTAAACTTTATACGTTTTGTCAAATCTTCGGTTGTGGTTATTTAACATTTTGTTGCGATATATATCTTTTTTAATTTCCTGTAATTATATTTTCGAAAAATATTGAAACATCTTTTTTTTTTTATATATTTTTACATAATCCAAATAGTAGTGACCTCGAATTTATCGTAAACAGTATCAGTATAAGATCAAGCGGTATTATTTAATTTAAAGAAGGTTGTCATTGATATTCCTGAAGCCGAACGAGATATATATTCACCATGCTTTGCGCTTAACACAATTTACAGTTTTATCAAGGTTAATACCCATCGTCATACTATTTTTTAAAGCTTCAACAGAAAGATATTTCTGTATGCAAATCCATAAGAATTTCAGTTTATTTAATCGTTCAAAACATTACAATAAAATTTTATTTGTTTTACAAGAGTGTTATAAAATCTCTTTTAATTAACTTTTGTAATATCTTAAAGAGTAAATTTATATTTTTTTTAACTTATTTTTACATAATTCAGGAATTTCTTTTTTTCAGAAATTTTTGGCTAGTTCGGATAGCACTAAAAGCGGTGATATAACGCTAGCGGAATTTATACATTATGTCCGCGAACATGAGAAAAACCTTCGTCTGCAATTCTCTCATCTCGATAAAAATAAGGATGGTCAGTAGAAATATAAAAAAAAATATCAAATATCTGATATGTATAGAAGGAAACACGAAACTTTTTATTTATTGACTAATTTTGTAGGAACTGTTATTCAAAATATTTTCTTGTTTATTGATTTTTCTTGTACTAATGAATCTTTCTGTCATTATAAAAATGCTATAGACATTTGATTAATAAGAAAAGTTAAGAGATATGAATCATAACGATTATGAGTGAATCTTTGAAGCAACCTTAGTTGTTAGAACAAAGAAATAAACTAGCAGTTCCTTATGAATCATTTTATATAAAATTAATTGTCTTAAGTTAACTTAGTGTCGAAAAAAACAGATTATTATTGTTATTCTTTTCTTTATTTACCTATTATTATTTTTTCTTTCAGTACAAGCTTTAGTTAATATAATGGATAAATTAGAACTAGATATTAAATTATATTTTCACAGGTAAGATCGATTTGGAGGAGTTGATAAAAGCATTTGAAGAATTAGGAATAAAAATGGATTTTAGTGAAGCAAAAAAATTATTACAACGGTAAATTTAATGATATAATAATTTTCAGTATCTTTTTTAATTTTGATATATGAACTTACAATTTACATAGAGTTTATGATATTGATTCGTAGAATGGATAAAGACGGAAGTCTTACTATAAGCTTTAATGAGTGGCGAGACTTTTTACTTTACGCACCCAGCACTGATCTTTTGGGTCTCGTCGAATATTGGCATCATACAAATGTAAGTAATTAATATATTTTGTATAATTAGCAATATCATAAAATACTTTTACTAATCCGTGCCATAACTGATTTCAATTATTCGATTAATGAAAAAAGCTTGATTATACATTTATTCATCATTATTATAATGCAAACATCTTTGAGATCATCTACTCTCTATATAATGATTGTACGATGAACTCGTAGATATAGTTTGCATGTGTATGCGAGAAAACAATCGTCGATTCATGATGATTCGTCGACAAAGAGGGCTCGACCGGATGTGTGACGTAGTGGTTGTCATTCCAAAGTAACCTTGATAGTTTCCCAGCTGTTTCTATCACCTTTCTCACTGCAACGTACCTCCCTTCTCTGTGCAAATGGATTTCACAAGCATGCGCTTTAAGAAAGAATATAATTTACTTGCACATGCGCTGTTTAAATTTTGCATAGCCGTATGGCTTCGTATAAGAAGAGAGAAGTAATAAAATTGCGATATTCTGTGAAAATGGAACTCAAAACTTTAAATCGTGATTATTTTTTTTATTATAGCAGAAAATACTGTTAATAGTGAAAACGTTGCTTAAAATAATAGTGGCCGAAAAAGAAGATGTAGGTTAAAATTGATATCATCTCTTTCACTCGTTAACATTAAGAAAGTCATTGAATAGCGCAGTGCTATAATATTCAACCTTTCAATTTATTTCAAATATTAATATTCACAATTTTATACATATATTTCCAATTTCGTCGCGAGATTTGGTTAAAAGCTTTCTTTAAAATAAATATTTTAAAATTTATTTATTATAATATAATATTTTAATTTCAAACAACAATTTAATTTACAAATCTATAATAACTGTTATTTAATAAGATAACATAAAGTATACAATTATTGTTTACCACAACATCGTATTTTAGATAAAATACATGTCGATAGCAAAAAATTTAACGGTATGAATTGATAGTTTACAATTTCTTATAAACAAAAAAAAACAGGCTAAAGACTAGTAATGATCTTTAAAAAAGAATTGTTTTCATTGTTTTCTTATCATCTTTTAGTTTAAATTTGTAATTGTAAACGTCAGGATTTGTCAGAATGGTGAAATAGTTTGTATCGTTTCATCAGCCGTGTCCACTATGTAAGGTCAGCATCTACTGTGTATAATATACGGATAGTGTTATATTACAATATTGCCCCTAAATTTAATTTTTAAATTTTTATGAAAAATGTACAAATAATTATAAAAAAATATATTTATTATGATAAATATAATTAAATTTAAGTAAACAACTTAATTTTTTGAAGTATCTTATAAATTTATAGTATTAATGTAGAAAATGAAACTTTATTGTTGATCAATCAACATTTACTATTCAGTTCCTTATTAATTTTCCACGTCATGACGCAGTTCATTATTCACGTGCATATTTCTGTATACGTACAACTGTACTACGTTTACTTATATGCGCTCACGTGACGTGAATATTTCATCTGTGAATGATGAATATCCTATTTTCATTATATTTTTTTATTTCCTTTCAGAAAAAAATTATAAGGCTATTTTTCATGGTAGCTATGCACATATGTACGAACTGATTGGCTTACCTATTACGGCATTCAATTTTTGTACTTGTATAGTTAACTTTCACGTGAAAAGAGGCCACGTGATCGCACGTCTCACTTAAATGTATTAATACACCAATTAAAATACAGGATTGGCCCAAATTGAAACATTAAAAGAAATTTCGATTGTACATATGCTGCTGTATTTTATATTGACTGTTACAATTATAAAAATAAATTTCAGTGAATAAATTATCTTTACTGTAATTGCCAGAAAATACAAATTTCATTGAACTGACGGTGATTTTATTATCGCTATCTTATATCATAAACCATTTTAAATACTGCTACAGACCACGTTTTAACACATTTAATACTTATACAAATAAAATAGTAAATTAATAGTTAGGAGGATAATAGGTTTTTAAATAACATCAATTAATCATATTTTAATCAAACACAAAAAATAAAAATTAGTTTAACAGATACTTTCTTTGAAAGAATGCATTAAGCAGTATGACGTATACTGTAGATATTGCACGAAAGGTAGTGGGGAGATTTCCCCGGCTAGAATAAGCGATATCTTTATTTCAATTCCTGTGCCATTTCTTGGTGCTCCTCAGTCTTGAGATCGGACTCCGAGCTCTCGAATCGCTGATTGATGGCGAGGCTCGTTTTATCTAGTTCCTGGATATATTTTGTTCAATAGTTTTTGTTATTTATTTCTTTGTGCATGTTTCTTCTGTTTGTCTTACGTCCTCAAATGTGTTAAATGCACGGATTGATGAACTGTTCTGCTAAAGTTTAGTTTAATTTTCCGGTAGAACTTTCTCCGTGATCACAGTTTTCATTACGTTTCATTCGCAATAATGTATACGTTAAAAAAGTCAGGATTTCTGAAACATGATTGTATTTCATCCACCTGTCCTGTTTGTGAGGAATTTCTTCAAAATTATCATGAATTGTTACAGCGGGTGAGTGTTTCTATACAATAGTAATGTAACTATCTATGGATGAAAAGGGAGTAATGAGTTTAAACATGACTAAGAATTTATTATAGTTTTAATTTGTTGTAAATTTTCACTATTATTTTCTTAAGAAAAGAAAAAGGGTCAAAAGCTTAAGATTGTTAATCTTAATATATTATAACCAGTTAATAAAAGCACATTAAATAGATTGAACAGAAGACTCTTAGGTCTTATATAGGTTATAAAGCTTGTGAAGAGGTTATGGTTGGCAAAATTATCACGTGGTAGAAGAAGAAAACGAAAGTTTAATGATATTATTGTGTACTTTTCTTAAATTATTTTCCATATTAAATTTTTTAAATTAGTTGCATTTTATTATGTAAATTTAATTTGTTTTTGAATGCATCAAGAAAATTTTTAAATTCTAATTTATTAAAACATTAATTATGTACCATTCTTTGATAAAATGCAATGCTGCAAAAATTTCACTGCATTTATCATATTGATACATATATAATTTACTAGCAAATTTGAACAAACAATAATTAATGTTCCTGCACTATACCAGTAATTATGGTGACAGCTGTTGGAAGATTACGTATATATAAACATTTTTATTCTTTAGTAGAAAACTAACTTGAACATTATAAAAATTTAAGAAATCAAAATATCTAAAATAAACTTATTTTAAGAAGTGAATATAACATATTTAATTTGAAAGTTAGAATAAAATCTTCATTGATAAAAAGTATGTCTGGCAAGGGTAAAACATCAAACGATGATTCATTGTGAATGCAAATCTTGTCCCTTCTCCAGTTCGTTCGAGATTGTTCTGTACGAGCGTTTACTACTGAGTCAAACTTTGCGCGGGAATTTTACAATTAGATTCATAATTGATTTTATTTAAAGCAAATAACATTTGAATTTAATTCTATAATATTTGACCAATCTGAAAACCACTTATTGGATTTTTATATTAATTGTAAAATTATTTAAAAAAAGAATTAAAAATAATTTTTTAAAGTATCACAAAATTTTTTAGCAATATATATAATAAAGTTTTAACCTCAAATTATCGAATTATTGGGTATTGTGTGTTATATACTGATTATTAGAGTGACATTCAGAAGATACTTAAGTAAGGAGAATTGTATGTCAACACGAATGCATGAGTACAAGAAAGATATATAAATTTATTTTAATCTAGGTTGATTATTTTGTACACATTTTAAGTTTATATTGAAAACAAAAATTGAAAACGTATTAAAAAAATTACGAAATTAATATATGTTTAAATGTTCTTCTCCTTAAAATATAAAAATTGTAAAAAGCAGTATGTAAAAATATTGTAACAAAATTTTTATGCTGTACTAAACCAAGTACATATTTAAATGTCTAATCCACATAAAGCACTGTAACCAGTGACCGGGCAATTGTTATCTGACACTTGAGTGGAGATATCGATTTTCCCGTAATTTCTAACCGTCATTATTTCCATTTGTGCTTCACAAGTAATGATTTCTGCAAAATACCAATATGATTTTGTATTCTTGTTGTCCATATTATTATGTATTATGATAAAAAATAAATTAGAAAAAGTATGAGAATTTGTTTTTTTTAATTTTAATACAAATACATAAATGTTGCTCATTCAAAATTATGAATGAATTTTTTCGTGAAAAAAATATCAGTCCAAAATGATGGGAACTTTAAATATAAGATCGTTATTGAAATATATCTAATTTTAATTAATCTTATCAAAGTATCGCTTTAATCGAAGTTTCTTAATACATTTAGATTAATATGAAACTTGTATTCAATATCAAGTAGGTTTTTATCTCATACGGAAAAGTTCTTATTTTTTTACGTATTACTTTAAAGTACAAGAATTTGTTCCTCAGATTCCTAACATTCAAGAATATATTATTTGCGTATAAACATGAGATAATTAATACTAATCAGTTTGAAAAGTATATTTAATAAAAATGCATTAAACATTCGATGTTAATTGCAAAAAAATTAGGAAAACTTTTTGTACCGGTTAATTGACGTGTTGACTTCATTCAGAATTATTAGTATTTTATGCATTTAAGTAACATCGTAATTTTTTCACGAAAAATAGAACACGACTTTTATTTAAAATGGAGTACACCACTATTAAATAATTACGATTTAGCCTAGTCGAGTTTCTGCAATAGCAGAAATTCTTTAAATTGGAGGTTTTATGGCCGACATTGGGCAAAATACCAAGTTGTTGTTGGCTTACAGCCTAAAGTAATCGCGGAAAACTGTATACATGTTCGTTCCTTTCAGTCGTTTCTTAAATTTATACAGTCTTTATGCAAGTTACTTGTGTTAACGTATCTTAAAAAAAAAGAGTTCGGAATAAGATTTTTCCATGATGGATGACGTAGATATGGATACTGATGTACTTCAGTTTTACGTAAAGTTAAGTACTGTGATCAGAATTTTTCTTCTTTTTTTTTTAATTTATTTTATAAATTTTTGATTTCTTAGGTGATGCAATGGTTTTGACAATATCGTCCAAAATGGACACTTGGTTTTCTCTTTGTTTTCATCGAATCTGTTAATATTTTACTTCGAATACTTTGTATGAACATTGACACAGTTTTCATTTATGTTGACAGTGTATATTACCGTTAGTAATTCAAAATAATTCTTGTTGTTAAAGAATATATTGATAAAACCTATTCGTGTAATTGATTAAAGATATAAAGGAGATTTAATTCAATGAAATCTGATGATGTCAAGGCTTCTCTATGATTTCTATTTTACTTATACGTAACTTTCTCAAATGAAATTTGACCTTTTTATCGTTGTATAAATAACTCTTTTGCTCCTTTCATGAACGAGAACAACAATTATAAATTTATTTTATTCGTTCTCAATTTCAATGATAGGAAAATTTAATTAGAATACAAATAGATAAACATAATAACGTGAATTATTTTTTTATTTCTGGAGTATATCTAGAATATATTGTGTTGACGATCGTGTCTTACATCTTACGTAGAATATTTAAAACAACAAATTTATAAAGGCATTAAGTTGATAACGAATATTTTCTCTCCTAGAAAATTTAGCAATGTTAACCTACTATTAGTTTTTTTAATAAATGTCGTTGTCATCGATTATTTGAATCATTAACAAATCTGTTAAGCCACTAAATATTTCTTCGTCACGTTTGTATTCACAATTTTAACTATATTGTAAACTTTATAAGCAAACTGTTGTTAGAAACTCTTTTTGAAAATTATACAAAAAAGTACAGCTAAGTATCATAATGATTATTTTCAATAATCGATTGCCAAAAATTCAGACAATTTGAAATGTTGAACTACTTTCTAAATATTGGCATCGTGTTATAATGCGCCTCAAGATCTTTGTTAAAAAATTCCTTTGTTTCACAGCGTTAAACCCGTAATATTATGTTGAGAAAAAGTAGCGAATTATAAAATATGATCTAACTTCCAAAACTGATAAAATAGTTGAAGATTTGTCACTGTATGTATAAATGGAGAAGTCTAAAAAGTGTACAACTGATCACAGCTAAAAAAATTATCTGACGCGTGGTATTCGAACTATCGACTTGAGCACAGTAGCATAATTATGTATTTTAACAAGACCGGGGATATAACCAGTGAACACTGGTTCAAAATATATTGGAAGATAAGAGGCGCTGAGAGAACGTTTGTTCCTTAGATAATAGTTGAAATTGTTCCTTATAAATTTGAAGTCAAAGTTGATGATATTTCAGTAAAAATGAGATATTCTTATTTAAATATTTAAGTAAAGATGTATTTTGATTATTCAAATCGTAAATTGTCGATGTTTTCTTCTCACGTATTTGGCAAGAATGGTAGAAACATACTCATACATTGTTAAAGTTAAAATATGGTTAATAAAAGATTGATCGCTTAACAAACACCGATTTATCAAAATTTAAATCATATTTCCACAATACAGCTTCCTTCAATATGCAAATTAGTAGTTCATTTTCGGTGCGTTCCTTAAATTATGTTTTTATTTCTGCAAAATTGTACCAAAATGTATTACTCTTATAATTACGTTGGTTATCATATTTTAGTATATGGACATTGGAGAGGACATTGGTGTCCCTGAAGATTTCACAACTAGTGAAATAGTCTCTGGAATGTGGTGGCGACATTTGCTGTCCGGTGGCATAGCAGGTGCTGTATCGCGTACATGTACCGCACCTTTGGATCGTATTAAGGTCTACCTACAGGTACGTTATACTTTAAAAATTTTAAGCATACGGAAATCTTCCTTTCATTAGAAAGTTAAATTCTTCAATTTAATTCAGTGTAATTAAATTTTTATTAAATTTCAACAATAAAGTAGTAAGCATTGAGAGATTTGAATTGATAAGCCGTCATTAGGTACTTTTCTCTGAGCCTAATTTTCTGTTCAATCGAACCCTAAGTATTGAAATGGAAGGATGAATGAGAAAAAGAAAAGAAAATTAAAACTTAGATACAAAAATACTACAATTTAACAAACAGTGTGAATAAAAATATTAAATATGTAATAGTTAGAATCAAAACTATGTGAATTTAACTTTTTATGTGAATTTTCTTTGTTTTACAAAGAAGAATACTTTCAGGTACATGGAACGCGACACTGCAAAATCAAAAGTTGCCTTAGGTACATGCTTCGCGAAGGTGGATGCAGAAGTCTGTGGAGAGGAAACTGTATAAATGTAGTTAAAATCGCACCAGAAAGCGCATTGAAATTTATGGCCTATGAACAAATTAAGAAAGCAATTAAAGGAGACAACGTTAGGGAACTCGGACTTTGTGAACGATTAATAGCAGGATCTTTAGCTGGTGGAATTAGCCAGTCAGTCATATATCCACTTGAAGTATGAAATTAGCACAATAAAATATGATATTGATAAACAGTATTGTCACAGTAACATTGCATTTGATTTATTGTAGGTACTCAAAACCAGACTTGCACTTAGAAAAACGGGTGAATTCTCTAGTTTAATAGATGCAACAAAGAAAATACATAAACAGGGAGGTCTGAAATCATTTTATAGAGGCTATATCCCTAATTTAATAGGAATATTTCCATATGCTGGTATAGACCTGGCTGTGTATGAAGTAAATATGAAGTTAAATTAATAGTTGCTTAATAAATTTTAATTGAAATAATATTAATTTATATTTTTTATTACAGACGTTAAAAAATATGTATTTACGGACACATGACAAAAATGAACCACCACCCTTATGGATATTATTACTGTGTGGAACAGTTTCTAGCACAGCTGGTCAAGTATGTTCATATCCACTAGCACTAATCAGAACACGTATGCAAGCTAATACAGCACCAGAAATGTCTAACAACATGGTTGGTGTGTTTAAACGTATTATTAAAACTGAAGGAATTCGTGGTTTGTACAGAGGTATAACCCCAAACTTTTTAAAGGTATGGAATAGTATAGAAAAACAAATTTGTTATATAAATTATAAATGTTATAAAATATACATCATTTATTTGTTTCCTTTTGTAGGTGATGCCATCTGTATCAATTAGTTACATAGTATATGAGAATACCAGAGTGCTTTTGGGAGTTAATATGACGTGATGATTATTTATTTTAGGTGATACTAATTTAACTAAATTATTCTTAAACTACATTATAAGATATAAAAACCAGCTAATTGTTGGCTACTGTAATAAGCAATCTGACATATTTCTACCTTTTGTTAAATATAACGTCGCTTATTTATTATTAACTTCAAGCTTATATGATTATTTAAGCATTTGCCATTATATTTTCCAATTGTATTATACTATTAATATATATTAAGAATACCCATTTGTAAAAAATTTTGAATAAGAAAATAAGTGTAATAGCCAACAAAAGAATTGGAATTCGTTTTCATTAATTTTATATTTGTATGCTTTGCGTGTGTGTATGCATCGCATTAATTATTTTAATAATATTGACTTGTATTTTATTTCCATGAAGCAGAACGAAAATGTAGATCCATAATTTCGAAATAGGAATGATAGTACAAAGACCTTTAGAAGAAAAAAGTATTATGACTTATAATTTCATCTCAATTGTTTTTTATTGGAAGGAAAGAAAAGAATAGTTATAATTATAGTAATGAGAAGAAAGAAATTCTTCATACTATTTACAAGGTATTTGAAATATCAGGTAACATACACATAAAATGTAATTTTATGAAAAATGTAAATGAATGTATTACTTAAAAAATACATTACATAATATTGCAAATAGGGGAACCGAGTTATATTGTTACTGTGATATGTATGGTCATAAGCTTAATCGAAAACATAATTCATTGCATAACACCTTATCAATTACAAAAATGTTTAATTTTTATTGTAAACCTCTTTCAATAATATATTTAATAATGATGATAAAAATTACTGCAATACTCATAATGTCATTAAATACTTCATTAATAAGATGTTATGCTATGAACTGTTGTGAAAACTGTAAGTTTTATTAATCTTTTATAATTTATACCTTAAACTTGCTCCATAGACAGACAGAGTACATCCTCGATATTATACTTGTGTTTTAACGTAATTTTCTAACTAACAGATTTTGTGAACAAGTTATGTATATTGTGTATATTATAAATATGTACATTTAGATTTTATCGAAGTACATCATGAGAGAGTATTATATCCGTGTCTGTTTGCTTTCTTTAAAGTAATCACAAAAATAATTGTAAGTGTTAACCAATGATGATAAAGAATAATAAGGTTTGCAATTCACGTTTGAACAAACATTAAACATTATTTACAAGCGCGCTTTTTAAATCAAACATTCTTATCTTCTCAATTAATTTTTTTTACAGAAGAAATAAAATACAACGTAAATGAAGTAATTAAAAATGATGAAACTCATTTATATTGGATAATTATAGTATTTACATTCTGGGTATATTACGCAGAAATGTAATTGAATGAATATTTTCTATAATTTCTCAGTTATTAAGACATTTGCTGTGTTAGAAAATAAATTATAAATAATTTAAATGGATTTATAAATAAAATTATCTAACATATAATGTAAAATTAAAATGTTTAATAACAGTTATTTTAACAATTATTACGTATGACAAAGCTGTCAACTAAGTCCTTGTAGAAAACAATGTGAATTGATAGCTTTTTAGTTCTTTTTACAGTTCTATATCTGTGTACACTTAAGACTTTTGCAAAAAAAAATAAACATAATTTATAAATTATTGTAAAATATTTAGTTCTTAAGCAATTAATACCAATTATTGAATTTGACTGATGGCGGATATTATCTATTTAACATATGTTACAAATGATATTCCTGCCACTATATATGTATGTGAATAATATTAATTCCATCTAAGGAATATTTAAAAATATGTGCATTGTTAAAAAATAATCACTTTCTTCTATATATTTATTTATCTATTTATCCATATTTATCAATTTCATGTAAACTACCAAAGAATGTTTTTGTGGTCTACCATACAAATACATAATTCTCTGTTACATTACACTAGCTATATTTTACATTTATTTGTGTATACAAAATATAATAATTATGATATTTATTTTTGTAAATAAAAGATAATCATATAAAAAACTTGAAATCACAACAGTGTTAATTGTTTCTAAATGTGTATCATGATTGATAATGTACACTGTTCTGTATTTAATACCGAATTAAATAATATTATGAACATTATTATACAGTATTTTATTCATATTATGATATACACAAAAATGTATTCAATTTTTTATGTATATATTTTTCTACCATGAAAATTTTAGTGTATACAAACATTATTTTAATTTGTAGAAAAATAAAATTAATTTTGTTTGTTTATTTGAATCACAATTTGGGATAAATCAAATTACATTACATTAAATGTATTTGGTGTCCTACAATCTTCTTTTTTTATTTTAACATCAAAGTTAGTTATTTTAATATATAATTATAAAATGTTTTTTTTCCTGTTATTTGTTTTTCATAGTTATTAAAAGATGATAAAGTAGTTGCAACTGAATGGTAATAACAAACTAGTAATTTAACATGAGAATACTTTCCCTCATTGTAGTTTAAATGTTTATGAGTTTAAATGAAAAGATAAAGTATCAGGAACCTATTATATTGAAATGCATAGAACAACTTAGCATATATTAAATTATATTAACATCATGATAAACAAATATCAATATTTGAGCAATAAGTTAGAAAAGATGTTATTATTTAATTACTTCTCTACTAGGCATTTTAAGTAAGATGCATGTATGTGTACAAAAGTAAGCCTAAGAAATTTACTGAGTATTTGAACAAAATATTATTGTGGAATGTTACAGATAATTTTTATTGAACACACTGCTTAGGCCGTTTCTAAAAATTTTGCAGCTTCTTCATCTAGGATCCAATATAATTCTCCATTGTATGGTTGTACACGAGCAGCTGGTAAATTTTCTCTGTCTTGCAAAATTCTCTGTGATTTTAAATATTAAAAGTAAAAATATAGCTTTTATACAATTAATAAATTAAACAATTTTTTTTAACTATCAACAAAATAATCACCTTAATAACTTCAGCTTTGCTAGATCCAGTAATAGCAAATATACACTTTTTTGCATTATTTATCACAGGAAGGGTAAGAGTAATACGAGATGAGGGTGGTTTTGGAGAATCATTGACAGGACAAACCCACAAGCTTGCTTCATTTAACAGCTTATGACCAGGAAAAAGAGAACACGTATGTCCATCTGGACCTAATCCCAAAAGAAGTACATCAAAACATGGAATACGATCAGGAGGAAAAAATACGGACATCTTCTTAATATAATCTTTTGCAGCATCTTCAGCTATAAACAGGATAATCAATATGATTATAAAAATAATGTTTTGCAAAAAATAAAGAAAAAGTAGAAAATTGTTTTACCAGATAGATCAGGGTTAATTTTTATGAATTGATCTTCAGTAATTGGTATCTTTCCAATCAATTTTGATTTATATTCTCCATAAGTGGAATCACTACTATCAAAAGGAACAATTCTTTCATCACAGAAAAAGAAATACCATCTGCTCCAATCAGTTGTAATGTTAGGTAAGCTCTGAGCCAACAATTGTACTAAAGAACCCCCTGATAGGAATCAATATTCCATATTTTAGTATCCAAAAAATATTTTAATATAAAGAATGATTATTAAAAGATATAAATTTTTGAAATAAAATAAATAAAGAGCATCTAAAATATAATAATATAAATTAGGGTCAAATAAAAAAGAAATTAAATGCGAAATAGTCGTGCAATTTTTTTATAACATATATAACCTAAAAATATAAATATACTGTAAATGCCGACTATAATTTTTCATTTAATATGTACCTTATGAATATAAAACATTTCAACGTATCCGATTGATAATATTGTCTAATATTTTAGAAGCAACAAGCCGAATTGATATTTATTTGAGACATATCACCTGATAATCCAAGTTTGAATGTATCACCACTTACGAGTGCTTCTTCAGCACTCGTTTGGAGCAGGTTAGACAAACATGACACTACGGATCCATCCCGAGGCTCGATTAATATTTTCTCCATTATTTAGATGTAATTTTTAAATACTGCTTGAATTAAAAACTGTAAATAAAGAAGAAATTTGATACAATCAACTGAACTTGTACTGAGCATAAAGATGTAAGGTAGTATTACTTATATAGCATTGGTTAACAGTAATCAGAATACAGCATTGGACATTCACGATGACACGTGATAAACTTACGATACCATGTTTTGTACGTTACTATGATCGTGCTGCCAGTCCGTTTTGTATTTGAATATGTTTTCGGTTAATATGAAACTGCGCTATCGATTATTGTAAAAAAAATTCATAACTTGTGCATGATATTTACATACTTTGTTGATATAACCTATGTGTGGATATGTAACGGCAGTATTAATTTCCAATTGTTTTTTAATTCCTTCAAAACCAAAAATATTTCATTCATACTATGTAAAATCTGATTTAATAAATTTATTTAAAAAATGAAATGTATTTATTTGTCAATTTAAATCCAAAGTTTTATAAAGTGAATCATATTCATAAAGTAAATCTTGATACAAATTTTAGGTTATAAACTCTCCAATGATAACTGGAATACTTGATTTAGTGAAATGTTGTGACCAAGTCAAGATGCACAATATAATACACTTAATGAATGTAAAAGTGTTCTAGATGATTGTTAGTTAATTTTTTGAAAATAACGATCATGTCTGTTTGTATGCGACTTGCTCGCAGCAAACTAATCCGTTTGTTAGGAGGTATAGCTATGAAATGTTGGGCTTTCTCTGGAACTTATATACTTGCTTGTTTTCTTTTATATTGGTTGTATGGTGGAATTTCTGCTTTCTTCTTACTTTGTTTTGCCACAACAGGTAAATTTATTAATGTTTAGAATAAAATCTGATTTTATTATCACTTTAATAGTAATATTATGTATGTATTATAACATATTTGTAGGTATATTGTATCATAGAGAGGATCAGCTTGTGTATCATCCAGAATGGCCAGCTAATTCTCGGGTATATGTTCCTGCACCATCAATATTTAATTTACCTTATCAGAGTATTTATATTAGATCAGGAGATGGTACAATGTTACACATGTTTTTTATTTCTCAACCAGAGGATAGAATAAAGAAGGTGCCTACTTTATTATTTCTTCATGGTAATGCTGGTAATATAGGACATAGGTTAGTAAATTTGAATCTCTTGCTATATAATTTTATATGTAATTTAAAATATAAGATAAAATTGTTTCAGATTAAAGAATGCAGTTGGATTATATCATACAATTCAGTGCAATATTTTAATGTTGGAATATAGGGGCTATGGTTTATCCCAAGGCTCACCATCTGAAGAAGGTTTATACATGGATGCTCGTGCTGGAATTGATTATTTATCTAGTAGAACTGATATAAATACAAATGAAATAATTGTATTTGGTAGATCATTAGGTATATTTATAAAATTTAGAGATTTCTTATAAACAGTTATATCATATATTTAACATATTTAATATTCTTTATTGTAGGAGGAGCTATAGCCATCAATTTAGCTACAAAGTCAGAAAATTCTCAAAGAATTTGGTGTCTTATTCTTGAAAACACTTTTACTAGTATTCCTGATATGGCAACATTACTTTTTGGATTGAAATGTTTACAATATCTACCCCTTTTCCTATATAAAAATAAGGTAAAATTAATTACCTTTAACCTTTTAACTGGGGAGCTGGCTTGAAGAAGCAATTTTCTAATGACGAGTTAACTGGTAATCCCCAGTTAAAAGGTTAAAATTTAATTTTTTTGTATAACAGAAGTTTTATTGAATTACGTTATATTACAGTATTTGTCCATTTTCAAAGTGCGATCGCTAACGGTACCTACATTATTTATTTCTGGTTTGGCAGACACGTTAGTACCTCCGCGTATGATGCAAGATCTTTACAAAAATTGTAAAAGTCCGTGTAGAAAAATAATTTCGATGTCAGGAGGTACACACAATGAAACATGGTGTCAACCAGGATATTATAAAAATATATGTAATTTCTTAAACGAGTTGAGGGAAAGCCCTCCAGTTCAGGCCACATCTAGTCACTGGCAAATAGATGATATATAATTACATATTATAAAGTTCATGTTACGTCCAAAGTAATAATTATATTTTGAAGAATGTTTAATACTAGCTCAGTATAACTTAACGATTTAAAAAATATAGTTTAACACAAATGAATACTGAATTTTTATTGTGATCAATCGATTTAATTACAAACATAATTTAGGTCATAATTAATGGGGATCAATCTACTAAAATACTTTATCAGGACTTATATTAAGATAGTAACATCGTAAAAAATGCAGCATTTAAACTAATTATCAAATTACCGTAATTTAAATTTCGTCAAGTATTTGTTTCGATCAAACCTTAATAATTAAAATCCTAAATCCTTCCAATATTTAAGGTATTTTATCAATGTAAACATAACATTACAAAAATGTTCAAGTAATTTAGTTCAATACTTTCACTGAAAAGGGGCTGTTTTTGTATTAACATATACATAATTATATAAAAATACTGATGGATTTATATGTGTAAATTTAAAAATTTATATTTTAATGTATATAAATATATGTATATTAAATATATTTTTTAATGTATATATGTATTTATATACATGTAAATATTTATTTTCATCTTAATTTCTGTCTTGAAATTTAAAAGTAAAATTGTGCACTCAATAAATACATTGAAAAATATGTTAATCATGAATCTAATAGTGTTTATATTTATTTTTATGCTGTTATTAACATTTAATTGTACGTTTAGTAATAATTTTATCAGTTTTATAAAATGGATGGTGCATTAACACATAATATTTTAAATATAAAAATAGGACAAATGCTGAAAGGAAAACTTTATGATGATTTATTTTAAGAATGATATAATTTATTTTTTGTTGTTACATAGAGTCATTTTACTAATTAAAAAGCAATTCTTGTAAATTATCAATATATGAAAATTGAAGAAAACCTTTTGAATAAAAAAAAATATGTTAAAGGTATAAAAGACAAATAAATAAATTTTTATATAAAACAACTTTAAAATTTTCTATTGATTCTCCTTCTTTTTATGGCGACTTTTTGTGTCCAAATAATGCCCACAATTACTAAAATTGTTAATACAGTTGTAGCTATTCCTACAACAATTAACAAGCCAGGGCTAGAATCAAGTTTTACCACTTCATTAGTCATTATGCTAGCAACTTTCATTGTAAGATTTTCTTTAAAATAGGATGTATTACTGCAAAAAATTTGACCTTTCCATCCATACCAATGTACCATTCTGATGTTCGATATTTGTGGAGGCCAAGCACACCTTACAGAATATAACAAAATAGAGAAACATAATTGATATATTTTCTTTATATCTTGTACTTTGATTCAAAATAATAAATTAATTTGTAATAATCAATATATATATATACCTCAAATTATCTAAAAGTTGTGACCAATCGGAATAAAGTTTTGGTACCAATTCATTTAGCATCCATTGTAATTCACAATTACATTTAAATGGATTACCTTGTAGATTAACAGTACTTATTGTGGAAGTAATGTTATGTACAATTAATTTTCGAGCCACATAAGAAAGTTGATTATTGCTTAAATCTAGCTAATAATAAAAAGAGTTTATTTATTCTTAAGCAATAAAATATTACAGTTACTTTCAAGTAAAATTATAAAACTTACTGAACATATATCCATGCCATTCAAAGCATCTTCATGAATGAAGGATAATATTTTGTTATTGGATATAGAAAGATTAATGCAATTTTTAGATTGTGGTCTTAAATTTGCTAATGTATCTTTATCAATAGATTCTAACATACTCATGCTATTTGCAATGAATGAATTCAACTTTAAGTCAGAAAAAATTGTCAAATTTTTAATAGGGTTTTTACTGACATTAAGCTGCACTAATAATGGAAAATTTTTAATAAATATTGTTTCAGGAATATATGTTAAATTATTATGAGATATATCTAAAATTTTCAAATTTCCAAATAGAATATTTGGGAAGTTTGATAACATATTTCCACTAATATTTAAATGTTGTAAACAATCACTTGCCAAATTAGTATGTATTTTGGAAATTTTATTGTATTCTATATTTAATATTTCAATATGAGGTAAATTATGTAGTACTTCCGTAATTTGATTATATCCAAAATGCAATTCAATTAATGACTTTGGTAACATTTGCATATTTAATTCAACAAGGAAATTGTTATTTAAGTAAATTACTTTTAAAGAATTTAAATGTGTTAAATTACAATCTTGTAAAGAATGAATTTTATTAAATGACAGATCTAAATACTGTACATTTGATAATGCTTTAGAAAACTTTTTAGATAAATTGGATATATTATTATGTGAAAGATCAATCATACTAATTTTTGTTATAGTGTTGTTCATTATATGCTCTATCGAATTTATCTGATTATAACTAAGATTTAAAGTCAACAATGTAGGAAGTACTTCCAATATAGAGTAATCAAAAGTTTTTAATACATTTTTAGAAAGATTTAGATCTTCAAGATTACTTAAATCAATAAACATTGTTGTATATATATTTTCTATAGCATTTTCAGATAAATCTAAACTTTTTAAAACGTTTAACTTTTTCAATAAATTTCTAGGTAAATTAATTATATTATTGTTTGATAAAATAAGTTTGTTCAAATATAAATAATTATCTAATGTTAACAAATCAAAATTAAGCATGTCATTGTTTCCTAAATATTTTCCATAGCAGTTAATTTCTATTTCTTCATGTACTGAAAGATACAAAATATATTTTATTAAGATTTAATCATTAATTGAAAAATAATTATACGTATTGCTTTATTTAATGATTTGTGAATGTAATTAGTAAACAGTTTTTAGTAATTTTTTCTTAAAGTTATATTTTATGAATAAACACTTTTTCACTTACTTGGAACTGAACATGAACATGTTGAACATATGTCAGATGTAGAATTTTGTATTGTACATAAAAAATAGAATCCAATTAAATATAAATAATTAATCATTGTGTTAAATCGTTATTTATATTAAAGTACTTTATACATGAATCATTACAGGATTACTGTTACTCATATTTAGAGTGTAACATGAACTTAGTATCATTTATGATAACATATCTGATAACAATGCTTAATAAGTAAATACATATCCATTTCATCTACACTCAAAAGATACTTTTGATTTCAAGATAAAAATTAGATTGTTGGTGTTTAATAAATTTTATATCAATTATTTATAAAATACCACACTTTATTTGTATTTCACATATTATAATATCATAAAAAATTATATTCCAAAAATTTAAGAAAATACTTAGGTTTAAAACAAAAAACAATAAATAATCCTATGATTTTTTAAAAAAATTCATTAAAGAAGTTTGTTTAGTGTTTTTCTTTCCCTTTACCTCTGAATGTGATTCAGTGGTCACAGGCTTCTTTAGTTCTATAATTTCTGGTTCATCCTCAGAGCAACTTTCATAAACATGTACTTTTTTTGTTACAAGAAATCCATCTTCTTCAAATGTTTTATCTACAATCTTTAAAACCTTACGTTTTCCATTTTCATGTTTGATTTGTGGTGGAGAAACATGACGTTCCTTTACAGGAGAAACATTTTCAGGTGAAGGAGATATTTCTAATTGTTCTTCTTGTTCATCAGAAGATTCTGTATCAGCAGAGTCACTTTGAATCATAATACGTTTCCGTTTTTTAATAGTATTACTATCATCTTTACTTCGATTACGTTTTCTGCTATGTACATTCTTCTTCTGTTTATCATTATTTTTTAAAATAATCTTTTCGTTTATACTTTCTTTTTCTATGCAATTTGTACTTTTGTTTTGATCTGAAGAATCTATAATATTTGTCTGGTTTTTGCTTCGATGGAAAAAACTATTTAACTTATCCTTTTGTGTAGTTTTCTTTGAAAATTCTGGTGCAACATTTGTTGATTTTTGCTTCATATGATTAAAAGTCTCGATTTCTACTTTTTCTGCATTAGATGATACAGATGAACTTTTTTGTTTATTAATACTTGTTCCAAACAAGTTATCAAAACCTTTTTTTTCAGCATTTTTCTTTTTATTAGTTTGTTTTTCTTTTGGGCTTATCACATGTTTTGGTTCTGCTGACTTAGACACCACTTGTGCTTTTTCTTGGCCAACAGGTTGAATTTCATTTGATATAACACCCCAACGTAATATATGCATTTCTTCATCACTGCGCTCATTGTTTTCAATGCATTTAATTGCACTATACCTAATATCACCATCTTCAGTAATTCCAAGTAATTGTATTTCAGGAAGTACTTTCTGAAGACTATAAATATGTTCTGATATAACTTTATTATATTTTTCTTTTGCTGTTTGTAGATCTTTTTCTTTTACAACTTCAACATGCATACCATTATCATGCAAAATACCCATTAGCAAGAAAGTAGAATCAAAATCCTTCTGTTCTTTGTATCTTTGCCAAAATTCCCATAAAATTTGTTTTGCGACATTAACATGAATTTTCAATTCCTTACTTAACCATTTGTATGTTACCTGGAGTTATTTTAAACATTTTAAATTAGTTGAAAAATATTTTTATAGAAATGTGTTAAAAGTAATTAATATAATGTAAGTTTAAAGCTTATAAAAATGAAAATTTTTGAAAAATTTTCCGAATACCTACTAGTTTGTCATCATCGAATATATACCCTGCTATAGTTTCTAAATATTCTTCTGAAGAATCTGTGACCATGTTTAATTAACTTTATAATTAATAAACTTTGATATTATCCTTTTAATACAGTACTAAATCTGGTTATACCAACTTTGGAAGAATATTCTGTGTGCATTTTCTAGATAGCACTATACACATGCTGTGTATGCATGTACACATGCAACCGTATAAAAATTACTATATTATAGGCAATTAGAAAACTTTTACTTTTTCAAGTATTAATTTATAAAAACGATTGTATACTAAATACAATTAATTCCTACATTTTATTCCTTTTCATTAAATATTTCTTTTATATATAATTTTGCATGTAATACATATAATAGTAAGGATTAAAAAATATATATATGGGTGTATTTAATTATTATATACGTATACAAATAATTCTATTAGAAGAAAATTTATAAAAATGTTTTACAAATTACATTAGTATAAAACAATAAAAAAATTAGATTTTATTCAGTTGTATAGTACAATTTTTCCATGATAGTGGTAATAGTACTGGGGAAATTTTCAGAACAAATTTTATCAAATGATACAGTGAGTGTTCACATAACAAACAAAGTCAATTGTTGAATTAACGATTCCTCGTGGTTAGTGTATTACATGCAGTAGAATTATTTTAAGTAAACATCTGCAGTATCTTTATGTAAAACCGAGAGTAAAGAAGTATGGTCTCGGTGATGCAACCATTCATGGTGAGTGGACAATAATGAAAAGACGAAACGCGTTACCGGTTTTCTTCTGCTTTCGAAAATATCATTTCTATAGAATCATTTACAAATTTTGAAAATTAAATGATTATCCGATTGAATCACAGGATGTTGAGAGCTCGAGAAGTTATATCGATGAACTATACTCGCTGGATCCACAAAAATGCTTAGAAGCTATTATGTGAGTATAAATTATACTTAACCTCTAAACTTGTTTACTGAAGGTTATTTGTTAAAATCAGTGTAACATACTATGTGAAGAAAGTATTAAAAAGGTGATACCATTGGAATAATTTAAATTATTTTCTCCCATTATTTGGTTAGTTGTTGTTTTGCTGAAACATGTATATTAGCTCTAATTGATTACTTTTTATTACTTTTTAGATGCTTAAAAAATTCTGTAATTGGAAGTAACAGACAAAAAGGATCTGTAATAGCACAAGGAGTAGTGCCTCGTTTGTTACAACTTCTTGGGGATTCTTCAGATAGAATTGGAGATAATATAAGATTAGAAGCTGCAGTGACTTTGGGTTCTTTAGCCAAAGGGACAGATCAGCATGTACTGGCACTTATAGATCTTGGTGTAGTGCCATTGCTTTTTCAGGTTATATCATCCACACCTGTGTCAGAAACAACATTAGATGGAAAATTAAAAGTAACAGATTTATTAAATGAAGCATGCTTACGTTGTTTGAAAACAGTATTTCAACATCCAGCAGCACCGGTTCATTCGATTTATCAGGATCCTGCATTAGTGCCAAGA
Source organism: Tetrapedia diversipes (assembly GCA_033822845.1). Taxonomy (NCBI): domain Eukaryota; kingdom Metazoa; phylum Arthropoda; class Insecta; order Hymenoptera; family Apidae; genus Tetrapedia; species Tetrapedia diversipes. Next base: position 1,196,612 of record JAOPTO010002356.1, read on the forward strand.
TTGGTATCACTGGCAAATCAATCTGTTACTTGTCAAATTTGTGTAGCAACAATTTTAACAACAGCATGCAAGGTAAACAAAATAATAAAATCAAGTATATTTTATTACATAATTCAAGAAATTGAATTATCTGATTTGTATTAGACAACAGAAGAACAGGATGCTTTATCCAAAGGAGGAGCAGTAGAAACATTAGCAATGCAGTTGGATTCTCCATTACCTGATGTGCAGTTATCAGCTTTAGCTTGTTTAGCAAATATGTGTTACAAGAATTATAGGGTATGTGTTATGGTTGCATCAGCAACTACCAGTAATACACCACAAGGTAGACTTGTACCTGTAGCATTAGGACAATTAATGGGCCGTGAGAAAAGTTCTTTAATTCAACTTGAAGCTGCAAAATGTGTTACATATATGTATAGAACTGGAGTTTTATTGTACAAAGATCCAAGAATTATATACCGTGCTTTACCTTGTTTGGTACGGCTTTGTCATCGAGATCATCCACCTCGTGAAAGAATAGCTGCAGCTGAAACATTGGCTTTTCTTACTGAAGTTAATACTGAATTACAACGTTTAGCTTCCATTAGTAATCATTTAATCCTTATGCTTGCAGAATTATTAAGACCTCATCCACATGTAAGTGTACTGAACTTATTAGCATAACTATTTTATATACTTATCATAGTTAATTTTTCTTAGATACAGGATGCAACATTAACACAAGATATGAGACAAGCTGCATTCAGGGCATTTGCATCCCTTGGTGCTAATGATGAAGACATTAGGAAACGTATTATCGAAACTGAAAGTCTTATGGAACAAGTGGTGGCAGGTCTTCAAGATCCTGGAGGTTCTCATGTACGTTTAGCAGCGGTTAGATGCCTACATTCTCTTTCTAGGAGTGTACAACAACTCCGAACAACTTTTCAAGATCATGCCGTTTGGAGGCCACTTATGCAATTATTGCATGGAGCAGACAAAGGATTGGAGGGTAAAATATACTACCATTATCATTGATGAATTATTATTAGAATAGTGTAATTTTAATAAATTTATGAAATGTTTTATTTTTAAAAATGGTTCAATTTTATGTCTTATTGATGTTGAGAATCTTTAAAGATTTTCTGCTTTTTTATATAAGATTCATAAGTTAAAAACAAAATTATTTTAGTAATTAGTAGTAATCAAATTATTACTGGTAATGTCTATGTTTATTATTAATGTGATTGTATCATGTAGGTAGAGGTGAAAGTGAGATTGATTTATTAACTGTTGCCTCGAGTACTTTATGTAACCTATTATTGGAATTTAGTCCAAGCAAAGAACCAATTCTTGAATCTGGAGGAATAGAATTATTGTGTTCACTCACAAAACGGTGTACACCAGCGCTACGATTAAATGGAATTTGGGCTTTAATGAATGTGGCTTTTCAAGCAGAACAACAAGTAAAATTACAGATTTTACAATGTTTGGGAACTGATCAAATTTTTTGTCTTCTGGCGGATCAAGATATACCGGTTTTAATGAAGACATTAGGTTTATTGCGGAACTTGCTCTCTACAAAAGCACATATAGATCGCATAATGGGAGAGCACGCTGCTCATGTCATGCAAGCTGTTATATTAGTTTTAGAAGATCCAAGACATCCAGCAGATGTAAAAGAGCAAGCACTCTGTATTTTAGCAAACGTAGCTGACGGAAATCGAGCGAAAGATCATATTATGGCTAATGAAGATGTGCTTAAAAAACTTATGGATTATATGGTTTGTAAACAAATCTCTTTTTATTTTTTTTTTTATTTATTAGAATGACATAACACATATCTTTGTTAATTTATGATCATTATATAATTTACTGATATACTTTGGTAATACTTCATCAAAGTAGTAGCAGAAGCTTATAACATTTATGATATTGTTTTAGATGCATAACAATGTAAAGTTACAAGTTGCAGCAGTTTTTTGTGTGTGCAACTTAGTCTGGAGGGAAGAACCTGGTGCTGCCCAACGGCAAGCACGTTTAGAAGAATTGGGCTTCTGTCGTATTCTACAACAATTACGTCAAAGCAAGGATCTTCAATTATTTGATAAGTATGACAAATCATTTTTGAACATTGTTTCCTGTTTGCACTTAAAAGTGTATGAAAATGATTCCTAAATATATTTATAGCTATTTATAGTAATTCAATAAGGTGTTAGATTGCAATATAATCAATATAAAAATATTTTGTTTAGTATATTTCTAATTTTCAATGTACATCTGTTTTGTTTCAGGGTCAGAACTGCTATAGCACAATTCTATGATGCTTAAGTTTTGAATATGCCACTAATAAAAATTAGGTTTTGATTCAGAATTGTTTTATACGTGAAATACAATTATATTTTGGTGTTAGCACTGTGATTCTGTACTTTGTTAATGCATAAGCATTTTATATTTATATAGAAAAGATACAAAAACAATATTCTCGACGATATAATTTGTTTATGTTGTATTTATTTTATTTAAAAAAAGAAAGCAGTATGCGATACTTCAAGATACTGAAAAAAATAATATAATAATTGTATCATACGTCTTTTAAATATAAATTGCTTTATAGAGTGATAATATTAAAGAAATTAATTGCAATGAAATAAAGAAATAACAATAAATTACAAGTATATATAATATATACATCACATTAAAGATACATTAAATATACTTTGTCATAAATGCAAATAGGAAAATTGATAATTAATCAGCAGAAAAGATGTTTTTAATAAACAGTAGGACTCTTATTCAAATTAATGTCATCACAGTGCTTGGTTTACTGAGCCTGTTGTTAAGCTTAGAATTGAATTTTTAATCATGCGATATACTACTTATAAAAATTTGTGATTTTGCTTTGTACCCAAATATGAATACAATAGATGGTGTGTTGTATGAACAAATGAGTAGCAATTCAATTATATAAATATCAGATTCTATTACACAAACAACTGAATAGAATAAATGAAGTCCTACTGTGTTTAAAAGAAATATATAATTAAAAATCTTATAAATTATCATTAATTTTACATCTTTGGTATGGAGCTAAAAAATACGTGTTCGAAATTTAAATACTTTTGATTCTTATCATCGCCTTGCTATTTTTATTACACCTAACAAATTTGGAATGTTAGATTCAGATAATAAATATGAAATATCAGTGCAAATGTAAGAAATGGATAACATTCACATTATCCTATTTGAGAAAAATAAGAGTTTTTTGAAGTTTGCTATAAATTTTAACTAATCATACGTCATGATAATACCATTTAAAATGCTTTAAAAAATTAAGCAGATGCATTACTGTCATTGGAAAGATTTTCCATGGGGTTATTAGCTAAAGGATCAAGTTCAGCAAATAAATCCAACCAGGAATTACCCTTTTGTTTCCCAGTCTTATTTGTTTTCTATAAAGAAATGAAATAAAAATTAGTGTATTTAATATCCAAGGAATTTCTAATTTAATTTTTAATTTAGTTAAAATACTAGGATTTAATAATAAATATTAATTTTTACTTACTTTATCACCTGTGTTAGTAATTGGAATATTTTTCTGACCAACACCAAGTGCTGCATCACCTAAACTTTGTTTTAATATATTTGGTGGTAAAAATGTATCATTCGAAATCGCTTCCCATTCGTTACCAATATCTTGTTTGTCATTGAGAATGTCATTCAAAAGTACTATATTTTCTGATGTGAGAGACTGTAAAGATTGCTCTTCCAAATTTTGTTCTAAGGAAGAGAAATCGGCTAAGTTAAAATTTGTATCGGATTTATCAAATATGTCCATTGCTAAATTCTGTTGATCGAATTTCTTATCAAATTCAAACTGATTTTCTTCATGTACAATATTATTATGAGAAACACTGTGATCTAAAACTAAATTTTCAAAAAGTTGATCAAGATCTTCCTGATGCTCTGCATTAGAAGTAGACTGTGTGATTCCATTTTTTGAAGAGCTGGAATTCATATCTAATCCTTCCAATCCTAATATATTTTTTGTTTCATATTCAATATCTAATAATTTTTCATCTTGTCTGCTGCTTTCAACTGTGTTCTGTGTAATTGGTTTGACTTCTTCAGCTTCTTCAATATTATCATGATAGTCCATGTCAAAAAATGATAATCTAGAACAAAAGAAATTTTTATTAAGAAAGCAAATTCTACTTGTCAATATATTTTTCCAAATTTATAACTCACTTGTCTTTTTGGTCAGGATCATCATCACCTCCGGTTTCTTGAGCTAATTTACTCGAAGGTTCAGCAAGTTCTCTTACTACCATAAAATCATATCGTTGGTAGCCTTTAAAACTGCTTGCTATTGTAGAATATGCCTGTGCAGATTTTTCAGTGAAATTCAGAAGTGTACTTTGATATAAAACTAAAGCATGACTGAACATATTACACCTTGCTGCTGCTAATAGATCTACTTTTTGAAGACAATCTAAGGCCAGATTATCAAAGATTATTTTACCTCTATATTAACAAAAAAAGTAGTTAAATATATGTAGAATTTAGATAATAACAATATTTAATATATAATTGAAAACACATACTGTCTAACACAAGTTTGAACTTTACGAAATCTTTCTAATTGTTTTGATGTGTCAGGATCTAGTTCCTGAGAAATATTTTTCATCCATGATAAAGCTGCTCTGTATTCTGTACGAGCTTTCTCCATTGCTTGAACCTTTTGTAACGTATCTTCAACAGCTCTTTGTCTGAATGTTTCTACTTCTTGATATAATCGTCCTAATGGAGCTCTTAATGCAAGTCTTTGTTGACCAGAATATGACAAAGATTTTCCAACTGCTGTCATCATTTTACCTGCTCTAGTTTTATCTTGTTTACCAGCATCTTTAAGAAATCGCCCCATTGCATTTTCCTCCTGTGCAAGATCTATGTGAAATTTAAAACTATAATTATATATATTATTTAAGCTTTTACTACAATTAATTTTTATTTCATAATGAACTTACTGCATAATCTTTCTTGATATTTATCAATAATTCTTTGCAAATAAGAACAAGATTCTTGAATGCTACGAAACAATTCTAATTTGGCATCCAATTCTGCATCAGATGCTATAATACACTCATCTTCTTTTTTTCCTAATTTTCGTGATAAAGCTTGTTTTGTAACCCAAAACTGATGTTGCATTTTCGTGATAGTAGAATCATCATGCATATTGGTCCTCTGCACCCAACGATCGAAAGCGTTTCCTGATATACCTGGTCCGTTTCTATTACTAAAATTATAACACGTTTATGAGAAATATTTGGATAAAAACATAGCCGATACAGTGTCAGTATCATACGTGGGTAGATATCTGTTGAGCGTATGATACACGATTGTATACTACGTAAAAAATATACAGTACGTTGCAAATTTTGTATAATTTCGCAATTAAAAAACGATAATTTTATAAATTAATGTTGAAACACTTACTATGTGTTCATGATGGAAGACGCTGTTTTAAAATGCTAATGCGGTTAATACTTATAACTAAAAAACAAACGATTTCTAAGTGTAATTTAAAATAATAATTTACTTAAAAATATCATACTTCTTTAACACACATAATTAATACTTTTAAATAAATCGAAGTAAATGCTTATACTTTAATGTTAATAGGATTGACACATTCTTCTGTCAGTTTGACAGATCCGACATATACATACACACACTTTACTGTCGTCGATTGTTACTTAAGAACTGTTTAAAATGAGATGTTAATGGATTCGACTTCGGTGTAAAAGTAGCAACAAGCCGTATTAACAATGCCATCTACATAGCATAATTCTTTTTCTTAAAAGTTCATAATAAATAATTAGGATAATAATAATTTACAAAAGTTATTAAACTTGAATTATTTAGAAATGCAATTATATGTAGTCTTGTCAGCTAAATCTGTTGTTATCAGATTTTTGAAATGCTTGACACAAATTTTGTTATCATATTTGGTAACAAACCCATACCAATACTTGGATTACAGGCATATTAAGCTTTGCAGCATAGGAGTTATAAAACTGATTCAAAACCATATCAAAGTTCGGCAATAACAACAAAACTTTATCTGTGTTTGGCGTAAATTTGGTGTCAAAGTTTGGTACAAGTTTTGGCACTAGTATAAATTTGAAATAATAATATCAACCTTGGTACAAATTTTGTAGAGACATGATGGTAAATTGTAATTAACTGGATAATTATGGTTGTTAATATTTATATTTTACAGAACATGTGCTACAGATTATTCGAATTTTATAACACACAATTATAATTTGTATAATTTTTTTCTTATAATTCGATTCTATAACTATACAATAAAGAATGCACATATGCAAATAATTTGTTTTACACATATTTGTCTAAATATTTTACTATGTAGTTAATTAATGAATTTTAAAAAGGGTCAAGTTGTTCCATTTGGTGTTTCTAGGTCGCCATGACAAGCATAGATTAAGAGTAAAAACTGGTGAAAACAGCAAAAAAGCAATGGCGGCTATTCTTTAGACAGTTACCAATTTATTATGAAAAATTTTGGAAAAATGTGATCTAAGTGTTAATTTAATAAAAACAAAATTGAGGTATGTGTGACTACTTATTGTTAGAATTTGTAATTTTAATGATTGCTGTATTTAACACATTTTGATGAGATGTCACATGCAACCACATGTGGATTTAGAATTAACAAAAACTTTCTTATAAAAACATAAATAATAATGGAATACAATTACGTTTATTTTCATGTATGTTTTAAACGTTTAAGATTAGACATACCAAATACAATAAAAATTATGTTGCAAAATTTCCCTTTTATGTTATGACATTTTTAAATCAGAAAGTAATAGTTTATAGAACTAGTAATACACTAATTTTATTTCTTATTTTTACACATATATTTCCAGGTAATAATGTAAATAATATTAAGTAATTTGAAGGGCAATGTAGTGTATGTCAATAATAAAATGACAGAGTGTCTGAAACTGTTATAAAATGTTTAGGAATATTATACTGCTATCATATAATCGTAGTTAATAGTTTTTATTTAATATTTTTATGCTTTTAAGTCTTAATGTATTAATAGTACTGTATCAAAAGAATTCTGTTATCCTATTAAATTGTATTTATGTATGATTTAAAGTAATTGTGTTATTTTTCATTTTGTAATCTTTTATTTACCACTTTGTTACTGTTATGTTCTTAAAAAAAATAAAGTGTTATTTAAAATTATATTAATTTTTTTTATTTTACGGTCCTTATCCTTACTTGATTATTAAATTATTAAGTAAAATGCATTTATTATTGATTTTTAATATCCTATTGCTATTGTGTAATATAAATTCATTGATATAGGTGTGGCCTGAAGGCGGAGGAATGACATTACATGCAAAAAAGAGATGGCACACAATATGTGTAGACAATGGGTGGCAAACAAATGAAGCAGCCACTAACTTTAATGAGTAATGAATGGTGGTTAATAGCAGATCAAATAGGAAAGATCGTCGGCTGGCACGAAGGAGTAAACAATCAAGTGTGCCTAAGTAATGAGCGAGACTCGGCATCATCTTCACTCGGTTTCGGACTTATGTGCAGCCGACGAGATAGAAGTACTTCTCTTACAAGAGATTCGTGACCTGGAATTGCCAGCCTCTGCATATTCTAGACCTGAGGATATTCAGGACTTTGATATTGGTATCGAAATAATTTTTTACTTTTATCATTTATGATAATCATTGATTATAAATTATATGCTTCCTTGATAAACATGACATATTTAGAAAGTATTATATATGAATACATATATTGTTTAATGTTATATTAATAGCAGGTAGTAGGACAGGGGGGCAAATTGGCTCCCAACCTTTGGAGCTGGATTCACCAGGGGTCCATTCAACAGTCCATTCATGGGACTCACATGCTAATTATCATGGTCATTATGGCTATGGCGATCACCATGGCTCTTCCTCAAATGCTTTGGCTTGGCCAAGAGCAAGTCATTTGGTTCTTTATTGTGACATACAGGGGCATCTTAAAACAGCTATTGGTGTTGTTAGACTCTTACTACTTGTAAGCATTATTGTATTTTAATTATTTCTTATTTGTCAATTTTTTAAATGATAAATAAAGTTAAATTATTTGCATAGATATCGTCTGCAGCCTGTTTGGCAACATTGTGCAGCTCTGGCACTGCCAAAGTCAGCTTATTTATGTTGCCTTTAATTGGGCGGCTGCGTTTCATGATTTTTGTGGCAGTTTTCTGTTTTTTGGTCACTGCATTGCTCCTCTTCCTTGATATATCACATATTGTCTATGTTTTTCCTTTCAATTGGGCAAAATTGGTAAGTAACTGATAATCTGCTAATATTTTATTCTTATTTAATATTTTTAAATATAAGTTTTTAAAAAAAGAAAAATTTATACATTATTAGTGATAACTTGTTGACACTGATACATCTGATAGAATCCACCTCTTATAGAATGCTTGGGTATTCACTGGTATAGGCTTATCTTATGCCTTAAGTAGTGCATTAATAGCGTGCTCTATATGGGAGTATCACAGTGGTGGCTGGGTACCAAAACGCACTCGTTCTCAGTTGTCTGCTGCGGCAGCGCTTGGACTATCATGTGCTGCCTTAGCATTCTTACTTTCATGGATACATGGTCGCAGTGGATCAAGTTGCAGGAGTCCAGATAGTAGAAATCATTCACCAATTCAACTTTATAAACCTGTTGACAACTCCTCCTCGTCTGGAGTAAGTACTTTTATTTATTGTTATTTTGTAAACAGATTTAAATTGTAGTTGATAATTTTTATTTTATTTTTCCAGGTTACTCTCAAAGAACGTAGCCCTAAGAGACCTGCTTCAGGGGTTGTAAAAAATCATAATCATGCAAGATATAAACAAGGTGTAAATGGAGAAGATATTCAAAGAGATGATGTTGATATTGAAAGGAGAAGAAGAAGACGAAGAAGAGATGGTGATAGCAGTTCAACTGGCGATGGAAATTTGATAAGTACCAAAACAGATAGTGGTCATATTTTGGAGGATAATAAACCTAGGCGGGTTCCGCGAAAATTACCTCTACAATCAAAGATACCAGTGAACAATAACGCACAGGACTATTGTGGCATAGATGAATCTAGTTCAATTCAAGTGACTCAAAATGGTTTTCATTGGGAAATGGAATGTACATCCACTAATAGTATGGAGAAAGCAGCGGAAATAGCTATGAATCGCACTGCCATGTGGACTGGACAGTGGCATCCACCACCTGACGACGTTCAACCTTGTTCTAGCAAAACTATTGATCCTTACAGCTTTGCCTGATTGAATTTGAAAATGCGTAAATATGTTTTAGAAAATGTTGGACTCATTACAGTGAATGACATTTGGGAACAGTTATATAATACAGAAGTTTCCCTTGGAACAATAGTTTTATATCATTATTGAACTTTCTTTCATTATTCATATTAAAAAGAAAACGAAAGGAAACAATATTTTGTTTTATTAATTAAACTCTTATGTTATTTCTAAATGAATTTTTCCAAATTGAGAATGTTTAAAATTATATATATATATAGAAATTATTTTAATGTCTAAGTAGTGCTAGTGACTGCAACATTTCTGTTACTATTTTTTATGTCTATTCTTCTTTTCTTGCATAAAACGAAATATAAGTTTGAAATTAAGATATTTATCAGTTGCTTGATGCAAACGTAAGTGAAATTCCATTCCATATTTAATGAAAACTTCTATGTTACAATTACGATTACGAGACAATGTCTCGTATTCAAAAATTCAAAAATCCTGTGTAAAGTTATTGTTGCCTTGTATAATATGCTGCCAAGAAAATAAGTTCTCTTTAGTTGTCGATTTTTGACATTTTGCATTGTACAACCAGACTGCCGATTTTAAGAAACAGATAATATCGTTTTATTCTAATTATTATATATTAAATAACAAATTTAAATATTAATGGGATTATTTGTAAGTATAGCTTACGTTAGTAATTAAATATTTAAATATTTGTTTGTTTATCATTTTATTGTACTTTCATGCCAATATGTTCTATTTCCATGCATACTCAATGAATAATTTCTAGTGTATTTTGTTATATATAAAAAAAGTTATATTTTAAATAAAATATTTAACAAAGAAATAAAAATTAATAAATTTTTACTTTAAAACTATAAAAATATCAGTCTAATTTTTTTCATTGTGTAATGAATTAGTATGCATGGAACAAGTATTTAGATTTATAGTACCTGTTGCACAGAGATGGACATAGGAATGAGTTTTATAAAATTAGACTATTATAAACATAAACTGTTTTTTCTAATGATATCTAATCTTTTAGTAGTATGTTGTATATAAATGATTGAGTTTTAAATGATCATACAGTCTGGTAGCTTAGAAGAAGTCCATCTCTATTTTTGTATAAGATATGAACACTATTTTCAATCATTATCTGTAATTTTGAGGCAGGGGATTTAATGAGCAGCAGCAGTGTTACATTATTTATTTACTTTAATGAAAATTTCAAACCATTTCTAGTCCAGTACTTCATCAAATTGAAGGGCAAAGTAATTTTTAGTACATACATATCGTATTAGAAGTACAATACATTTTGAAAACTATTAACAAATTGCGTTTATTGACCATTGATCTATGAATCTCTTTTTATTATATAAGTGGTACATAGAATGAATTATATTGGGATCTCTGTTCTCTTTCAGTTAATTAAAGCAAACACAAAGAAAGAACTAATTTCAATTAGAGTCTACTTTATTAGAGTTGACTTTGTCTTTTGATACAATATTAGGATATACATACGAGTCAGGCATCTAACTACATGTTGGCGAGTATAATGCATTAGTTGTCTAATTAATTAATTAACTTAAGGAAAAAATGCGTGTTCATATAAGATCAAGGAAGAAAGAGAATAGTATATATTATTATGGTAGCTTCGTTGTGGCAAAATATTGATGATGTAATTTAATTTTTTTAAACACAACGAAGAAATAAATGTAATTTTTCTTATACATAGTACACTACTGATGTACTACTAAAGTGTTTAAACATGTGGGTAGGTTTCATGATGAAAATGTTGAGTGGAAATGTTACACGTGCAAGATATTTAGCTTAAAAGTTTAATTAAAATAAACGAAGAAATGTACAGACACTGCCAGAAGAAATATAACACTCTTTGAGTGTCATGTATATCGAATAACTTTGTTACTTTTCAATAACTTAGTATCTGAGGCTTTACCTCACTACAATTTGCAATACCTCATAATAAATGAATTGTTAAACTTATATTTAGTATGTGAATCTACAACACTGTTTAATATATTTCTGTATAAATTTTAACAAAAAACGCTTCAGATCATAGCACAAATATGGAAAATTAAAATTAGGTTTGAATTTTTTGAATAATATTGCAATACATTATGGAAGATAAAAAAATAATTAAATATTACTGTTCATACAAGGTGCAAATCTACTTCACTTTTGTAATAAGATTGTTGGTTTTCCGTTTTACCTTTTATAAATAATGTTGACTGGAAAATAATTCTTTTATTAATTATGGAACCAGTTATTAAAATTCGTATGAATTATATAAAATTTTCTTCTGCTACTTATTCTTCCTTCCAATCTTGTTATTGTCAATATTTATTTCTTATATTATATTTATTTGTTTATTTCACTAGGAAAGCAGTTTAAATACAAAGAGGTATTTGCATCAAAAGATAATATAATAATTATCTGATCTAATATTAATATTATTCGTACAATTAAAATAAATTGATCTTTGAACAAATGATTTTGTTGCTAAATAGCAGCATTCATTACATGCTCAAGGAACAGTATGAAAATAACTTAATGTTTACTGCTTTTTTTTTTACATTCATAATATAATTATGTTTATTCAAATTTAAATATTTTTAATATTCATTAGAGATTATAGTTTAACGTAGAGCTTATATAATTATTATTTCTGATATATATTTATTTCGTTTTTAATCATCATAATACGAAATAATAATTTAAATGAGATATATAAATTACAAACACAAGTTTTTGGCTAACTTTTGTTCATTCGATAATATTAGAAATAAAATATATAATTTCTTGTAATAATAAAAATAGTTGATTACTGTAGATCCTTTGCATGTATTTTGATTCATAAATGATAATGCTAAATAATGAGAACATGATGCAAACAAAAATTTGTTTCCAAGATTAATAATGATGCTGTCAATACGGTTAATAATAAATATGAGTATATAATGTTTTTATCAAATTCATCGCGAAGGTGGACGTATCGAATGTTTTCTGAGACGAAAAAAGATTATTGTATTATTGTTGATAAATGTAATTAGATAAATTGCTAAAAGTTATATATTAACTTGTTGGTAATTTGTCATACCTCATAGCGATTGTTCTGGACAATAACAATTAATAATTCATATAATATCTAAGTTAGTATTGTTGTTTATTTTTTTAAAAGTTATTTTGTACATTTAGGAATAATGAAATAGATGGTTGTTGTATAGTACTGACTATGCAAAAATTAAAAGTGCGTATGTTAATATGTTATAATTGTAAAATATATCACAGAATGTTAATAATGAGAAGCAACTTTGTTTTATGTTAATCAAGAAGAATATGTATACAATTGGTAGTTATTATTGTTGTAAGTATTAAGGCTCGATTTTCGTTAACAAGATATAAAATTTTACATACATGCAATGAAACAAAAAAAATTGTCATGTAAATGAAATTATTAAAAATATTCACGATTAATCTAATACTCAATTATCATATTTTACCAGTGCCAAAAAGTATAATAAAATATGTGTATATATATATATGCATGTATATGTTAAGTGAGTGTGTATGTGCGTGTGTATAAATACATAGAGATGTAAAAATATTGATGCTCCATTAATCACTGGGAATGATGCAAGATAAATGAAAGAGAAATTTTATTTGATTCTTTTTTTCTAGTTCAACAGTCTCTATCAATATTTTATTAAATTAAATATATAGAATATAGAATTCGTTTAAGGTGTTTTTTTAACAGATATAATTTTATGAAATTTTCATACATGCTATTATGATTTGACTTTATGTCTATTTAATTGATTAAGTATGCAAAATTGTTTGTTTATAGATTAATTCGTTTTGAAGAACTAAAAACTTTGTAAAGGTCAACTGTAATATTTAGTTACTTGTATTGCTGTTTTCTACTTCTCTCAATTTTCCAACTATGTCTTCTAATTTTTTACGTTGTATACCTTGCTTTCTGTGTTTACTTTCTTGCGTAAAACACTGAATGTCTACTGTTTTTACATAATGTAATATAGAATTCCTTTCAACATAGAAATAAAAGAAACAATAACATTTAATACAAAATGTATATAAAAAGGAACAAAAGGAATGCATTATATTAGAAAATGCACAGCTAAAAAACTTACTCTTTGTTTCTTGAAACATGAAGTGGGAACTAAAAGGAGATAAATTGAATGAAGTATTTAAAATAGATATTAAAGAACGTCTATAAATGTAGACAACTATATATGTAGACAATATTCAACATCTAATTTTTCACCTGCTGTGGAAGTTTCAATTGTTTCATGGTTGGATGCCTTAAATTATTGTATCTCACCCAAGTATATGGGGTGTTCTGTATATTTGTTAATCCTGATTGTGTCATAGCATGCACTGAGAATTGTGGATTCACAGTTAATGGTCCATGTTGCAATAATTGTTGCTGCTGGTATGAATGGTTGGAATAATATGGATCATATTTGGTGAAACTTTCTACAGATGATATTGCCAAAGAATTTGCCACTGCCACTATAAAATAACATACACACACATACATACACATATACATATATATCATATGTTTATAAAAATGTTAAAAGGATGACAGTAATTATAACAAACTCTTGGCTTTCTGAATATTTAGCAGTGTATCATAATAGTGTTTTTTAAATGTAGCCACCTCTGTAATTGATGCAGTTTGTTGCAATGTATTTAAATTATTTTGTTTTATTTGCTTCACTGCAGATCTGTATGTAAACAATTTTGTTAAATAAGTTTGTTAATCATGGGAGATATTAAATTTACAAGATAACATTAATAGTACTTGTACAGTAAATTTTCTATATTATTCTTTTTTTCATATTCTACTGTTTTTGTTTTACTAAGTACAGTGTTTAAACTCTTATGAAGCACTTCCAATTGATATGGTTTTGAACAAATATGGCCAGATTCTGATTTCTTTTTAATATACTGTTTTGTATTCTCTGATATATTAATATCCTTATTAATTTTTCTATCTTTATTTGAAACATCTAATTTATTCTTAATGTTATCCAGGTTTTTTTCATTTGCAGCATTGCAACAGTTGGATGTAGAAACAACCGTGGGCAAAGGTTTAGTCTGAGGCAATACTGGAAATTCTTCGTATACAAGAAGAAATATTTGTAATATTGGTATACATTAAGTTTAAGTATGTTAATAATTAATGTATATAAAATTAGTTTTAATACCCATTAAAATTTTCTGTTCTGCACGTTTTAAAAAATTCTGTAAGCTTGTTTTAAGTGTTTTATGCATCATAAAATTATCCATTACAAAATCTTCTTCTAATGTCTGTTTTGTGTGAAAATACTATTTTCAGAAATTGTTATAAATTACTTAAATGATTATTATAAATATGAAATTTTCTCACCTGTTTATTTATTATTGAATCTCTTCTTTCTTCTGCAAAATATACAACATCCATTTTATATGTATCATGTTGGATTGCTTGTTGCTCATCCTTTAATCGTGGTTCAAAATATTTTTGCATTTCTACATTCAAAATTCTATTTCTGTTCAAATTATTATATTTTTTTGAGTTTTGATTTACACTATCATTATGTAAAATTTTAGAGCTCATTTCTGTTTTTGAAGATCTTTCACCATGTGTTACTTCTAAATTTAAGATTTGATTTTTATTCTGTTTATTTGAAACTACACTATTTTTATATAATTTTTTTAAACATGTAGTATCCTGTAATATTACTTTAAGTGTATTATTCAAGAATAACTAAATTAATGTATTGTTAAAAATACTACTAACAATATAATTTTTTTACAAACCTGATGTAATGGATGAGGTACATTAGTTATATTACACTGATTCCAGTTATTAAATTTGTCAATGGGCAACTGAAAATATTTATCATCCACTGATTTAAGGAAATCTTGTTGATAATTACATGCAGTGCTTTGATAAAGATTAGTTTTATATAAAATATGTGGAGCATGAAACCATTTTAACTTTGACTGAAGTTTTAATGATTCTTCTAGTTCATTAGTATTTGATGAAAAATTTTGTTTAACATTAACATAAGGATTCATACATGCAGTATTATAATTTAAGGTATCATACATATAATTCACATTCCTTACATGACTGTGAATTGTGGAGATTTCATTAGGGGGAAAACCCTTAAATACTTTAGGTACTGAAGGTGCAAATTTTTCATTTAATCCCAAATTTTGAGATGTACTGATTAAAATATTTGGATCTAGATGGGTCTCTGCATTTTCATGTAAAACTTCTATGTTAAATTTATCTTCAGGGACTATAGTGATTCTTAAAAACAACAAAATTGTTATTACATATTACAAGTATGTGAGAAAGTACTTGAAGGTAAATCAATACTTTTGATATAAAGCCATGCTGTTGGGTGGTTTAATTAATCCAGTAGTTTTATGTATTAAATTTCTTATTTTATCATTTGATACACCTTTTGGTAATGGTACTACAGAAATTATTTGTTGTTGCATGTCATTATCCAAATTTTCAGATAAAATAAGTAAAGCTTTTAATACACGTTCATATGCAATTATACCATCATCAGGATGATACATATTTAGTAATTGATTTATTGCATTAAGAATATTTGTTCCTTTTAGGCTTTGTTGTAAAGCAGCCCATGGAAAGTTTTCAAGTGGTGAAACAACTGTGGTATCCCTATTTTCTGTAGATGCTAAAATAAAACATTAATTCTCTTTAATTAGTTGATTTGAAAAATTTCATCATGTCATTATTTTACGTCAAATTTATTGCAGGTTTAAATATAAAAAAGTAATTATTACTACTCTAAATTATGCATTAAAATAGTATTAAAATACTACTTACTATTGGAAGTCCTTTTTATTTCCATTTCGACGTAAACGTTTTTCTTTAAAGTGACAGTTTTTCGCGATATGAATACAATTAATTGGTAATTACCAAATAATGAAAACAGCTGCTTTGGTATATTATTGCCGACAAATGAATAACAAGTTTCTCGCAAGTTCGTTTGCAAGTCGATTGAAATCGGATTATAAACTGAATCGTAAAAATATTTTGTTTTTAAATTCAGTAAATAAAAAATAATACAATGATTGCTTTATTATAATCTACAAATAAATAAAAATGATGAAAAAACAAATTATAATAATGTCAATAAAAATAAATAGAAATAAAACTCAATATAAATCTTTGTCACATATTTGTTTTTTATGGCAATTAAAATTTTTTAAAATATTAAACAATAAATTTAAACATGTTTCTTCTAAAAGATAACATTTAAATATACTAGTTAGAATATTCATTAAAGTATGACATAGAAGGAAATTGCTTTTCTAAGAAGTATAAGGAAATTATATTGGCTAATTATAAAACACAAGTGCGCCTCTTGTACACTATGGATTATTTTAATAAGAATATTACTCTTGCGTTAATAATCTTAAAAGCTTTGCAAGTATTATCCGACTGCTACTATAAAAACGACAACGGAACATAGCGTAGTTAGTTGGTGCAAGATGTTTCTGGCTAAAGATCTGTTACTTTTTTCTTATTTAATAGTCGTAACGGCTAGTGGAGCTGTTAAAGGCCCTGCAGGAGCACCATGGGCAAACTTCGCTTCAAAATATGGTAATATAAACTTATATTTAATTTCCGAAAATAATTCTTTTTTACTTAAAATAATTCTAAAGTTAAAATTTCACGTTAAAATCAAAATTTTAAGCAATATGTGTAGTTGCGTGTTTTATACGAATTTTATATGATAAACATCGTTTTAGCTTATACAAGAGCTCTTGGGCCACCGGTATCGGGAATGGATACCATAACAGTACCTTACATGGCAAAGTCTCCTTTCTTCCCAAAATTTGTTGATCCTAAAATAATGATTTCAAAAAAGACAGATTTATTGAGCAATTTATTTGGCGGCCTAGGACCTGCTTATCCTTTAGGCTATAAACCATTTATGCCATATGCTACAAGTGGATCATTTTCATATAATCCTGCTGATGAAGCACAGCTACTGAACACTCTGAGTAAAAATAGTGTGGTCGATGGCACTAGTCCGTATAAGCGTGGAATATTCGGACCCTTTGGTTCTAAACCTTTTGGTCCTATGAGCTCTAAATTCGGACCTATGTCTCAGTTTTCGAGCGTGAACACCATACCTGATTACAACATGAAAGATGAATTTTCCCGTAGAAGAAGAAGTATAGATGAGTCTTCTGTTATAAAACTTCGATCAATTATGGATAATGGTAAGCCGGAAACAAAGAATTTGGGTCCTCCACCTCCATATCCCACTCTCGCTCCAATTTCTGAGGAACCAGAAGAAGATATGAATGTGCTACTTAAAAAATTGGGAGGCGCAACAGTACCAAAACAATATTTACCAGGAATGTTTGGTCCATTTGGGCCATTTGGACCCGTTGGACCTGTTGTAGATCCATCTATGTTTATAGCAAAGAAGTCTGCCTTTTTGGACACTTTGTTTAAAAATCTTGCTACTACTACTACTACTGAATCACCAACTCTTACTGAAGCTTCAGCAACGAAAAGTACCATTGTACCACCTGAGTTTTGGTTACCATCATCAGTAATTCCTAGTCCAACTGAATACAATGAAAAAGTTGGGGAATTCTTAGATAGGTTATTCGAAACTTTAAAACTGAATAAAACGATGGCAATCAGCGATGACGACAGTACAAACATGAAAACTGATTTAGTGAGATCTGTTACACCTGATGGAGATGATGTACAAATAAAGGTTGCAAGATCTGTTGAAGATCTGTCGTCGATTAATGCCGCTAAAGATTCCATTGTTAATAGTATAATATCTGAATTGGGTGATTTAAAAAGCAACATGGTGACGACAATGAATGATTTAGTTTCTTACGAAAAAGCAGCATCCTTGTCGTCAAAAAAGCCTTTTAAACCCTTTGCTTCTGGACCATGGTCAAAACCAGCTACTGATGGGATGTTTCCTTTTCAGCAAAAAATGGCAATTTTAAGTCAAGTATTTGATATGTTAACGGATTTACAGAAAAATATTAGTTTGGCAATTCAAAATGTAGTAAAAGCTAAAATGGCATCCATTGGCGGTCCTGAAAAAACATTGAATGTCAATTACCCAATGATTAATGACAATGTTTCCAATATTGGTGGTATACCTTTCAATATGAGTCTCTTAGATGCTATTAAATATAAATTGGACACTTTGGATTATGGAGTTCCCGTTTCTTATAATCCGGGTTTGGATAAATTTAGGATGAAAATGGCTAGAACATTGCCAAAAGCTCCAGCATCATTTTGGGTTTCTTATCCTGAGGATACAGCAAATATAAAGCGAGAAATTGATAGTGCTGAATCTTTAATGAACGAAGAAAATCAAAAGCAACAAACGCGTTCCGTTAAGATGCAAATGCATCAAGGATATCAGAGTTTACCAGCTGGATCTATTGAAACTGTACAAGCAGGTGGAGGATCTACACCTGGGCATCAAGGTGGAGGAATCAAATTATTTGTAAGTATCTAAATTGACAAAAAAGAAATTTCAAATTGAAAATCTTTAAATGTTTATAAATTTATAGTAATTAATGATGACTTATATTATTTGAGAATATGGCAAATATGTTTGTATCATTATAAAACAAATGATGGTGATAAGAGATCTTATGCAACATGAAAACTTCATTTGTTTTCAGATACAAATGCCTGTATTGCCTAATATGCAGGTGCCAGACTTTCAAAATAATTATTATGAAAACTAGGTATGTGCAATTTGAGTACTATGAATATTGTGAACATATTTGTCTGCTGCAGGATACCAGTAATTATGAGGACTTCAACAAATGGGTCAACTGGATGGAATATCTGAAAAACGACTATCAAGGACACAGACATCACAATCATCATTAGAGCACAGGCCTAGCAGGAATATTTCTATCACTTGTAATTACAAACTCTCCATCTTAAAATTGACTACCTTTTTCATATACTCTATACATATAATGTGTACGCTTGATGATATCTTTCAATAAAGTATGTTTTGCAAAATACATAGTGAACATAAAACCACGTAATAGCAAAAAGCCCGTTTTAAAAATTTTACTACTAAGATTTATAAGAATATATATACCTAGAAGATATATTTCTTTTTATTACATTATCTCTTATGTTATAATATACACTATACGTGCAATATCGTATGCGCAGAATGAAACAGGAACGTACACTATGCTTTTAATTCATTCAAATACAGTTAACAATGATAAATACAAAAAGGTAGAAAGAGTACACATATTGATCAAATAATTATCAGCGCACATGGACGCAATCCTGCATCAAGTGCGTTGCTTTGTTTCTCTGTAATCAGCAATGCATTGCACGCAGGATAGCGTTAGTGTGTTAGGAAGCACCAGAATTAGTAACACGGCTCTTCTTTTTTGAAGAAACACGGGGTAAAACATATCATTCTTATATGTTAAATGTTTCAGTTTGATTTCCGTGCTAACTAAACCTAGCTGTTTCTTATATAAAATACATAAAATTATGGAAATGGCAGTATCGGTAAGTGTTGACTCGATTGTTTAATATACATTTTTTCGATAAAAAGTTTCGTTTGAAAGTTTGAGACATAACATTAAATCAAGAATGGGTGTATAATATTATTCCCGATACTTTATTGTACTGATTATAACACACCATTAAACGTCGATCATTATCTGCCTTTTGTCACTCTGGATACAAGATGTTCCATTTGCTGATCAATTCTGAACACCATATAAAAGGATGTCAACACACTGCTTAATGTTACTAACAGTCCCAAACCCTCGAATATTAATTTCGGCGCAAAGATCTTCCAAACCATTAAATGCCGACAGTGAATTGTCGCAGCAAGCATGCTACCGAACGTCTATAACGTATACGAAGTTATACATTTTTGTAACCATTATTGCTACATCATTAGTATTATAATATAAGTTATACTATAAATTAAAATTTATTTTTTAGCTTTAAGTCATTTTTCAAATAAACATTTTAAGTGTTCAACTATTTTATATTTTTGAAAATATCAATAAATATATATAATGTTGAAAGCATTGCTTACTCTAAGTCCATGAAGTAGTGTATATTTTCCAGCAACTGAGAAAATTGCAGCATGAAACACTGAATCTTGTTCGAACAAAAGCAGTTCCCCTCTTTTCATATCATCTTCCAAAAATTTTACTTTGGCTAATTTTGGAAATACAAGGTAGAAGGTAAATGGTACAATTACTAATAATGGTAATGTTGCACCTAGTATAATGTGTGATCCAAATGTATTTATTCCTGTAAATTATTATGTTGTTAGCAAAACACTGTTTATAATTAATGTAAGTTATATATACCTATTAAGATTGCTGGTAATAAACTTCCATAGAAGTGTCCACCTGTCCCTACAAAAGCAGCATCCCAATGAATAGTAGGAAAAGTTGATTGATGCCCAGTTCCATAGAAAAAGTATTCTGCTATTAAAAACCAACATAATAGGACAGGAGTAGGTACTTCTACAAGTTCAGCTGTTTATAAAATTATAACATTAAAAGTATAAGGTGTAATTTACAAATCATTTACAAATTATCTACATACCAAAATACTTACATATATTATTAGCGTTTTTATATCTCTCTATTGCTGATAAGCATAAAACAGAGACACAAGATATGAACATCAAGAAAGTACTAGATGATAATACATCCCCTAACAGTAAAGAATACAATAACATAAGAAATACACTTAATGAGATAAATGTAGCGCTATAAGCAGTACCCAAACCATAAACAACTGGTGTTTCAACTACACCTATATTTTTGCGACAAATCGATTGCTTTATCTTCTCGAATAATCGAGGTACTACATTTTCATCATGGTATATGTTGATTGATTCTTTCTTCTTTGGTAATATAAATATACTAAGCGGACGATAATATAGAACAAAAATTGCAAACAGACTCAATACATATACAATGTTAGGTAATGTGTTTACTTGCCAAGACAATGCAAATTTTACTTTGACAAATTTTGGTAATCTTTGAAGGACCCAATAACAGCCTATACAAACACCAATTATAACAGGACAATATTGCCCTACCAAAACACTAGGAGAGAATCCAGAAAGATTTCCACAATTTTGTAACCACAATCTTATTATTGTAATGTATAATGCAAGTATAATTAACGTAATAGCAAGTAAAACTCGTTCTAAGTTATCAGATGTTATAGAGCCTGTTTTACCAATTATTGCAAACATGGAGCATACGCGTTGTTGTTGTTCTTCTCGACAACGCCAAAAATAATACGACAATCGTATAGAAATGCAAGCTATTAATGCAGTGATTATCATAATTGTCTTCAAGTTTGATTTTGTCTGTAATTTTAAAGCCAGCTTTGTTTTTCTTTCTGAATTTTCATTAGTACTTTCTTTCTTTGAATTGAACATAAGAAGCCAAAGTAATGTAACAAGAAAAAAAGATAATACACTATTTTCTTCAACAATGTAGCTGTTAGAAAAGAGACTGCATATTGTTAAAAGAAGTATTACTCTTGTGGCATAGATTAACATTTTTATTTTTCGATAATCATACCAATGCACTGAAATTACATCCCAGTTTTTAATAAGTAACATTACTAATAATATTATTGATACTGTACCAGTGGCAAATAATGCAGTATTTTTGAAATCTTTTAAGATATCAAAAAAGAATAAAGAGAAGATTGTTAATGCAGTAATCAAGTTTGTTAAAATAGAACATTGTAAAAATGATGATTGAAATATTTTGGACATACGAGTTTCTGGAATGCCTGTAATAAATAAGTAAAAGAAAAACAAAGTGCAAAACATTAAGAGTAGACCCTTTGACATTAGATTAGAATCAAATTGAACCCAAACTTCAGAACACATATCTTTGAGTAATTTAAAGTAATTTTGACTATGCATCATAAAAGATTTTAATTCTTCCATTGTATTTATGTTCTTAATCTGTTCAAATAAATGATTATACATATTTTCTAAATTTTCAAGCTGTTCATTAGAAAATAAATAACTATCTGCAGAATATATATCTATATATTTTTTTGTCTGTTCAATATTTCTCCACATGGAATATAAAGAATACCACAAATCATCTTCCAATTTTCCATTTCTTGCTGCACTTGGGAGTGAATCTAGTATTACAGATCCCAAGTTTGAAAATGGTATAGGTATTCCAAGAATTGATGCCAATGTAGGAACAAGATCAATTTGATTCACAGTATTACTAAGTGAATCATACTTTACAAAAGGGAGCATAGAATAAACAAACATAGCAGCCTCAATTTCATTGTTACTATCACCACCATGATCACCACTTTCTGTCATTCCATGATCACCAACTACAAAAAGTATTGTATCTTCTTCTAAGGATCCAATGATCTCTTTTATAAGAGTATTTGTATCGTTTAACTTTCTAGCCATTTCAGGATGATTAGCACCATGTTTATGTCCACAATGATCAATACCAAGAACATGTGCTATAAGCAGAGTCCAATCTCTTTTCTTCATTTCAAAAAATATACGGTATCTAACATCCTTGTCAACACTATCCAAATCCCAAATGTTAAAAGATGGCGATGGAAACTGACGTTTAAATTTACCAGGAAACAAATTAATCCAAGTATCATCACCCATAAAAACAATACCTTTAGCAGCGTTCTGATCAACAATGTTATCCTCATTAATGCTTTCAGAGGCAAAATTAGATCCAATATCGATAAAAGTAGGTAACGATCCTGTGGTAAGACCTTTTAACCTCTGCATGGTGGTTGTTGGAGGATCTGCTATGAATTTGTACAAACGAGAATTCATAGGTTGATTTTGCAATAATTCGTGAATTATCGGTAACTTATTGCGATAATAAGATGAGGTAGAGATGTTATCATTGTACCACCATGCAAAATCATACTTTAAAGCATCAACAATTAACAATACAATACGTGCTTTTCTTTCAAGACAAGTAGTCGCAGCAATTTTAGGATTTTGAAGAAGTTGTTCGATGTTGCAGTCAGAATTTGTGCAATATATGCATTCGGCACGTTCTGGTCTGGCTACACGATTTAGTAGAAAGCCGCTTGTAAAAACTAATAAGCCGGCCGTCATCAAATATGACATCCATCCTTGAAATATTAAATAATTCCAGAGTTTACTCATTTTTTTCGATGATCGATTATCTTCTCGTGTAACTCAAAAAGAATGCAATATCAAAGAAATTCCAACCCTATTTCTTGACGTAATCTTATTCGTTACATTTATCACATTGTTGCAGATTAGTTGATGTGAATATTTTTAGAGAAAAGATAGATACATAAACTATTAAAAACACGGGACGATAAATCAATGATCCATATTTTTAGGAAAAGTATACGAGTTATAACATTAGTTCAAGAAATGCAAAAATATAACTTTGTGCTCATTTGTATGGCGCTAAATTTTGAGTACGTTATAGTGTCGCCACAACGGAACAATTGAGAACATAAGTATTCTACTTCGAAGGTCTATGTTTATACATTGTTGATAAAACAGAATTTTATCAATATACGATAAAAGCGACCGTTCTATAAAAAATCTGTTAAAGCGAACACGACATTACAAAAAAATAAAATAGTATTTAACGAATATTTAATACTCAATGTTGTTCTGTTTTACATAATTTATTTCAAAAATTTGCTTAACTACATTATTATCACTTTATTTAAGGAAATTAATATAAGCACTGTTTAAAATAAGTCGTGCAATGATACGTACTGTTCACTGCTGATAAGTTGGCAGTCGAAAGGAAACATCATAATCGAAATTGTTTAGAATCGATTGTTTTGTTTGTGCTGTATAATGAAATCATGTAAAATTTTCGTCAAAGTTATGAATCAATGTATCAAATACCTCAGTGCTCTAAATTTAATCAGCGTAGCAAGTAATATAATCGGAAATAATTTTTTTAATATTAGAAATCCAAATGCTGACTTTGAATTCCAACAGTTATTCAAATGGAGGCCCCTTAAACAGGGCTTTCATGAGGCTAAGAGCATTGAAAAACCAGTATTTTTATTTATATACAAACCACATTGTCCTGCTTGTGTAAAATTAAAGGAGAAATTTTCGAAGTCCATGCGATTGATAGATCTTTGCGATCGGTAAGTATCGAAGCGGAAAAAGTATTGAAATTATCGTGTCAACAGATGCTATAGGGGGAGTCGATTTCTTCTGCATCACTAAAACCTTGTCCCCTCTTTACCATCAATGAGTGCATGCATACTTTGTTTAACAAAAAAGCAAAAAAAAAACAGATGTTGAAATTATCATGATCAGAAGATGACATAGGGGGCGTCGATTATTTTCGTATCACTGATACCCTGTCTCTTCTTTACCATCAATGGGTGCATGCATTTTTTCTTTAATAAAAAAGAAAAGAAACAGAAAGATAATTAAAATCTCACGATTTCTCGAAGGAACCTATCATTTATTAAAAGTCCATTAATATGTTACAGGTTTGTGATGATAAACGCGGAGATGGGAACTGACGCAACTTTGAAACAGTCGAAATTTGAACCAGATGGAAAATACGTACCAAGAATATTGTTTTTTACGCCGGACGGTGATTTGATCGAGGAAGCTTATAACAAGCATAAGGACGCGGACGTGGACCATAAATATTTTTACAAGTCTCCGTCTCAAATTGTCGAGACTATGTTATTCGTTTTGAAGAATTATTCTGACGAGCCGTTGTCAGTAACGTTTCAACACGAGCAATCACTGAAACCAGAAAGCTATGACACGGAAGACGACAATCTTGTTCCAACGTTATAATACTGACGTTCAGTTAAACATAAATAATAACTATCCACTTAATCGTATTAAAATATCAATTTTTAATAGTAAAATTCTAACACACGGTATCACATTTGTTTACGTTTGTTTTTGTTCTTTTTACAGATACTGGAATTTAATAAGAGGGAACGGAAACCTTTCTTTTTCTCCGTAAGGATGAGTAAAAATAGCTAATCGAACAATAATATAAATTTACCTAACTGTAGTATACGATATCATAAGAAAAACGTTTGTTTAAAAATAGATAAATAATAAATTGAATTAAAAACGTTTTTTTTTTTATTAGAAGAAACCATTGGAAACATAATTCGTTAGAGTGTGTGTTTTGAATCCACGTATAATAAGTACCTTTTACAAAAAAAAGTAAATCTGATTTTGAACTCTTGGCCTAGAAAAATTTTATTCCGATCTTACAACACTAATGTGCAATCAAATGTAAACAACTAGCTGTTGCCCGCGTGGAAGTACTTTGAGTTAATTTTAATTATTTTCAAGATACATCCAATTTTGCAAGCCCTTATCTTTACTTTTATCCAAAAAGTTAAATAGTTACTAATTTTCATAGTGCTTGCTTCAAACGTTGAAACACGTATTTCTATATTTCTAACCGAAAAGCTAAATACCAGTTTTCATTAGTACTTGCTTCAAAATCGACGGATTTTCATACAACCTTTGAACCCCCATTTAACCCCCTTGGGGGAGAAATACCAAAAAATCCTTCCTTAGCGGATGTCTAAGTCATAAAAGGAACCCATTGTTTAAATTGCATTTTTAGGCTCTGCGATAATGAATCAGTCAGTCAGTCAGGACATGTCTTTTTATATGTATAGATAGCTATAGAAGCGCAAGAAATAGTTTATGATCAAGAAAAGGAAATGAGACCAAAGTAGGACGGTAAAGTTTCTTTGTGGAACACGAGTTAACGTGTAACCAATCTGAACGCGAGTTTGCGGCAGGCGTAACCGTTTG
Source organism: Tetrapedia diversipes (assembly GCA_033822845.1). NCBI lineage: Eukaryota > Metazoa > Arthropoda > Insecta > Hymenoptera > Apidae > Tetrapedia > Tetrapedia diversipes. Next base: position 1,222,872 of record JAOPTO010002356.1, read on the forward strand.
AACACTATTCCCCGATGTTCGCGAGTCTGCGCCCATACATTAAACACCCGGAGTAAGTACATCAACCTATCACCGGCTCGCAGCAGCCACCCTGACGGCGCTTGCGTTTGCAACTGTTGCCACATCGCGTAATGCCGTCGTATTGGTCGCCACTGTCTCGCTTAGGACTGCTAACCACGCCTATTTCACCCTCTTCAACTATACGCGTTGATACACCTTCTCATCGTGCACGTGGCTTCGTTTGCTCTTTCTGTTTTGTACGTCGGTTTAGCTGCGAAAACGGTGTATTGCTCCGAAATACTTCCCGACTTTTTTTGTAATCGCTTTGTATGGCGAAAAGTTTTTTTCTTTTGATGAGGTTGATATCAGGAGTTGGATAGGTGTCAAATTGAACACGAAAGAGTTGAGTTGAGTTGCTTATAGTAGTTGTGTCTCTTGATGAGTTCTGCTCTGATTTGTTTTTGTTCTGTGTGTTTCAATACTTTACATGGCTCGATATTTATACCAAAAGTGATGGCAATCCTGAACCAATCACAATTGCTTGCAATGTCCTGACTGAACCAATCACAATTGCAGGTATTGTAGGAAGGGAGAACTGGTAAGCACTTCCCTTCTACCGAGGCAGGTATAGGGTCGTTACTGTACGCACCTCTACCCTAAATTAGGACGCAACACTTTCTCTCTGATATTACATACACACGTACACATATATATATACTTGATTGCACAAGGATCAATTGATTATCACTGGAGTTACGGACATCTCTTGTATATCTGTTTCCAATACACATACACTAAGGAATAAGGTATACAGGTGGCTCCAAAAAGTATTCGAATTATATTCGAATTCTTGTATTTCAGTGTTTATTATGAACTTTATGTAATTGTTGAAAATGTACGTATTGTTGGGTTATAATAAACACTATTAAAAGTGAAAAGCAAAGCAGGGGCCTGCAAGGTTTTTCCAGAGTGACATACCGATCTCGCAGCTAAACCGACCCACAAACACTTACACTTGCGGCTGCAACGTAGCCTAGGGTTCCCGGCCAGAGATGCGGCACGTAGAAAGGGTACGCATATAGGTTATGTATGGATCTCGGTGTGCCCTGTGTTTGAAGGGTTGCAGATAATATATAGCCCGTTTCGGCGGAGAGAGCTTTTTAGCTTTGACCGTTTCATCCGGCGTCGGTCGACCCATGCTATTGCACCCCGTAATATCGACGGTGCCTATATCCACGGTCCGTCACGTTTATTTTTTTTTTCCCTCCCCTCTTTCCATCTTTTTCTCTCCGCCCCAGACCCCGGCTCGCTCGCAGCCCTGGCCGCCCCTGGCCGGCACTCTCTGCGGTCAGGGGTTTTAAAAAATGAGCCAGGACATTATTTTTACGCGACCCTCCAGCCTGGACACGAAACCCTCCGCACCCTCCCTTCCGGTCCACCCCGCGGTTCGAGTGACCAGGGTCCACAGTCCTGCCGTTTCCGCCGGCGCAGCTTGCAATGTGCCGCATCAGCGAATGTGCAAAAATTGAAGCGAGAGGAGTAGAAGGGGTTAAGGGAGAGTGGGGGACAGGGGGGAGGATCGTTTTCACGGAAATACGAAAATGGGAGGAGGGTGGCGCGGGAGGGGAAAGGTGGAAGGGAAGAGGGAAAAAGTTGCCGCGAGGTGTGAAAGTGAGAGAAACGCGGTAAGGAGTGAGTGAGTGAAAGAGGAAACGAGAGGGAAGATTATACAGGGTGGCCAAGATAAAAGAGGCCCGGTATGAATACGGAAGTACGAATACTTACGGAGAATATGTTATAATTTTTATTTAAAAGTAATAAATAGAGGGTATTATGAATAATGACATACTGAACATTTTTTTGTTCACCATGAACCTCGATACACGAATTAGCGCGTCTCAACATTTGTTTGGCGTTAGCTACTGAACCTGTAGCTCTAAATTTAGTAATCATTTTCTGAAGGAACACTTTTAGAAGGAGCAGACGTGTAGCGGATATTTTATCGTGAACCTTTCATTCAATATTACAAACGATTTACGTTCAAAATAAGTTTCAGAAATAAACGCTCTTCGTTCAACTGAAAACGACATTATGGAGAATTTTGTTCCCATCCACCATTAACACTTTAACGGACACAAAGTTTGTTAACGATTAATTAACACGTTCGTCGCCCAGCGTGATTCGGCTGAGTTTCTCGTTGGGCCCAAATCCGATTGCATGGAAAACTGGGGTAAAAAAATATAAAACAGCAAAAATTTTCATTTTTTATTTTTATTTTATGTATTTTATATTTATATATATTATACTTCAATGCTTATTCCATTGAATTCCTTTTAAAATTTCAATTTTAAATCCTATTTAACTTTAAGAGAAAGAACGTCACCCAAATATGAATATACGAACGTGTTAAAAAAATTAATATTAACGTATTATATAATTTGTAATAAAAAAAAGTTATTCCTAATAATGCTAAGAATAAAATGATAAAAAAATCGTGATCGGCCACTAACAGTTGTTCCGGCTGTCGCGCACATGTTGTGTGAGCAGCCATTAAGGTGTTAACAACTTATAACAATATGGCCGTTAACACGAAATGGCCGCTGGACATCACGTGATCCCTTTAAATATCACGTACAGTATGACCCCGTGCCTCTTTTATCTTGGCCACCCTGTATATCCCGTCTCTCGCGTTCGTCCGTTCGTACCGAGTCGTTTCCAGGGTAGGGATGTGGCCCCGCGGATATATTGGCGCCGTGGAAGCCATTTTCAATTCAATCTGTTAAAAGCACGTCAAAAAGTCATACGGTATTTCACCGGCACGGTAGATCGCGGCGAGACCGTAGCTTCATCCGACGACGGTGCCGCGGTGAATGCCAACCGGTATCTATAGATCTGTCGAAAAATATGCCTCTGCATACGTCGCTCTCGATCCGACACCGTTCCCTTCACCGATCTCTCTCTATCTTTAACGTAGAGGCGAACCTGTTCTTCCGAAAATCGGAAATCTACATTCCCGTCGAATCTCGGTTTCTTGCCCCCTGTATCATTTTCGCTGAATTCGCAATTTTAAACGTGGGTTATGTAAATACTTTTTGTTATATCCAGGGCTATTTGATGGATCGATTATACAGGGTGTCCCAGGTTTTAATGTTCAAACTTTGTCAGTGTATTCCATGGCACAAAGTAATAAAAAAATGTTATGTAAACATAGGTCATATAGAGCTTTATTAAGAAGTTATAACAAAAATAAAGAATAGGAATAGATCAACAGTATTGTGTTTTTCAGTGTGTTTATGTATGCTATGTTTACTATCCGAGATCACCAAACATTGAAACGAATTTTCGCAAATAATAGCTTGTGAGGGTCGCAACGAGGATTGGCGTGTGAATAGATTCAAGCGGACACGTTTAAATACTAAGAAATAGGTAATTATTTACTTTAGGGGCCTCAACTCCGATTTTAATGATTCTGAAATATGTTATAGAAGAGAGGATTCTGAACAACTTTTTCCTATACATATAACCATCGCTCGGCCTTAGTTTCCGAGATATTTGCAAAATTCCTTCCGTGCTACTACGTCGGATTTTTGTTATAACTTCTTAATAAAGCTCTATATGACCTATGTTTACATAACATTTTTTTTCTTATTTTTTGCCATAGAATACACTAACAAAGTTTGAACATTAAAACTTGGGACACCCTGTATAGGGTATAGCTTAGGGTTATAACTTAGGGTTATGACTTAGAGTTGTCACTAGTCAGCGGACAATCAGTCGCAGAGACTGACATGCGAAAATCCATATTGATGGATTCGTCCGAGAGCGCGCCGTAGTCAAAGGGTTAAACGTTTCAAAATGAAACAGGGCTATTCCCTCCAAACGCTCTCCCACGATTCTTACCCTCTGTTCTTTAGAACGTCTCCAGATGTATCCGGATTTATCGTTTGTAGCATGTTTCAAGTGTGCGGAAGCGTGTATACACCAGCTCTGCCCTTCGGCTGTTTGCATTGGGGAACTGAAAAGATCGAGATCAAGATCGCTCTTGTATCGTATTACAATGTTTGCCAACATGATACTGATCGGCAACACCACGAAAACAGCTTCGATCGGATAAGATTAAGCCGCAGGTCGCTACGTTAAAGGGCGGAAAAGCGCAGGTATTTACGAAACTGTTGATCATGATCTCTGATATCCGTAGGGGTGGACGATCTATGAACTGTTAGTGACAAAAGTTTCTTGAATTACCTACTATATGCGGATACTTTAGTGTCTCGTTTCACTGGCTAGATGATTAGCATCGGAAATAACGTTAAAAAAAATATGTTAAACAATTTGAAATATTTAAATTCTCGAATATTATTTCTTTTTATTATTATTTGCCTTTATTGTAAATGGAAGCGTAACTCTTAATACGTTTCGTGTTTGTAAAAAGATAGAAAATTCAATAACAAATTCCATAAATATTCATCCATAAATTAAACAATCAAAGTATATTTGCTTGTGATTGTACGCGTTAATGTAGTTGTAGTTCGTTCAAAATTCAAGTGGTACGACTTGACCAACTTTATAATATAATATAATTGACTTTTTCTCACATTTCTTTAATTTTTCCTTTTCATACGAAAAACAAATTTCGATCCTCGTTTTCCCTTAAAATTTTCAAGTTATAATTAAACGAATCGCGTGAACGGGAACGTGGAGGGATTGACTGATACTTTAAAAGCAGGTGTGCATTACCATAGCTATTGGTTTATTGATTTATCCATCGGCGCGTATATACGTTTTGAGTGGTTGATATGCCAGAGTAAAAAATGGTCCGTGTCGGTGTAGATCGACGGCATCGATGAATACCGTTTCGCGTGCGCACTTTTAATGTTGCTCAAACCGTCATCGCGTCCTCACTAATGACGCACGAACGCAGATTAATCGGTTCGTAACGCGTTGAAACGTGCAATTCACTGGAGAGCATGGTTAAACGCATTACTTTCGTTTTACCAATTATCTGTTCTGTGACTGATCCGATATCAATTGAAAATAAACGCGTGTTTACTGAAAATAAATGCTATTCATTTCATACGTCGCTTTTTTTTTACACAACAACGCTTAAATGCTGCCTGTTCATTTATAAAAAACATACTTGAACGCAATATTAGTGTAACAAAGAAAAGTATAAAAAAAAAGGAAATTTATGCAAAATTTTGGATCATCATTTGATGGCGCGAGAGTGAGGGCTTGTGGCAATCTAAAACGCTAATAACCATCACTTGATGCACTTTGGTTTGTAACCAAAATGAAACAATACCGATCTTAACACTTAGCCGACCGAATGGGGCTATCTCCCATTTTGTCCTCAACAGAGTACTGCAATTGATTCTATTTGTTTTTGTTATTAGTTAGTCTTGAACTAGTACTGTTCATAAATTTCCTAAAATACAATTTTTAATAAATTCAACATCAGGTTAGGACCAACTAATAACAAAAGTAAATAGAATCAATGGCACTGCTTTGTCAAGGAAAAAATGGGAGATCTCTCCATTCGATCGGCTAAGTGTTAAGATACCCACGTTGAAGGAAGAAATAACAAGATTTAGCACTAAATACCAGCTACGTGTAAGAAATCATCCAAACCACCTGGTTACTCGATTGTTAGACAGCCTGGACACTCACAGATTAAACAGGATCTATCCCATAGAATTAAGTGGTAGATTGAGTTAGTTTAACCCATTGACTGCCAGCTACGAGATACCTTGAGTTAGGAATTATTATAAAGGATGAACGAAAAATATATATAGCGTAGAGAACACATTAATTATCAATTTTTATTAAAAACTATTAAAATTGTAGCTTAAACGATTAAAACGTCTTCTTTAAAAAAAAACCGTGGCACCCAGGGCAAGAAGACGCGCTAAATTTGCGTGGCAGTCAATGGGTTAAAGAAGGAAATAATGTGAAGTTTTAAACAGTATCTTATAGATATGGTTACAAATTCCAACAATATGGTTACGAATAAAAAATTGTTTGTAATATGACGCAATCGGTCATAACCACGAATAACCATTATTTAAATGTAAATACCGGTTTCGTCGGAATACACCGATATAGTTACTTTCATTCGCATGACTAAGTCAAAAGTAATAGTGCTATTGTGCGCGCGCGGTACGCGGGTCGAACGTATTATTGTACGTAACACGGTAGACAGGCAGAACTATAGGTGGGTAAGCGGAGAGATATACAGGATCCAAATCATAGAATGCTTAATACATAGAATGCTTTTATTCGGTTCTCATTGCGGGGTAAATAACATCTGTACATTAGATCGCCGCCATTGGTAAACGACAATGGGGCTCCCCCTCCCCCCATTGAAACCTCATTGTAAAATATGATTCAAGAAAGACTCGTCGCTATGACGCTGTGCGCGCTCATGTGGTTTACCAGGGAGTAGAACTCGATGGATCTGAAAAAGGAGACGGAGCGAGAAAGAAAGGAGAGACACGTATGAAAAAGACGGACGAATCGTAAGCGATCGTGAGCAAGTAAAATAGAGGTAAAGAAAAGAGAAAAGGCAAAAGGATTAAAAAAAGGAGGAGGAACAAAAAAATCGGAAAAAGAAAGAAAGAAAGAAAGGATGTGTTCCTTTTTCGAATGAGACGAAGAAGGCGTGCATGGTTAAAAACAGTCCCGACGAAACAAAAGGCGGAGCATACAGAGAAACGTCTGAGCATCGCTCGCATTGTATTTTACGTTGGAATGGGTTTTAAATAAAAGAGTAATATGTTTGTCCGTTTTGCCTCCACCAGCGCGTGATAGAAAATACACACGTCTGATACGCGCGTCTGTACGCATAGTTTATCGAGGGTAAGTAGGTAGGTGGGTACGCGGTTAGGTATGTCCCCCTTTCACCCCAGCCAGATATAAACTCTTAACATCTTGGTGGAACAGCGTGTTCGGCCAATCGGGTAGGTGCGCGGGCGTGGCCGTGCCTTAGCGCGGCTTTGCGTTTGGCCGAAGCTCCGGGGTGGAACACTGTGGCACAGTGTTTTATTTCGCGCAACTGTGGAGGGGCTGTTAGTTTCTGCCCTATTCCTCCCCGATAAATTCCTTCTCTCTCTTACCTCTGACCCTCCTCCTTTCTCCTTTTGTCTGGCCGTCCCACTCTAGCGTATTCCTCTTCGTGCGCTATCGGTCTCCTTCGCGCTCGTTCGTTTCTTTTCGTATCACTGTTCCCTCTCGTCCCTCACTCCGTTCAGTTTTCCACCTTTTCCCACATTTTCCTCCACGCTTTCCGATTCTATCTCCGTCCATCTTGTTCTCTCTTTCTCGTTCCTTCCAACGCTTACGCTTCCTAGTCCATCGCGACATTTTAACCCCCCCCTCTATTTCTAACCGCCCCTCCATCGTGCCGATACCCCCCTTCCTTAACCGTTCGCCTACGGTTCCCTCTTTACTGTCGACACCACTACCGCCACGGCTTCTCTGTCTCTCCACGCTACCTGAATCGACTCTCCCGGGATGCTGCAATTGTTGACAATGCCGGAGAGCGAGAGAGAGTGCTGCGAGAGAAGTCGGGGCGATTCCGCATTTCGTACCCCGACACCCGTACGAACGGTGGTGCTGCCGCTGTTCTCTGCCGGCGAACATTCGGAAGTGTGGGCGCGTGCGCGTGTCTAGCAGTCGAGCTTTCTCTCTTCACCGTATTCGTCGCCACCGCCTCCGTCTATCCTCCTTTCTTTCCCCTGTATCCGTTACTCTCTCTTTCTCTCCACCTTTTTCGTTCCTCTCGCTCGTTCGCTGTACGGTGCCGGTTCGAGAGTTTCTACTGGAACAGCGTTAAATGTGATTTCTTCGGTTGAAGTAAGAAGAGCCCGTGTGACTACGGTCTATTACTCGACTTTGTGGCCCTTCGTTATCGACTAATAATCCAGTGTGACCACTGACGTGGCTAGGACTTCGAGATAAACGAACGATCGACACAGTGTGCGCAGCCTTGGAAACGCTAAAGAACAAATTGAAAAAGGATCGTGTATACGTACGTGAATTAAAAATATCAACGATTATGAGAAACGTTCAATGGTGACAACAATTTCGTCACACGACGGTGATAGAATGAAAGCGACGCGTGTCAGTGCGAATAGGGCTTTATGCTCAACGAAAAACGATTATTTTCGGTGATCCAGCTTATCTGCTATGCGTTCGACGATGACACACGCCAATCCGTGACCTTCGTTAATTTGATCGCTCGTTTACACAGTGAGATCTCTCGAGCTTTTTGTTCCTTACGTTTCTGCATCAATTGCATCTGTTCGACCTTTATTACTTGCTTTCTGAAACAATGTCGTTACCGCGGGGTGTCGGGCTCGGTGTAGACGTGGGTCAATTGATGCAGCATCAGCAACAACAGCAGCAACATCACGTGTTACCAGCTGCGTTCTTCCTTCGTGCCAGTGCTGAAAGATATCAAAGGACACCGAAGTGCGCGAGATGCCGTAATCACGGCGTTGTTTCCGCGTTGAAGGGTCACAAACGGTACTGTCGCTGGCGGGACTGTGTGTGCGCGAAATGTACACTAATAGCCGAGAGACAACGAGTCATGGCTGCCCAGGTAAAGTATCATTTAGAAATATTGATAAAATAAAAGGGAAAAAATGTTGAATTTTTATCGGACGTTGTTGATGTACGCAAATAATATAATTTATATTTATTATAATTTATATTATAATGCGACTTGAAAAATATAATTTCATAAGCGATATGCGAATTGTAGTGGTTAGGTAAAGCGTTTTGACATGAAGGAACGAAATGATCGTTGGTTGTTAAAAGTCAACGAATTACACAACTATACAAGAAAAAAGTGCTAGAAGTTATATAATCGAGGCTCAGTTATTAATTTCCAAGCAATGCCTCAGCAAAAATATTAGTTCCACATTAGATTTGAATAGAATTTTCAATGTAGATAGCTTGATTAAGTCTCCACAGTGTATTTTCACGATTAAAAGTAAAGAAACACCTGTGACAAAAGTAATAAAAGCGTTCTGCCATGGCATACGGAAAGGGTGCCGTTTCTTTTACCATTGCGTCGTGTAATGAATCAAGGAAGTGTAAAATGATTCAATTAGGACTGGACTGGCACGAGGGTCTCTTAAAACATGTGACTTTTTTCTCTCATCGTTTTACGTACTTTTTAACGCGAACACAGAAAGTGAAACGCGTGTACCGACGCGTGAAGCTTTTATTAGTGTAATTAGCTCTTTTTTTCACTTTAAACGACTACAGATTCCTCGATTTGTTTCTTCTCGTAAATTATGAGACAACACTGTTATTGATTTGACTATTAGACACTTCTCAGCGTTTTATTATGTTCTCTCAATGAACATGTAGCTTGATCCTTGCTGGATCGTAACGCTAAACCCACTTGAACCTTTAAATTGCCGATCCTTGTACCCTCTTGTTACATTATCTCGATACTGACATCAATATCTTCTCGACAACAGACGTTTAGATCATTAGCAAAATCACTCTCGGTTCCCGGTTAAATTTGGGTCCCACAGTATCTAACATCAAACGGTTAAGACGATTACTGTTCTTTGATGAGAAGAGAAAGCTATCACGATAACACAGAGGCAAAAGAGTGAACTTCCCTTGTGTTGTCCGATTTTTCTCGCCGCGTAGTGTTGCATGCTCGGGTTCGTCAACGCTTATTTTCTCAGCCAACAACGAAAATATGCGTGCTGCATTTGTATAATTGAAGATGAAACTTGAGCGTGCTACTTTGACAGTCAGTGACTGCACCGTCAGTTGTCCATACCGTTCGAAATGTACTGGGATTTTTCGATATAAGATCTCAAGCGCGATCGCGAGCAACATTTTGCCACATCTATCTGCGCTGCTTTTAATCGAGAAACGAACGAAAAACGTACGATCGTGCATGGAAAAAATCGCTCGCCTGCGTCCATCCGTTGTAGGGTACCAGTAACCACTAAGACCCTCTCGATCTTTTCATTGATCTCCTTTTCATCGACGGATAGTATAACCAGAAGTGATTAAGTGGTTTATTTCGTCCTGCGAAATGCGCAACACACCCCTCTAAAACACACACGCATCGAATAATAAGCGAAAACCAAATAAGAACATCTCTGTACATGTATATTGTACTCAACAAATATATTCGGATTAGACACGGTGTTATACACTATTTCACCGTATGCGAATATATTCGTCTTAGGCATTTTGTAATATACACGCTACCGACGAATATATTCGTCTTAGGCATTTTGTAATACACATGCCGACGACGAATATATCCGCCATAGCCGCTTAAAGCTTAGCCAACCGAATGGGGAAATCTCACATTCTTTCCTCTGCCATTGATTCTATTTACTTTGTGTTATTAGTTATTAGTCTTGAACACAGTATTGTTCATCAAATGCATTTTCTGCTCTTCCGAAGTACAATTTCTAATCAATTCAACTTCAGTTCAAGACTAACTAATAACACAAAGTAAATAGAATCAATGGCAAAGGAAATAATGGGAAATCTCCCCATTCGGTTGGTTAAGCGTTAACCCTTTGAGCGTTGAATTGTGCGACGTTAAGCGTGTGCCGTGGACCGCCCACTTTTTACGACAAAGCACACTATTTTATAAAACTATACAGCGTTTATAGCCCAAATTGAATGGTTGTGTGAGAACCCATATATGCGTTTCTAGCGCTCAAAGGGTTGAGAGGATAAACATGCGGGGACGTTAAGGAAATAAATGTACTCATACGTGCTCACCGTATCAACTTTATTGTAATATCGTTACTATCGTCTGACTCTTTTTCGTTACGAGACTCAAGGATGGAATGTCTGTCCAAATTACTCTTACGATTGCCTCGTCGTCTTCGAAGGTTGGGGGAAATAAGAGAGGAAGGAAAAGGTTTTTCCGAGCTGCATCGGGCCTTGAACCATATCCAATTCGTTTCTTATACTAGAATCCCGAGCACTCAGAATCGTGTACATTTTTCCTCCACTCTGTATTTCTTTTATGTATTGTATTCCACAAACATGTATGTCCTCGCGATTCCGGTGTTGAATTAACACATTGTTGACCGGTCACGAGTTAACTCATGTCTTCCTGCTTAAACGTTGCTGACCGGCCACGACTAAACTCGTGATCGATGCACATTTTGTTCGCATCGATTGTGAGTTTGGTCAATACATTCTCGGAGATCGTACAGTCTAATTGTTGTTCAGTATACCACAAGCTGTGTTTTTCGTTAATAGAACCCGTCAAATTGTGTCTCTTTTGAAATAAAAAAAAATTGTTCGACAAACATTGTTTCATCGATAAAAATGTTACGACGATTTTAGTAACGTGCAAGTGTGCCGAAAAACGTGCGGTCCCAGGCGTATGTCTTACAGACTTCTTAGCGGTCTGCAACGTGTTAACTATCGGTAAAACTGTTCTCAGGTCGCGTTACGGAGGCAGCAAGCCCAAGAGGAGAGCGAGGCCCGCGAGTTGGGCCTGCAATTGCAGTACAATGCGGGCAGCTGCAACACTGCCCCCGTGCTGCCCGGTGCAGCGAGTGGTACCACGCCAGCTGGTAGCCCGCCCCCGCACCCGGCCCATGTAGCGAGCCCGGCAGGCCTTGCGATTCCGGCGGCGGCGGCAGCCGCGGCCGCGGCCGCAGCAGCGCACCTTCAAACGCAACTCCAGCACCAGCAGCCCGATTGCGGCCTCCTGCAGCGGAAGAGACTCCCTCAGGATGAATACCGGCAGCCAAAGGTCGAGAAGCAGGAGTCGATCGTAGGAGGAATTGCAGGTGAGCGAAGTTTCTTCCTTGGAATCGCGATAAAACACATATGGGCTGTTCTGGCGATGCTCGGACGATTTGATGAGATTATTCTGGATCGAATTATTCAGGCTGTCCGAATTATTCGAATCCGTTTGTTTCGAATAACAAATAAAAACGGAACCAAGTGAACGAAGCGCGCTGCAACCGAGAACGGCAACTCGGTAGAGAACGTAGGTAGCCCGACAAATCAGGGGATAAACTCGGCAAAATTAGATCATTAATCCTTTCGCTAAGGGTAGGTTCTCTGTCGCAATACCCACGTTGAACGGATCGCCGTGACAAAACTGCACGGCTCACTATAACCTGAGCTGCTTTGACGGTGTTTTCGAAAAACAAAAATTTTTCTCAAAACAGGGTATTTAGAACGTCTGAACATGCACACCCCTAATTATAGTTCGAGAACCGCATAACTGCATACGCTCGTCGTATGTATATTACGCGATATTTTATGGATAGCCACTATAGTGGCCCGTAGTAGCGAAAGGGTTAACAGATATCGGTGGAGATTTGAAAGTCGAGATCCTGTTTCCTGGCTGGCCACGTTGATGAAAATCTACAAAATACCGTTGAACATTGAGAGGTTAGAACCTTCGCGCATTCCCTGCTATTTTCTCACTCTTCTACGCGCACAATACGGACGATCGTTCAAACCAAACAGGTGGGTCATCGTTGAGATCGCGCGCGCGCGCGCGCTGCGTTCGCCAGAGAACCACGATAAGTGCGGTGCCACGCACTCCTGGTTCTTATGGGAAGGCGAACAACACGCGCGTGCACTTCACGGAGGGTGGGAATGAGCCAGCAAGGAGAGAAAGAAGTCTCGAGGAAGGAGCAAAGGGTTGTGCGCGGAGAGAATTAAAAAGGAGAGAGACTCAGGGAGAGGGAGAGAGAGTGAGAGAGGCAAAAAAGCCGTCACTAACGAGTACAAGACTTTAGCTTTGAGTGGTATAATAAGGGGCCAGGAGTTTGGCCATTATTTACTTAACATTATGGTCTCTGGCCACTTGCCCTATTTAGCTGCGTATGTTCACGCACGTTCCTAATGGCCACTCGTACGCAACTCAAGCGTGCCAAGCGCATGCGCTCTTTCTCGTGTGTTCTGCGCTTGGTCGCGTGCCACATTTTTGTTGCTCGTATCGCAGTTTTACGGAATTGTCGGCAAAACATTGGCCACAAGGATACAAGTGTCAGTGATACGGGTCGCTTCAGCGCCATTCTTGTGATTCGCATTTTGAGGAGCTTAAGGTTCACATCTTGCCAGTAGTATAGGTACACATATAATGATGGTCTTTTGTATCACTTGGACAACGCCGCAGCTTTAGCTTTACGCTTATACCGGCTTAGACTTATCTGCGGTTATTGGTTTGTTTCTCACATTTCTCGAGCTTTACCAATACAAAAGTAGCGGGATAGGGACACCTTGCATCCGTTTCACTTGTTGATGAGGACAAAAATCTCTTGAAATGTACAGTACATATCCCATTTGATCGGCGAGTCTGGCCTATAGACGGGCACGATCCTAACCTCAACTAATAACAATTAAAAAATAGGAAACGTCGCGAAAGATCGCTCCTTCGTAAGAAATTCCTAGCGAACGGTAGGCTGCAGAAAGCAATAACGCAGGAGGAGGCTAGCTCCGTGTCGTTCGGCATCTTTGCATCGGACAAGGAATCACATCTCGCGACCGGTTTTTCCCTTCTCCCTCGACTTTGCAAGGAGCAGCAGCCAGGGGGATAGAAACTTCGATCTTGCTCGGTTTCAATTACACCTACGCCTCCGTCGTTCGCGTGGCTAACACACAGAGCTTCTTCACCCCCAACCCCATCCCCTCAACCTTGCCCGTCCCTGCTGTTCGCTGCGGAAGGTGGAGAAGGGTCGCTGGTACACACAGGATGTCTCCTCCGCGGTTCGATCTTCGAAACAGAGTGCTTACAGTAGTGTGTACAGACGAGGCGCGTCTTCAGTCGAGAAGTTTAGCCGTAATTGAATTTCTCGGGCCAGTGCCTACCACCGCGGGGGATTCTCCACTGGCTGGTTGGTTGGTTGGTTGGTTCGATGGTCTCTTGTATTCTTGCTAGGTCGAAGATCCTGAGGTTGCCAGGAGAGGGTTTCGTGCGCTCTCGCACTCTTCCTCGTCGAATCTTGAGAGGGTCTCAACGATGATACGGTATTGTACATCTAACTTATAGACGAAACTTTGCTGCTGTATACCGGGTCGAATAATTGTAATTGGTCGTTACGTTGCTTGGGTATTTTCCTGGTTTAGAAATCGACTATGATCCTAGGGGTATACGCGTACATAAATTTTAATTGTCACAAAACATTCAAAAAATACCCTTATTCTTCGAGTATAGTCTTCTCCTTCCCTTGAGCAGAGAATGAAGAAAAAATAGACAAATCTTAATTGTCACAAAATACACGAAAAATATTCTGGTCCTTGATGTATAGTCTCCTCCTTCCCTTGAGCAGAGAACGAAAAAAACATTGAAACGGGTACAGTTACCGTGTCGTCGAACGTTCAATTTGGCTATCGCGCAGTTTCGACACGCGCATCAAAGAGACGCGCACACATCCGAGGAACGGTGTAGCTCGTGCAGAGGAGTGATTACTTGGAAAAGGAGGAGGTAGAGATTTGGTCTTTCCAGCAGAATTCCTCGTTAGGTATAGCAGGGAAAAGGGGGCGGGTGCCGGGGGCACGCTTTTGTAGTGGCTCGTACACACGCGAACGGAAGAACGTCCTTTTGTGTGTACGTGTGCGGTACACCCTTTATCCCGAAGGATCACTTGGTCTCTACTTCGTCTGCCCCCGGGTAGACCATTATCCGGCAGTTTCTCACAGTAGAAGCTTCTTCGAGTGTCCAAGAAACTTTGTGAAAGACCAGTTCGCTTCCGTTCTTCCTCTTTCGTGGCTGCAGAGGACACCAGGAAATTATCTCACTCGACCGTGCACGTTTCGCCCTCGGCGCTCCGTTCTCTGCTCTTCAACCCGGCTGCCGCTGCTTCTTCTTCTTACAGCGGTGTGCAGCTTGATGATATCGTGTTGAACAGCGAGGAAAGGTTGAAGGGTCTTCTGCGAGGAAACTTTTCGGAATCTTCGTGTCACCGTTCGTTGGTCAAAGCAACCGGGGGCATCTGTTGCAAGGACGCTGTTCGAGATTGTACTCTGGAAAGATGGGGTGGGGGTTGCTGGAGGAACCCCGTTCGATGATTGTGCTGGAGTTTATTGAAAAATTATTCCGCATTCCAGTGACGAGGGGAGCACGATTATCATCAATTGTCTGTTTTACTTTGAAGACCAAAGCGAGAAGCTTTTCATAATATTCCTGTTTCTTGTTATTTTTTTTTCGTCGAAGACGTGTTGTAGATTATAAGTTGACAATGTCTTATCCCTTCTCTTATTGGTGCAGTGAAATATCGATTGTTTGAATGAATGTCTTGTTTCCGAATTGCCTAGACCGGGAATCGAACCCGGGGTCTTTTGGTTACTGGACAAGTGCTTTAACCACTAAGCTATCCAGTCTGCCTAAGTTTGAATGTCTTGTAAACGATAGAAACAGAAATATGATTGACGCATTCCTTAAAACGTGGTTATACACGAGTTTAACATTTAGTACACTCGTTCGAGTTGACGATTCTCTAATTATTTCGCGCATCCCGTAGCCCATCTTATCCTTTGTTTAAACAACCCCGCTTTTTACTCTTTACTCGAAAATAATATAGAATCCATAAGGTCGTTCGGGGTGGGTGGGAGTAATTTGGTACTTAACCAACTGAATGGGGAGATCTCCCAGTTTTTCCTCAACAAAGTCATTGATTTTACTTACTTATGTTATTAATTAGTCCTGAGCTAGCGTTGTTCAGAGTTCTTCAAATGCATTTTTCGCTTTTCCAAAGT
This sequence comes from Tetrapedia diversipes, assembly GCA_033822845.1. Taxonomy (NCBI): domain Eukaryota; kingdom Metazoa; phylum Arthropoda; class Insecta; order Hymenoptera; family Apidae; genus Tetrapedia; species Tetrapedia diversipes. The sequence continues at coordinate 1,238,595 of JAOPTO010002356.1, forward strand.
ACAATTTTTGGTAAACTCAACACGTGTATCCCAATAGCCGTTCTTATAAGATAACTTTATTGTTTTTCCTACGGGATTACAAGAGAGTTCCGTTCCCTTATCTCCTCTTTATTTTCTCACCTCACTTATTCCTTATATAAAAATTAAATTAACAAAAATAAAATTAAATTCAATTCAAATTAACAATAAGTATAAAGTACAAAATTCCAGAATAATAATAACCTTACATACTATTATATTTATGTACACTATTTACACGTTATTATCTCCTCTCTCCCGTTCCTCCTCATTGGCTCTCTTTGGTTTCCTTCTCTGCCTTCAATCCTGCTTCCCCCCTTAATAGCCGTTCTTGTAATTAGATTAAATTATATTTATTACATTAAGAATATCAAGTTTTCGTTTTATTTTTTACAACACCAGCTAACAACCCCCGGCGGCGTGAACGGCCATTAAAATGTTAAACAACCCCTCAAGCTCAGGGTTCCAATTTCAGCACCCGCTGAATCCGCCATTATCTTACCGTGTTCTTTCCTCCCTGTCCCCGATAGCCTCGCGATTAAAACCGGCCGAACGCGAAAAATTCCAAGAAGAAGAAAAACAGGAAGGGACACGAAGCCTGAAAAGGGTCAAAGTACCATAAGCGGAGGTATTTGCTGTCGGTACGCGGGACCCTGGCGAGTTTGTCCACCCGTAGGAAAGAATCGCAACGCGGCATGAATATTGCCGTGAAGGAGTTGAAATCCACGCTGGGGCCGGCTACTTATGTTCCGGCGACGTGCCTGGCAACATTGTTTGCAAAGAGTCAGCACGGCTTCGCGGAACAAGAGAGGCCACGGTCCCGGGGACTCTATTCCCACCTATTTGCATAGGTGTAGCCGGTCCTACGAATGCACGTACACGTGCAATGCCGCCGTGGAAGCACGTTTCCGAGTATGTTTGAACAAAACTTCTGCCAGCGACCCTCTTTCTGTACGCGTCGGCCGGTGATCCTGGAGGATCCGTGCTCTCGATCACGATGGCGGCTCCTCCTGGAAATTCTTCGGCTTTGTACATAATTCCTGACACCTTCGTGGGGACGAATCGTTTTGTACTACCGGGGACTGAATTTTAATCGAGTTAGATTGGTATTTATTATTTATTATTATTTATTTGTTTATTATAATCCTTGCCTAAGCGGTTTAGGATGGCTTCCGGTTTACAATTTGTCCTTCTACATATTTCTTCCTTAATTATATTTCTATCACTAAGTTCCGTCTTACGGATGGATCGCAAAATAACCCGTGTCCTCTACACGCTGTCTTTAGATGTTACCTACTTTGATACATTCTATCCTACTTTACTACTTTGTTACTTTGCTACTTTGTATTTATTGCTTCATAAATAACAAAGCTATGATGATTTTAGATCATACAAGTTTGCCCAAAAACGTGCGTTCCTTGGCATATATCTTACAGATCTTTTTGCGGTCCTTAATGGTTATTGGGTTAGCCTTAAACCAGTACTGTTCATAAATTCTCCAAAGTACAATTTTTAATAAATCCAACACTACCTTAGGACCAACTAATAACAAAAGTAAATAGAAACAATGGCACCGCTTTGCCAAGGAAAAGGTCGACTAAGTGTTAATAATTAATAATACAATTGGTTATGATATATAAAGAAATGATATCCGCGAAAGCCACTATAGTGGCCGTCGCCCAGAGAGATGCCATCCGCGAAAGCCGCTATACTGGCGAGTCGTACCTAAGAGGTTAAATTGTCCAATACCCGCCTCGACTTCGATATCTCCCTTAACAAGGCGGGCAACGGCGAAAAAGAAAGCGAACGCGATAAACGATACCGTTTGACTTAATTAAAAGGAGCACGGCTCGCATAACTGTTCTCTCAGGGGTAGTGCAGATGTAACAGAAGAAAGAAGAAGCCCTTCCGACGGTGAAGTACATGTTTGATTAACCACCGGCGGTCGTCGCTTCTTCTTTTTCTTTCCTCGTTGAAGAGAGGAAACGAAGGAAGAACGAAAAAAAAAAGAGAAGCGATGGGGGGTCGGGGGTGTGGTGGTTGGCGCAGGCTTCCGAATAACATTTTTAAATTGAAAGCGAAAAGCGATCCAGCGGCTGGCGCAGCCTGGGGAAAACCATCGAGAATGAATATAAAACACTTCGATTCCGTTTCCCTGGCCCCGCTTCTTTTGCTACCCTCTCTCGCCTCTTTTCTCGCAAATGCCCGGCTCCTCGAGGAGCCCGACGGCTTCCATGGAAATCGGACCTGTGATGTAAAAGATCAAGCGTTCATCGGGTTCACCGTTTCCGTCGGTCGGTTGCTAGAATAATTTCTTTAGCGGACGAAAATTAACAGACTCGCGCGTGTAAACGTCGGTGAACGACGTTTGTGTGAACACAGACTGATTTGTTTACGCATTAGCGTGAGATCGGTATGCTTAAACGTGCATACTCGACGGTTTTTCGTTGACTCTACGAGTGGTTATCGTGGAATCATTAACCCATTGACTGCCACGCAAATTTAGTGCGCCTTGCCCTGGATGTCAAGGTTTTATTTTGAAGAAAACATAAGTATCCAAATTTTTTCCCCAAAGACTTTGAATTTCTTCATTTTCCATTCTGTCTATTATTTCAGTTATCCAAATTATCCAAATATTTTTAATCATCTGAATTATTCCTTGCTATGTATTCGGAATATTCCAATGTTCAGCCCTTAACGCTCCGTTGGCTTCGCTGCGAAGACATTATTCTGTATTTAATACGATTAGATCCTAGATTCTTTGTCGTTAAGTTAGGTTTTTCACAGTGGTTCGCGGTACGGGAGAGTTAAGGGATTGGGAAAGCTGTGACAGGACGCCGAGATGGTGAAAAACGGGGAAAGAAAACGAGATCCGAGATCGGCAACTCGGTAGAGAACGTAGGCAGCCCGAAAAATCAGGGGGTAAACTTGGCGAAATAAGAAATTCCCAGGGTTGCAGGGTGCAGCGAGTGTAAGAAGAAGGTAGGATGAGGTCAAGAGGTGGTGTCGTCGTCGGTTTTCCACGGGGATTCGCGGTGTGGGAAGGTTAGGGGGTGGAGGGAGCTATAGCAGGGTGCCGAGATGCTGAAAAACGGGGAAAGAAAACGAAATTCGAAAGCACACTGCAACCGAGATCGGCAACTCGGTAGAGAATGTAGGCAGCCCGAAAAATCAGGGGGTAAACTCGGCGAAATAAGAAATTCCCAGGGTTGCAGGGTGCAGCGAGTGTAAGAAGAAGGTAGGATGAGGCCAAGAGGTGGTGTCGTTGTCGGTTTTCCACGGGGGTTCGCGGTGCGGGAGGGTTAGGGGGTGGGTCGAGCTGTGACAGGGCGCCGAGATGGTGAAAAACGGGTTGACTCCACGGGGCTGAGCAGGAGGAAGTGGAAAAAGAGAGTCAGAGGTCGAACCCTCTCCCCCGTGGCCCTGTTGGCGTTCAGCAACCGTTTACGAGGCATAAACGCCGAAACAAAAGGCGGCTGGGCGCGAAACAATTAAAAACGTTACGCCCGATCGCTCTCCACGCTTCTCCCTTCCGCCCTCCCCCCTTCCCTGTTTTTTCTGTCTCCCACCCCTGCGACCCCCGACCACCCTCTGTTCTCGATCTTTCCCTCTGTCTCTGTTTTTCTCTCGCTGGCTTGTCGCGAGCTCTTTAACCACCCCCCTGTATAGCCATCGAATCTGGGGTGGAACAGGGAGAATCTGTGTACACTGTCGGCTAAAAGTTTCGAAATATCACGCGTTCTGACGGTGTGCTGCAAGAATTTAACCCTCTGTGGGCCAAATTTTTTGTTTCAATTATCAAAAAATTAATGGAACAAAAAATCAACGATTATAATTCTATGTTTGCAGATGAAAAAAAAAGATCTCCAGTTTAAACAATTTTACATTATAGAACATTATAGAATTAACACATTCGCGACCGGCAAATTTTTGCCGTCTCTAATACTGAGTACCGGCGAAAATAATGAAATTCTGAAACTGGTTGCCGCAAACCTGTATTGTTAAAGTAAGGATAAAAATGATAAAAATTGTTTTGAAACATCAATGCTGCAATAACGTGTTGTTTAAAATAAAAAGATTTTTATAATTAGTATACTTGCTTTATTAGTAGACAATCTACCTATAGGCAATCAGGAATGTGTTAACACTTAACCGACCGAATGGGGAGATCTCCTATTTTTTCTTTGACAAAGCAGTGCCATTGATTCTATTTACTTTTATTATTAGTTGGTCTTAAGCTGATGTTGAATTGATTAAAAATTGTATTTTGGAAAATTTATGAACCGTACTAGTTCAAGACTAACTAATAGCAAAAGTAAATAGAATCAATGGCGCTGCTTTGTTAAGGAAAAAATGGGAGATCTCCCCATTTAATCGTGATATGCTATCTCATGAAAAAAATTAAAATTATTTGTTAAAATGTCAATAAATTAGCATGTGACCTGAAAGTTACACGGGCCCATAGAGGGTTAAGAGGGAAAGGAAGAATTCGGGATAGGGTTACCTTGTGCTGTAAAATGTTGGTTAGAAAAGTTACTTTTTATTCGTTTATACATATAAAGTGTGTATTTTCTTAAAGCGATGAAAAATAGGTGTGGTTCGATTCAGGAGACTTGTAATTCATATTAGGAAGCCATTCTTCTAAATTGAACCGTTGTAACTATTTTAAAAATATTTTTCAGTTACCAAAAGCAGTTATATTTTTATTATTGTTCTGCAATTTTTCTGCCTGAAACTATGAACGTGGTTCGCGATTTGCAAAGATATTCTCTTAACATAACTACCAAGACCGGTCAAAATGACCGATTCGCAATTTTGTATGGAAACCTTGTGATACCTACACCTTTGAAAATTTACTGTGATCTTTACTGTAATCATTACGGTTTGTTTCTGTTGTATTAGTTACTTTTTTAAATATAATTTTCAATTTAATTTCTTCGTCTGAAGTAAGTGTATTCTAACCCATCGGTAGATTTAGTGTTAAGTGGTGCAATACATGGAACCTTCCCCTAGAGTATGAATTCGTATTTAGTTTATAAGAAAATTAACGAGAGTTTCGGCAGACGACCAAAAAATTGGTTCCAAACTTTTGAACGGTAGTGTAAGTTTATACGTATTGCCTTCTCGCTCTGCCAGCCTGATTTTCACCCCTTTCTCACCGGCGCAGCGCGAAAACACACGGACGGATAAACCGACGCCCACACATCCCGGCGTGGAAACAAAAGGGAATCGCGACGATTTAATGACTGATCGGGCTGTTGCTCGCTGTGTCGCCCGTCGTCGCCGCCGCGTCAACGACTTTCCATTCTCTCCTTCGTCCTGTGCCTCATCGCCTTCCGTTTTTCTATTTCCTTTCGCTTGTTCACCGTTTTCATCCCCTTACATCGTACACTAAAATTTACATATGTGACTGTTTAACCTTCGGCTCTGATTAATAAATGAAACTAGTCTGAGAATTTGCGAAACTATCATTTGGCGACTGACAGTCGCCTCTCGAGCGCAAAGGGTTAACCCCTTGCCTTATAATTTTGTAAATGGCCACATATGCAAGCGTTCGTACATACCTAATACTAGTTGTTACCAACGGCTTTACTAATTTTACTATTTTCAAGAGATGTCCAATTTTGCAAGCCCTTAACTTTAATTTTAACCAGAAAGTTAAGTACTTAATAATTTTTATAGTGCTTGCTTCGAAAAAACTATCATCCCTTATTTTATCCCTCTGAAATACATTGAAACACGTATTTCTTTATTTCCAACCAAAAAACTGAATACCAGTTTTCATAGTGCTTGCTTCAAAATCGGCGGATTTTCGAACAACCTTTCAACCCCTATTTAACCCCCTTATGGGTGGAATTTCAAAAAATCCTTCCTTAGTGCCTACGTCCAAAGGAACCCATCGTCTAAATTTCATGCTGTTAGCTTCAGTAGTTTGGGCTCTGCGATGATGAATCAGTCAGTCAGAACGTCCTTTTATATTTCATTATCTTAACACTTTGCTTTTAAAACATTACGGCGTATTTATCACCGCGGAAAACACTCCTACGATTCATTCCAATCCTCCCTTCCTCTTTCCCAGACTCCATCCCCAAGCTCACCTTCTTCTTCCCTCCGGTACCCCAATTTTTCTCCATGGAAAACCATCTTACCTTTCTTCCTCAACCCTAATTCACTCCTTCCATCCCCGACTGCGTCCAACCCCGTCCCCTTCTTCTTCCTCTTCTCCGCGTTCTTTGTTTCCGGCTGCGTTTTTCCTCACGCTCTCAATACTTGCCTTTCTTTCCGCCGTCCTCGAGGCGAGCGTCAATTTCCCCGCGTTCATTTCCTCGCGCCGCGACGCCACGAATCGCCGGCCGCTGCTATTTTCCTGGCGTATCGATACGTAATAATGAGAGTCCCTTTCATAGACGCTCCTCGGCTGTTCTTCCACCGGGTTACGCGTCGTGCACGCTGCACCGCATCCGATTGCTCCTCCCCTCCTCCAATGGGGCCGCTCGTAACCGGAATACTTGGAGACCGACGCCGGGCGTCGGTTTTTTCAACGCGAGCCCGTCGCATCCGATTAATTAATCTCACGGCGGCCAAGCCTGGAATGCATGACCGGCGTGACCTTTTGTGGGGCCTGGTTTAAGAATTTTGCGGGGCCAGAATACGCATTTGAATCCGATACTTAAGTTTCAGAATGAGGAATTATTTATTACACTCAGCAAGGCCGGGGTGACCTTTTGCGGGGTCAGAATACGCATTCGAGTCCAATATTTAAATTTCATAATGAGGAATTATTTATTATACTCAGCAAGGCCGGGGTGACCCTTTGCGGGGCCTGGTCCAACAATTTTGCGGGGCAGTATACGTAGTCCACTTCGATACTTAAATTTCTCAATGAGGAAATATTTATTATACTCAGCAAGGCCGGGGTGACCTTTTGCGGGGCCAGAATACGCATTCGAATTCGATACTTAAATTTCACAGCGAGGAATTATTTATTATACTCAGCAAGACCTTTTGCGAGGCCTGGTTCAAAAATTTTGCAGGGCCAGAATACGCATTTGAATTTGATACTTAAGTTTCACAACGAGGAATTATTTATTATACTCAACAAGGCCGAGGTGGCCTAAATTTCACAATAAGGAATTGTTTATTATACTCAGCAGAACCGGGGTGACCTTTTTGCGGGGCCTGGTCTGAAAATTTTGTGGGGCCAGAATACGCATTTGAATCTGATACTTAAGTTTCATAATGAGGAATTATTTATTATATTTAGCAGGGCCGGAGTGACCTTTTGCGGGGCCAAAATACGCATTCGAAGCTAACACTTAAATTTCACAATGAGGAATTATTTATTTACACTTCAGTGCGAACGATGTTACAGTTTACGTAGACCGCGGGCCCTTTCAAAACGCGGGTCCGGGTTCCGGCGAACGCGCCGGCCCTGCTGGAATGTTTTCCCGTGTTAAAGCCGGTTTTCCCTTGCTCGACCCCTCACACCCACACCCTTCCGTGTGGGGGTAAGAAAGAAGAAATGAGAGGTGAATTTTACTACGCCGCCGCTGCTTCCGGCCTCGATCGTTTGCGGTGAATGCCCGTCTCTGAACTCGAATTCACGTGGAACGGGATTACTAGACTGTGGATTTTTATGCAAATTCGAGTTATTGTAAACGATACCGCCCTTAGTGCCGGACGAGGATCCCTTCAAACATTCTGTACGAAAAGAAGTGAAGAAAGTAAAGTGTATTCTTATAATAAATGCACACACTTAGGTTAACCCTTTGCACCCAGAAGGAGATTGTTAGTCTTCTAACGATACTAATGTTAACCGGTTACATTCGAACACGTCGGAGTTCCAGCGACGGCCATTAAGCATTCCAGGGGAGAAAGATACAGAAAAATTTTTATTACGTTCGTACCGCACATTTTTGCTGTATTTCATTTTTCCTGCGAATGCATACAAATTCCGCAGTCCATTACGAACCAGGCGTTTGTAGAACGACGTAGTTTTTCCTTTCGGCTCGGTGAGCCTGCCGAAGATAGGATTGTTGAGGGGGAACCGGGAGGAATTTTGTTTTCGATGACGACGACGGTTGAGCTCGGGTAGAGCCCTGGGAAAGGGCCGAAGGATGATTCATAGTGTTTTAGTTTAGGAACACTTGTGTAATTGTTAACGGTAAATAGGTGTGTATTGTATCCAAGTACTCGTAGAAATTGTTTACGACTTCCATGGAGCTACGGATCTTTCTATTATTGAATCGTAGGGATAAGCCACTGATTCCTCTTTAGAATTTTCGATCAAAATGCGTACAACTATTTCAGGACATCCTTCGGATACTATAACATTGCCGACTTTTCCTCCTCAAAAGATGACGAAATTTTGTTCGCTTGAGTTCGATGGACCATTCTACATGATTATATTTATAAACCAGTACTCGGGGATGAGTTTTGAAATCATCAATTTTACAAGCTCTTAAATTTAATTTTAATCAGAGAGTTAAATACTTACTAATTTTTACAATTGTTTGCTTCAAAATCGGCGGATTTTCAAACAACCTTTCAACCCCTATTTTACCCTCTAAGGGATTGATTTCCCATAAACGTTGAAACACGTATTTCTTTATTTCTGACCGAAATGCTGAATACCAGTTTTCATAGTGCTTGCTTCAAAATTGACGAATTTTCGAACAAACTTCCATCCCTTATTTTACTCCCCTGGGGGTTGATTTTCTAAAAACGTTGAAACACGTATTTTGTTATTTCTAATTAAAAAGTTAAATATTGGTTTTCATAGTGCTTCAAAATCGGCGAATTTTCGAACAACCTTTCAACCACTATTTTACCCTCTAAGGGATTGATTTTCCAAAAATGTTGAAAAACGTATTTTTTTATTTCTAACCAAAAAGGTAATTACCGGTTTTCATAGTGCTTGCTTCAAAATCGGCGGATTTTAAAACAAACTTTCATCCCTTATTTAACTCCCTTAGGGGTAAAGTATCAAAAAATCCTTTCTTAGGAGGCGCTTACGTCATAAAAGGAACCCATTGTCCAAATTTCATTCTTTTAGCTTCAGTAGTTTAGGCTTTGCAATGATAAATCAGTCAGAATATGTCCTTTTATATGTATAGATCAAGATTGATGACCATTTATATTTTCAATGACCTTGTGCATTTTCTTTGCACTTAATCGTCAACGTTAGCACGAGTCGTCTTCGTGTCCGCCATCGCTGACGGTGTAACTCGCTGAAACAAACACAAGAGAGAAAGAAACAGAGGGGGGGGGGGGAGAAAGAGAAAGGACAAAGCTGCGCGCTGCCAAAGTCGCGAACAGCCGGTTATTTTACGATCCTCCGAACAATAGGAAATGATAATTCATAGTGGGTGCTTTCTACGACCCTCGTATAATCCGGGGGTGGGTGTGCATAGGGTCAAAGGCTGCGAGGTCCGCGGCGCCATGGTGTTATACGGTTAACCGACACTGCTACTGATAACTGTAACGCCTCGAACGGTTATTTATTGCACGAATTCCTCGAGCAACCCCTTTTTCCCCTGCTCGCGGAGAATACACAATAATGCTGTATCATCGTTTCCCTTCTTGCTTTTTCTCTTGCTCCCTTCTTTTGCTTTGGTAATTTCACTCGGTTCACTGTGTTTGAAACGTTTCAGAAAAAAAAAAGAAAAAATAGGTAGTAAAAATAGGTACTTTGCAGCAAGAAGGGGGTGCGTTGGAATGATCTATTGTTAGTTTCCGCTTGGTATCAAATTTTGAAGTTTCTGAAATTTAATCATCCCTTGGAATTAGTATTGTAAAATTATCTAGGGGAAGCTGGGATCAATGGTAACGCGTTGAATCAATTAAGATTATCGCAAAGTTTGAATATACGGTGCAAAGCTATAATCGAAATATACACATCCATGTCCTAACAATACAGTTATATTTCTTTTATGCTTACTAATTTTTTATACATAGCAACGGAAACCTTTTAGTATCAAACTTAAATGTATATGTAACAATAAATAATTTTAAGAGAATTTTTTATGAAAGGGAAATGATTCTAATTTAAGGTTTTCGAGAAATCCCTGTTTGTCCCCCTCCCCCCCTCTTATAATCGAAATATCCTGTTTATAATCCTGATAAACGAATATATTAATATATGGCACGTACTCATTTATATTTCTTTTACGGTTATTAATGCTTTATACATAGCTACGGAAACTTTTTAATATCAAACTTAAATGTGTATACAACAATAAATAATTTTAAGAGAATTTTTTTTTATAGTGAAATAATTCTAATTTAAGGTTTTTCAATTGCCGAGTTCGAGGAACCCTTGCCTACCCCCCCCCGTTTCGGTCCCCTTAAGAGTTCTAGAGTTAAGAAACGGTTGTATCGAGGACGATTCGTGCACCGTTGTCGTCGTCGTCGTCGTCGTCGTCGACGTCGGCTCGGCCTAAGCCTAATTTATAGGGATGTTTCGTGTCCTCCACAGTTGCCCTGCAGCCTGTGTCCTATTACTCCTATTCTCTATTATGCAGCGGCGCCGTAGGCCGGAAGCTACCGATATCTATATGCCATTCTAAATTATTCGGCATTGTCCTCGCATGATTCCATTGTCCGCGTCTGTCTCCACCGTACGGTGATACGCCGCGTACCGCGGGTTAGGGCGTAGACCTACAACAACGCGAACCAGCGTGCACCAGCCCGCGTGTATCTGCTTCGGGGATGCGTCTTGTCATCGGTCAAGAGTGCCTATTATAATAGATTTGTACGAACGTTCGGCACGACCGATTAATCGCGTGTTGTTCGCCGTTAGGGTGTACAGTAACGGACGAAAGTTTAAGACGACAGGGCTAAGTGAAACATAATTTTATGGCTCCCAAATATTGTTTATCTGTTCGTTTTTAACGTCATTATGGTAGAACGCTATTTATGGATTGGCATAGGATACAAATTTTATTTATAGTGTTATCTCTTATTAATTAATTTATTTGTTTCCTTCGATCCTTTAATCTTAGATTTAGTCATAGAATACAAATTTTATTTATATTGTTATTTCTTATTATTCAATTTATTTATTTTCTTTGATCCTTTGGTCTTAAATGTAGTCATAAATCATAGAATTCAAATTTTATTTATAGTGTTATTTCTTATTAATTAATTTATTTGTTTTCTTTGACCCTTTGGTCTTAAATGTAGTCATAGATCATAGAATACAAATTTTATTTATACTGTTATTTCTTCTTAATTAATTTATTTATTTTCTTTGACTCTTTGCTATTAATTCTATTTTATTCTAATTCTCAAAAAGGTGCCCATTCAAGACCAAATTCGTAATAAATCCTCTAACGTTACACGAAGGGTCGAACAGAATTTCCTGGCGGCAGGAACGAGTTTCATTAACTTCCTCGATCTCATAAGTTAGCAGATTCGAACAGATCTCGATCGCAACATTTTTTCACAGTTTCACCAACTACTCCACCATCTTTTCTTCCCATGGGCCATTTCTAATTCTCAAACGTGCCCATTCATGACCGAATTCGTAATAAATCCTCTAACGTTACACGAAGGGTCGAGCAGAGTTTCCTGGCGGCAGGAACGAGTTTTATTAACTTCCTCGATCCCGTCTCAAAGCGCGCCGGCACCTCGGGGACACGTTACACCTTGGCGATGGTAGACACATAAGAGTTGGAGAAGTTAGATATATTATTTCGCTGTCGTCGTGTGCGCATGACACGGGAGAGATTACAATAAATTGCGCGCACCCTTCTCGAAATACAAGACGACCATTGATACGGGGCTGGCGAGCGAAATTCGATGAGATTCCAGGCCCGCGATACTGTGTTCCCTTTTCTTCTTTTACGGGTTGCGCCTGTGTCGTCGTCACGTTTCTGGGCGTTTCCTGTCGTAATAGTCTCCGTTTTCACACCTTTCTATTTTTGCTTTTTCCCTGTCCATTGATTAGAATCGAGCACGGTTCCCGCGGGATACAACGGGTGCACCCGGACGATCTGTTCCTGTGACGAATTTCGAGAGACTTATGAATAATGTTGGGCAAAAGTTTCTGTTACGTTACAAATTTTCCAATTTTTCGAACACAGTTGTTTTAAGATTCTAAAGGTTACGTGAACCTAAGCGTCGAACATCCGTCGATGCAGATTTACTCGTCGCCTTTCACCCTTACACGTGAAACGAATTCGAACCCTCTTTTTACCCCTTGGGAACACAAATATACACCCCCGCCTCGATAGAGGCATCCCTTGGTTTGAAGGACGCAAACATAGTGAATATTAGCAATACTTATTTCGTAGGAGACATAATTATGCGAGACATAAGCCTCGTGGCGAAAAACGAAAGGCCAGCGAGTAACCGACTGAGAATCATCGCACACCGTTTAATGCAATATTGCATCAATTATTCTCATATTAACCCTTTGGCTTAGAAACGCACCGATTATACCATACGAAAGGAATTCAGTTACGACGTACGCTGAGAGCTTTGGCTGAAATTTTGGTTGGGGATGCATGTTTGTCAAAATATATTTCAGTAATGAAAAGAACTGAATTTCACTACGTTAAAACAATATTATTTATTTCTTTGTATTCTGAGCTGAATTGCTCCTCTAAATATCAGGGCGCCTATAGGATGATTCCGTGTCAGAAAGCTGAACTGAGTCGAGCGTCTTTAGGTGTCCTCAGTCTCAGGCGTCCATAATAGGATAAGCGTCTATAAGCGCTCTCAGTGTCGCAAGTGCAAAATTTATAAGCACCTATAGGCGTTCTGAGTGTCACAAACGTAAAATTTATAAGTGCCTCTAGGCGTCCTCAGTAGCCTAGGGTTTAAAAGTTGGTTTGTATTAAAATAAAGAAGTCTCTTCTAATTTACCAATACACAGCACTTCGTTACCTCGGATTCTTCTCGAAGGATACACGAGGCCACACGGTCCAGCCCCTCGTGGCTTCGAGCAAGAGGGTGGTTTCCGGCCGGAGGCGAAGAGTCACCCGTCCAGGAATGATATTTTAATAACTGTCTCATAACACACCCGGACCGTGTCGTTCGCGACACCTCATGCTGGGAAAAAGCTTCTGGTTTCCGCGTGGAATTTTCTATTGGTCGCGCAGCCACCACCGGCTACATTAACACCAGCCACGCGATATTGCATTCCTTCCCGGTGACGACACCGATCGTCATTAATATCATTTTCAACGCCGCCGGAATTCGCGCGCGGAGGTCACGTGCTCGATCGATAGAGGGGCGTGAATTATATTGGCCGCTTTTATCAGCTTCCGTTGTTCCACTTTGGAAGGGGAAGGGGGGACAGCTTCTTTTTTCGAAACATGAAAACGGTGATTTCTATGTTCCATTGGTTTTTCACGGCTTCGATCCATCCGGCCGTTCACGAAACTATTCCGTTTCGGACGGTTGATCGATCACGAGGAACGAAAACGAATAATTTAACCAATTAGCTGCGATTGACGAGTATACTCGTTACGGGGAAGCGGCAGAAATTTTGTGTCATGACGAGTATACTCGTCATACGTGAAAGGTAGTGACGATTGGCTATTGAAATTGTAATTTTTGTGAAAAGTAAAACGTATTCTCAAATTTCAAGATGTTTGGAATATTGTTGAGGCCAGGCCGGAATAAAACGAACAAATAAAAAATATAAACAATTCGAGATGAATTCATGCGCCTCCATATGCACCGGAGGAAACAGCTTATCAGTTCGTGTAATGAGTTTATTTATGTGCGATGATAACGTTTTTTTAAATATTCTGTTATTCTTTTTTAGATTTTCTATTTTGAAAGGTTTTGCTTCATCAAGCACCATTACGAAGTTATCTTTAACAAAATGAGAGAAAACTCAGAAACTTCAACGCTGGTTTCACCCCTTTAAAATGGCATTTAGATGTAAACAAGAGATTAATTCATACGTATACCTATTACGATCTACATACCCACAAAGTTTTATCAAACACTTCTATCAGACTCAGAATTTCAGGGTTAAACGAATTTATTTATGACTTAGTGTACGAACACTTTTTGGAGCCACTGTATATAACTTAGCGTTTCGGCGACTTCTTATTAATCTAAAAATAACTATTAAAAATAATTATTTGTTCGAATCCTCGCCTCGAGCGTGAATATTTCCTAATGTATTTTATTTTACAAACATTTGCCCATTAGTGCACGAAGGTTTATTAACAATTATATCACATTTACTGGAACAACTCCAAGGTATCTCGGTTTGCTTGTACACGCGTGTTAGCGTAGAATCGTTCAAGGCATCTGCGAGGCGAGCCGACTCATAGAATATCATGCATCAAGCATTTTCTAGACTTCTGTCAACGAAGGAAAATTTGAATAAAGTCGGCAAAGTTGGTGACGAGGAGACGATTGATGCCAGGGGTTGTAAAGAGGAGACGATTGATGTTACGAAACGAAAGAACAGAAATATTGCAAATGTAACGTTGAGGAGGTCGGACGTGTAGTTTTATTCTTCCAGTTTTATTTCAATTTTAATACTTTATCGACCGGAAGCCTGTTAACACGTTGGATGCCACGCCAGTTTTACTGGTTTTGCCTGCGGCGCCACAATAGACTTTCTATTATACGATATACACGCTGTTGAAATATTACCTACAACAAATAAGTGTAACTACTTTTAGATATTTTTCACTGCATTAATTTCTTCGTACCATTGCATTAACCATGGTAATAATAAAAAATTGATAAGTATTGACATTTGTCCAAATTATGTATTTCTATCAATTTGAGCGCGACGGTCACCAGTGACCCCCACGGCGCCCAGCATCAAGTTGAATGCCGGTCACCGGTGACCCCCGGTAGCATTCAACGTGTTAACGATGGTAATAATAAAAAATTGATAAGTATTGACATTTGTCCAAATTATGTATTTCTTTCAATTTGAGCGCGACGGTCACCAGTAACCCCCACGGTACCAGCGCCAAGTTGAGTGTCGCTCACCAGTGACCCCCATGGCATTCAACGTGTTAACGATGGTAATAATAAAAAATTGATAAGTATTTTAACATTTGTCCAAATTATGTATTCCTATCAATTTGAGCGCGACGGTCACCAGTAACCCCCACGGTACCAGCGCCAAGTTGAGTGCCGGTCACCGGTGACCTCCATGGCATTCAGCGTGTTAATCGGCTTTTACATGCTTACAATTAGTCTGTAAATTTTCTAATGTTTCCTTACACGAAGGTGACTGTTTCGAGCGATATCATATGTATACTGTAAAGAGATATTAAACTATCAATTACTCGAAGAAAATCATTGCGATCAATTCATCATTCGTGCAAAAATGAACCGATCGAGACTGCGTGTGCAATAAGTTACGCGGTCGATAAAGTGTTAATGTGCGTGTAGACACAGCAGAAAATTATCGGTGGTGTTTTCTTCGTGGCGATTTGAAACGCGGTCGATCTTGCCTCCTTAAAATTTCCTCGATCCGTCGTTACCAGGCCGCTCGAAACTTGTATTTCCGCGGGGACGATTGGGTTCAAGCGGAACGGGAAACTACGATCCCACTCGTTTATTTCTTACGGCGACGATCGTTACCGGACCTCGTTACCGGAAATGCCAGAGAAGTATTGAAAACTATTACCGTCGACCTTCGACAGTTTTCCGATTCTTGATTTTCTTCCACGCTAGACAAATCCAACGATCTATATTCCCGTTTATCGTTGTTTGTGGCTGTGGACTGTGGTTCGTAATAATTGTAAATATATTTTATATTCTTAACGCACTGCGTTTGTGAGTGTTGGTTTTTATGCGTGTGAAAGAGAGAGAATGAATTTAACGAGTGAGAAATCCTTTGTCTGGTGTGTTTGGTGTGTCTAGTGTGTATCTTTGTTTATGTTGTGAATAGTTTAAAGTGAGTGTCCTATCTAGCATATTTCGTTGTGCATGATATGAAGTGTGTCCTGATGAGACAGTTGAAAAGAGTACGCGAGTCTGAAAGCATCGTCATGAGCTTTTTTATGAGCGAGAAAGAAGTAAAGAGATAGAGTAATATAGTAAAATTAGCCCTTTGCACTCCGAATTATTTTTCAATTTCGTTACCCATAACTCCCTAGTATTTTAGGCGCTTTATTTGAAATTTACTTCAGAGGACAATTCCTTGAGTAGTACTTTTTTTTTATTAATTGTATTAAACGTAACTCTCAAGCTTTGTTGTAACTTAATTTCGTTGATTTCTTGATCTTAAACTTTTGCTCGCTACCGTATTTAAAATGGCACTTTAAAAATGTCGACATAGAAAGTCACCGTGATAAAAATTGACGTCCAGTCACATTCGACAAACGAGTACAAAGGGTTAATACACCGAATCGTTAAGTTTTACGTTTACATTACATTCGTAGCCGATCGTTAACGGAAGAATAAAAGAAACTCACCTTGAGAAAAAGCGTACAGTTCCCCTCTGAGGGTAGTTTCTCACAGGGGAACGTTTACCAGGAAACATTCTGCCGATCGTGGAACCTTTAAAAACCATCGCCACAGACAACTATCCCCCTCCCCCTCCGCGTGAATAGCGAGAAAGCGGGCGATTCTTTTCATTCACCGGCGCACGGCGAACCCATCTGCTCCCCCGTTGGCCGGCTTCTTTCTTTTAATCCCTGTTTCATTAATAGTTCCCCGGTAATTCGAGCCCACTTCTGTTCCGTTCACCTCGAATTACCGCCGTCGGATTCCACAGTAACTTCCGTCGAGAGAGATCCGTTCACTTTCTCTTTTCTTGCTTAGCGGACGAAAGTGGCGGCCGTTAAATCTGTTACCGATTATTCGTTGGATTTTGTTCGGGAAACGTTGCAACGAACGATTAAAGTGTTATACAATGATAAAAGTGCAATTTAGATCGTCGAATTGTTCATTTTAATCGCTTTAACACTTAGCCCGACCGAATAGGGAGATTTCCCATTTTTTCCTCGACAAAGTGCTGCCATTTGATTCTGTTTATTTTCGTTATTGGTTAATCTCGAACTAGTGTTATTCACAGCGAGTCAAAGGCATTTACAGTGGCTCCAAAAAGTATTCGTACACTAAGTCACAAATAAATTCGTTTAACCCTGAAATTCTGAGTCTGATAGAAGTGTTTGATAAAACTTTGTGGGTATGTAGATCGTAATACGTATACGTGTGAATTAATCTCTTGTTTACATCTAAATGCCATTTTAAAGAGGTGAAACCAGCGTTGAAGTTTCTGAGCTTTCTCTCATTTTTTAAAGATAACTTTGTAATGATACTTGATGTAACAAAACCTTTCGAATAGAAAATATTTAATTTTTAATACTCTATCGCCCTGCCATAAAAAAAGAACTCAGAAAATCTTGTATTCAAAGCATGAACAATCATTGAAACTCTGATGTTCTATATCAGCCCCCTTAAAAGATATTTTGCCGCCAAAAAGATTGTTCCACGCAGGACACACTATGCTAATATATTACTCAATTTAATAAATATTAAAAATTTAATTTTTAGTCAATAAATTTATGAACGGACTAAATTTATCGACGTATAAAATTTAATTTTTTTATACATATATCAGTAATTTTGGCAATATTAGTAATAATTTATTATTACTAATTTAATATATTATTTGTTACATTATAATTTATACGTTTATATTTTTTCGCGTTCGACTTTGCATATCGTATTTGTTACTCTGTTTGCGAGGATCAACTCGAACGGAAACGATTTATTCGATTTACCCGACCCGTCCCTGGCCGGAAGCTACATTTCCTCGCCCTATATATCGCTCCTTCACCCCCTGTTCTTCGTCGTTCCCTCTCTGTTCACCTAATAAACGGCCGGTTAAACTTTTTAACGAGCGGTCAGCCGCGGCAGACTTTCTTCAACGGGCAACGCACCCCTGCGTGGATTCTTTCACGCATTGACGACGACTCAATGGCCGTGCACGTGCACACACGCCCCCGCATCGTATAACAGCGCTCTTCAACCGGGTATTATATAGTTTCGGAGACGAGTAAGAGGGTGTAGCGGTACGGGGTGGCTGGCGTAATTATTTGGAATTAGATGGAAGCAGAATCCTTGTAGGTCCTTTCGGTTTCTTGCCTTCCACCCCGTTGCGACCCTGAGGAATTTTATAATCTGAAAAATTGTGATCGATCACTGGCCTTCATTCGGATGCAACAGGGCAAATGAACGCGACAGACTTCTGCTTTAGCAATTTATCTAACTGTAGCGACCTTCTTGCCCTCGCCGCTAGGGGGGATCTACTGACTACCTTTCTCGCGAGTGTTCGAGTCCATCACGGTTTCTACGTACAGGATATTCGAACGAAGCTGGAAGAAAATTGGAGGAGGGACTCTATGCTACATTCTAAGACGAAAATCAAGAGTAACAATATTGCGTTTAACGCTTTGTTTGTTAGTTACAAGCAATTAAAGAGCGGGCTATTTTACGCCTAAGAGCAGGCAACATGGATAGCCCGTTTTTATAATTGCTTATAACTAATAAACAAAGCGTCAAACGCAATATTGTTACTCTTGATTTTCGTCTTAGAATCTGGCATAGAGTTACCCCTTCAATTTTCTCCAAGTTTCGTTCGAACACTCTGTATACGAGTTCCTACCTGTTCCTTCCTATCCCTGTGTCTGAGACACAGGTTTGCTAGACAGCCTAACCAATGAGTCCACTAGCAGACACAGCCTTCCCATTCCTTTCCCTTCATTCCATAACCGAGAAAAAAGAAAAAGACCTGGTACGAAATTGAAGTATCAGGTAGAGAGCAAAAACGGGGGTAAATCGTGATGGTGTTTAGGCAATGGTACCGCCTTTGAGTTTACTTTCGTAATTCGAATGATCACGTTTGAATTATTTTAATGGACTTCCCTGCCGAACCCTGCTTCCAGCGTACCGTTTTCGTTTCATCGACCACCCCCTACCACCCTCCCACCCTTTGGCTTGCCCTTGCAGCCGCTGTTCTTCCGCGGGTTAATCCTTGACGCGCACGCTTTCGATAACAAGGTTGCTTCGAGTGGGCTCTCCCGACCCCCTAGGCTTGCCTCGCCCTTAGCAACTATATCGAGTGTTCCGCTGTTTAACTTAATTGCTGTTAGCTGTTACTTCGCTGTTGCTCTGTTCCGACTCGCGACTCGGCTGGTTCTGTGTAACACTTAGCCAAGATTTTGAGACGATTGCGACTTACTGATTGAATCCTTAAATGCATGATTTTTTCTTATATCTTGAAAAAAAATATATTATGCACACGCTAATGCAGGGAAAAATAAAGAAAAAATTTCTTTTATCATATTTCCGTAGTAATTTATTAAAAAAACCTTCTGTTACATATCCGCAACACTATGTATTTAATAGAAAATAATAATTATAAATTGTATTTTGAAAGTTTTAAAAATGATTCTTTGCCTTGGCGAGGCAACTTTATTTGTGTGTATTCCTTGTACCCTTGTACGTTGGTGTGTTTCACGTTGGAGAAAAGAAAATTGGATTAGGGTTAGTCTAGTTCTTGGATACGGATTTATTAATCGAACAACGTTCCTCGCGATGAAGTCGTTACACGCTCGGCACCGATCAGTGAAACCGGGTCCGGGGCGGGTATCAGCGGGTGGTAAATACTCGCGGGGCTCACAATAAAAGATGCACAACGTTTTTTTCAAGGGTGTCAAGGATCCGTAAGAGTCGATTCGGCGTGCGTCGTAGAACAATGTAAAGTGTTTGCCCGCTGGAGAATTTCATCGGTATTGTGCGTGTTAATACGCGCTTTTTCTTTTCCATTCTTCCCCTCTCCTCTCGTCTCTTTTCTTTTTTCGTCTCTTTCTTGTTTTTTTTTTCATCTCGCAAGCGAACGATACGCCCCGTTTTGTTCCAGGCACAAAGAGGTCGAGAATCTCTGAGAGCACTACGGGAACAATGCTCTCCACGAGCGACACCGGTAACGAAGACGACCGTGACTCCGACTCCGGTGGAGAACTTCTTGCTGACCGTTCATTGGGTAAGACTCCGCTTCTTTCTCGAATCCGGATTGGTGCTCGCGTTAAACCCTTTCGCTACTACGGGTGACTATAGTCACCGGCCACAAGATGCCACCTATACACGACGGGTGGCCATAGTCACCCTGTCATCTATCATAAAAATGGAGCCAAGAGTCAAGTTTTATCCGTGTTTTGAGGAGTTTCATACAAAACATGATTATTAAAAAGTTATTCGTCAACATTATGCTATAATTATAGTTATTATTTCGTTGTATAGTATAAAAATATTAATTGTATTATTGAACTAAAAATATGTTCATGAAAAATTAACAAGCTTACACTTCTACTTGATTACAACACTTTATACAGGGTGTTCAAACGAAGCTGGGAGAAAATTGAAGGAGTGACTCTATGCGACATTCTAAGACGAAAATCAAGAGTAACAATATTGCGTTTAACGCTTTGTTTGTTAGTTATAAGCAATTAAAGAGCGGGCTATTTTACGCCTGAGGGCAGGCAACATGGATAGCCCGTTTTTATAATTGCTTATAACTAATAAACAAAGCGTCAAACGCAATATTGTTACTCTTGATTTTCGTCTTAGAATCTGGCATAGAGTTACCCCTTCAATTTTCTCCCAACTTCGTTCGAACACCCTGTATACAACTGTTCGCTTTGATTATTGCCGCAAGAGTGAGGCAACGACAAACTTATACTAAGGAAGACAACAGAGTCGTTATCAATTATCGGTAGACGACACAATCGGGTGTTCAGTTTACACATTCGAATAATTATAAAAATCGGACACCATGTATTTTCATCGTCAATCGTCACAAAAACATCGATATTTTTCCTTCAAAACTTGCTCCTGTACCGTCCTCTTCGTTGACTCGCCAGGTAGTCTAATATTGTACCTATATCTTGTGTGAAAGCAGTTCCAACGTCGATCGGGATGGCGGAGAACGAAGGTATCCGAAAACGGTCGAACAGTCTGAACGATTCCGAGGACGGGAGTCCGGAACCAGGTTCCCAGAGCCCGACACATACACCGCCATTGACACCAGCGTTGACACCGCAAAGGGAGGACACGCCGGCGCCGGAGAATCTCAGCCTCCGTAAAAGCGGAAGTCCTCAGCAAACGCAGCAGACCCTTCAACCGGTGGACTTGGTCCAACCCAGACCTAGTCCTCCGTTGCCATCCCTGGCGGTAAGTCAGTCTTTACCGGTTTTCCCTGTCAATCTTCATATTGTAAAATTGGGTTATGCGTTACTGATTCTCTGAGCCTTCCGTGTCATAAAGCCTCAGTCTCAGGCGACCGCAATAGGATAAGCGTCTATAGGCGCTCTCAGTGTCACAAACGCAAAATTTATAAGCGCCTATAGGCGCCTACACAGTAGCCTAGAGGTTAAGTAAGACTAGAGCACGTTGTCGCGGAATCGTTGAGAAGAAAGATCGCAAAAAGCAGTGAAACGAACGCGACCAGAAAAAGAAGACAACAACGATATTGTGCATCCTCTGTTGCATGCAGGCTGCGGCGACGGCTGTTCACTTTCCCCCCTACGCCCCCCTGTACGGTCCAGCAGCGAGTTCTCTGTACTGTTCCCCGGCGTTGTACCAGCACCAGCACCACCATCACATGCCGGAGCCCCGCGAGATCCAAATGCAGATGCAGATGCAGAACATCCAGCAGACCTGCGGCCTCCAGCTACAGCAGCAGCAGCAGCACCAACAGCAGCAACAGCAACAGCAACAGCAACGATCGCCCGTGGACGTTCTGCTGCGAGTGTTCCCGGGAAGGCGTCGCGCGGACGTGGAGGCTCTGTTGCACCGGTGCAAAGGTAGGCCCTGCAATCCGATACCCGCGGCCTTTATTCGCGGACAGAACCCGATCCAGCCGTTGGCCAGTCCTCTGTGTCAGCAGCAAATTATTGCCAGGGGTACACGTGGCCCTGAGACGATTCGAGGAGACTTGTCCTGGCCGTTCTCGAGTTTCCACATGAACCCGCGGCCGAGTTTCAACCCCTTCGATCACGGGATTCGTGGTACCTTTTGGGACTGGGTCTACGGGGAAGGGTCGCTGGAATTTTGAAGGCGTTAAATGCTTTTTAAATGAAAATAGTAGAAAATAGTTGGTTCAAACGGTTAACTCTTTGGGGCACGGTGAGATTAAAAAGGGCCCGCAAATAGAGTGAGATTAAAAATTACATGGTGGGACATTTTTAGGCCCACCTCGAAATATTGCAATAGCCGCATGCGCATAGGTTTATATTTAGTTTTACTTGCGTAAAGCAGTTGGTAATACCATGAAAAAATGTTATAAGTAGGTTCGTTTGTATTGGCACAGATTCAACGTGTCAGTACTTTGTTAATAATTTGTTTAATTTAAAACGCAACGAAATTTCTGTGCAACATGGGCTTATTTATTCTCTGAAATCCTGTACCTCAAAGAGTTAAATAACATTCTAGTGCTTACGGTAGCGCCTCGATAATAGACGCAGAATGGCTCTATATTGCCTCTGTTGACACCGGAAGTAGGTCATCCCGGGAACCGTCGACGTGATCGCTTTCGTATCCGTCAAACCTTCAGCGATAGTAAGAAAGATAAGAAAGCCTAAATAAATTAGAAAAGACACTCGTGTCCGACTAATCGCCGACTCTGAGTCTACTTTCGAGGCGCTGCCTCTCCATTTATTTAACCCTTTCACAGTGTAATAAAATGGCGAGCAACATGTAAAGAGTAGTTTAAAAAAAAAAATTCTCTTATTAGAACCTCTTGCGAACCTCGTAATTTCAACTGTTTCTTTGCAATAAATTTTATTAACCCTTTGCACTCGAGAGGTGACCGTCAGTCGTCTAATGATACTAACTTCAAAAATGTCCAAACTCGAGATATTTACTATGTTTCGTCTACATCATACGTCATTTAGTTTAATCAAGTGATATACTAAAATTTACATATATGACTGATTTAGTCTCAGTCAAATTAAAGAAAAAGCTAACTAAAGTCTGAAAATTTATAAAACTATTAACTAGAGTTAATCATATTATTGTGATACAGTTCAACCCTTTGCGGTCGGCAGATTTCGTTCTTGGGAGTATCCTTAGGTCAGAGCAAATTTAGTGTTTCTCAGTTATTTTTCCGTACAGGATTTAAAGTCAACATATAGATATTAAAACACACAGAATTTGTTGAAACTGATTTGTCGTGTTTAATACTACTTATAATACGTAAAAATACAAAATCTTTAATTTCTGTCATTTTCTAACGTATGACATTTTGCAAAACTTGCAAATGTCCCCGCTACAGGGATATCGACTTCTACGACGAATTGCAAATGTCCCCGCTGCAAGACATCGACCGCGAAGGGTTAAAACACGATACTTACGCTACTGTAATTGACAATGGTGTGCCCGAATCTCTGCCGTAACAAAACTGTGAAAGGGTTAACCCCGGTTGACCCGACCAATACATCCGACCTCTAACCTGAGTGTATCTAAAAATTAAACAAAAAAATGAACAGTGAGAGAGAGAGTGAGAGTGAGAGTGAGAGAGAGAGAGAGAGAGAGAGACATAGAGAGGTGGATTTCGAGGGAAGAAAACTGGCAAAGGTGTCTGTGTCGCAGGCGACGTGGTGTCCGCCATGGAGGTGCTGGTCTGCGAGGACAGTCTCCAGCCGAAGTCGGCGTTCTCGCCGTTGGCGGGCGCGTTGGCGTCGGCCGCCGCCGCGTCCGCCTCGGTCTCGGCCGCGTACGCGAGCCGCGCCGCTTACTGCACCACTCCCATCCCGTCGACCAGACACAGGTTCCTGGCTGCGCCTTACGCCGGCACCGGCTACCTGCCCACGGTGATCAAGCCGCCCAATCAGAGTCTGCACGCGAACGGGACAGGCGACGCCTATCGGGAGACCAGTCCCGACGACGCCAGCGACAAGACCAGCTACTCCGAGTGACCGGACGACGGGCAGGCCGCCACCTGGTCTTACCTGCAATAGCCGAGGGACGCCGGGGGGAGGGACTTCGTGCGAGGAAATGGCGCCACGGGACCGTCGGACGGCAACTTCTGAACGGGGGCACTCCTGATCGCGCGCCACGTGGTTTTCTTCGGGAAGGTCTACGTTGCTCTTCAGCGGACACTTGGAGGACAGTTCATGGTTATCGATGTGGGGATGGTTCGGAAGAGCTCCTTGTGGTGGGGATGATACACATAGCGGACGGTTAGGGATAGGAGGAGAATGTTTGGTATGATAACAGAAAATCGTTAAGAACGGTGGTGGATAATTTGTCGAAGAGGGACCGTCGGACGGCAACTTCTGAAAGGGGGGACTCCTGATCGACGCCACGTGGTTTTCTTCGGGGAACGGAGTGCGCAGAGGGTCGCTCCGTCGCTCTTCTTGCGGACACTTGGAGGATCTGTTCAAAAACATCGCCATGGGGGTGGTTCGGAAGTTTCCTGTGGTGGGGATTTGTGATCTAGCGGATGATCGGGGATAGGGGATCGTGAAAAGAACATTTGGTGGAAAGGACTGACGTGAGAACGGAAAATTGTTAAGGAACGTGATGGACAATTTTTCGAGGAGAGACCTTCGAATGGTACTTTCCTAAGAGGACTCCTGATCGACGCTACTTGGGTTTCTTCGGGAAGGTCTACGTCGCTCTGCGGACACTTGGAGGACCTGTTCAAGGACGTCGCCATGGGGGTAGTTCGATAGTTTCCTGTGATGGGGATGATGCACATAGCGGACGGTTTGGGATATGGGATTGTGAAGAGAACGTTCGGTGAAAAGGACAGATATGATAACGGAAAATTGTTAAGGAACATGGTGGACAATTTGTCGAAGAGGGATCGTCGAATGGTACCTTCCGAAGAGGACTCCCGATCGACGCTACGTGGTTTCCTTCGGGGGGACGGAGGGAAGGTTTGAAGGACGATTCAAGGTCATAGCGATGGGGGAAGGTTTGGCGATGATATCAGGCAATGGACAATTGAGCGTAGTGATAAATGACACCGCACAACGACGATCTTCCGAAGAGGACCACTGATCAACGCTACAGTTCTTCTTCAGGGAAAACGAAATACATGCGTAAGGTTATGAAGACGGTTCGAGAAATTCGCGATGAGGAAAGTTTGGAACCTTCTTGTAACATGGATAATACGACGTGGGCGAATGGTTCGCGGGATTATACGAGACTGTGAAAGAAAGTTTAGTGAAAAGTGATGGCAGAGTTGTTAAGAAACGCGATGAAAGAACTTGAAGAAAAATTTGAGACGGTTAATAAGGTTTGTTAAAGAGTGACTTTAAGATGGAAGAGAAATAGTGAAGCGGAGAAATGGATGGTCGCCTAGAATTGATAGTCCACGTTCCATCAAAGGAGTTACCTCATCAGCATATCAAATCTCCGAAGGAACCATAAATACAAAAAATTGTTACAGTTTGTTCTTAAATATCACAATTATAAGAGAAATTGAAGGTCTTCGAAGAGAAACAAAGATGGCGGAACCATTGCAAGAAGATGGCCACTATTCCCTAGCGGAGTGCCGCGAGAAGAATTTTCCCTAGATTCTTTCGCACGGTGCGCTATCCTCGTGTTCCGGAATCACCGGAGGACTTCCATTCGGAACGTGCAGAAAGGATTATCGACATCCTCGAGTGATCTTCAACGATAAATAAATCGATGTGGCCAGTAATACGCTGAATGTACTCGATTCGTGTTTAACGCATTCGGTGTGGGTGCTGAAAGACTGTCGCGTAAGTTTTGTCCTGCCCGTGCTGATGCGTCGAGCGACCGCATCCCTTAACCACATTTACAGCCGGCCCCGCGAAAACGCGGGTTTCTGAGTCTGTCGCTTGGATAGCTGCCCCACGACTTTATATTTTTAATTATCGTTAAATTGTATATGACGAGTATGCAAATAAAATGTACTATTTTACGAAAGTGTATAATGTTTTAAATATTCTTTTCGGCTATTCAGCGATCAGAAACAAGCGAATAAGGCCGGCGTTTAACCCTTTCGCTACGGGCGGGTTCTCCGCCGCGACAACACTGCAGAAGGAGTACCGTGGCGAAGAACCCAACCTAATTGACTGTTTTCGAAGAAAAAAAATTGTTCTCCAAAGGGTATTCCAGAATATTTGTAATCAGTGCATGTCCAGAGTGAAATACTTATGCAGAACGGCTAGAGTCACCCGTAATACCTCAGTGGCATCTTATGGAAGGCCACTATAGTGGCCCGTAGTACCTCAGTGGCCATCATATGGAAGGCCACTATAGTGGCTCGTAGTAGCGAAAGGGTTAAGTGGTCGATACGTTGCCTATGCTCAGACTTTAACCCTTTGAGTGCACATATGCAAAAACTATCGTTATAGACTATGGACGCAAATACGCGCTCCGCAGATGCTATCAGTATGGACTATGGACGCAACTACGCGTCTGACAAAAATGGCGCGAAAAAGTATTCAGTCCCCAGCGATCGTCAGCGCCAGCCGCACCGTCCGGGCGGACTGCATAGGCTACGAGTATTCAGCACTCAAAGGGTTAACACGTTCGCGACGGAGCCTAAATTCACTGGCCGCACCCATCGGGCGGGATGAGCCACCGAACACGTACCATTGCTAACCTGAATTTAACCTGAACCATTACCGCGTGTACCACCGGTGGCTCATCCCGTCCCATAGGACAGACAAGAATGTACCACCGGTGGTACCACCCCCGTCGCCAACGTGTTAAAAGTCTCTTAGGTCGCCGGCTGTCAGTGTGTTAACACTTAGCCGACCGAATGGGGAGATCTCCCATTTTGTCCTCGACAAAGCGCTGCAATTGATTCTGTTTCCGTTTGTTATTAGTTAATCTTGAACTAGTACTGTTCATAAATGTTGTCAAATACAATTCTTAATAAATTCAACATCAGGTTAGGACCAACTAATAACAAAAGTAAATAGAATCAATGGCACCGCATTGTCGAGGAAAAAATGGGAGATCTCCGCAATTCAGTCGGCTAAGGGTTAAGTGGTTTCGGTCGATACTTTTCCGGTGATACTTTTCCAGGATCCTCGAAGGATCTGTCGAGATCGCGGTGAACCGGGTCAACCAGTTTCCTTCGGCGCGGCGTTCCGTGAACGGTGCCACGTGAAACGGACGGATTATCGTCGACGAAGGAAGTTTCGACGAATCGCAGCCTCGTTGTAACGATATATCTTTATACATGTGTAGATAAAGCGACTTAACGAAGTATGTGTGTAGGTAACGTACAGAGAACATAAGAGAACGAAACGAGATTGTATTGTCGTACGATGATAAGACGAAACGGACCTGTGTAAATAAACGCGTGAATCGCTTTTTAGCATAATCCTGAATTCGCAATTAACCGGAAACCGCTGTTCACGAAGTATGTTCTAGCGAAGTTCGATCGTATAATAAAGAATGGAGGGGAAAGGAAGGATGTCGAGAGGATACGAGAGGATAGATTTACTGTGTTTCTGGATACAGAAGGGTGTGCGTTATAAGCATGACCGATTATACATAAGTGTTTGCCTGTAAGTACCCACGGCACTAAGATGTTTAGATTCGCCGGCGACCGGAAGCGTCGCTCTTTGTAGTTACCATAATATGTTATCCGAGCAAATGTATAGACGGATTATGAAGATAATAAATAAGATATTGATACTCCATACGGTGGCGTTGGATTGTGGTAAGTTGATGTGTGTACCATTCATCCTGTTCTTAGTCCCGTTTAAACTTCCCGTGACCGTTATCGCGATATGAAACAATCGATTTGGTTTGAAACTTTTAACCTTTTAGGCACGACTGAACTGTGCGCGAGGCCTATTCCTTGGACGGCGGAGTTTAACGCGAATTATGCACAAACACAGCACTGCAACATGTGACGGATAACGCCGTTCTCTACGCGAGTACATTGGAATGAAATATTTGACGATTAAATTATAATTTTCTTCAAAATGTATCACGTATACTTTAACCTTTACAATTCACTATTTAATAATTAATAATACAATTGGGTATGATATACAGGGTGTTCGGACGAAACTGGGAGAAAATTGAAGAGGCAATTATATGCAACATTCTAAGACGAAAATCAAGAGTAACAATATTGCGTTTGACGCTTTGTTTATTAGTTATAAGCAATTAAAGAACGGGCTATTTTACGCCTGAGAGCAGGCAACATGGATAGCCCGTTTTTATAATTGCTTATAACTAATAAACAAAGCGTCAAACGCAATATTGTTACTCTTGATTTTCGTCTCAGATTGTTGCATAGAATTGCCTCTTCAATTTTCTCCCAGCTTCATCCGAACACCCTGTATAAAGAGGTGATATCCTCGAAAGCCACTATAGTGGCGCGTCGTTCCTAAGAGGTTAAAGTGGCGGAGGATCAAAACTTTTAAACGAACGAAGCTTGATTCGTTCTTGGAAAATTTTAAAAGAAAAAACGTTCAATTTTCAAGCGTCACACACTCTAAGACACTCTTATTCTCTCGACTCTCTGTTACGCACTGGTTCACACTTTCTGCATTGGACACGTTTCATAACAGTTACACTAGACAAGACTCGCAACGTATAATACTTGAACCATAGACCACAATAAATACAAGACTCTCGCTCATCCAACGATATTCATACACACAGTGAAAAATGTCACCAGAGGGTGAAAAATGGCACCACCACCCCGTTATTCCCCTGGCTGCCCCGCTACGCGGCCAGGGTCGACGCAGTACGACGATTTTCCGAAGAACGGCCACCATTTTCGTAACCAAACAATGTTCCGTCGGGGAATCGTGGATAATTCGTGGTGGCAGCCGAAACGAGGGATCCGTCGAGCCTAACCTGAAAGGAAACACAAGTCCGTTTTTCACCGTAGGAGGGACAATCTTTCCGCTCGGCTTGAGATTCTCGGCTAGAGAACAGGACGAGGAGTGAAAGGTATCGGATGTCGGATACTGTTCGCAGGTGCAGAAGGATAGCAGGGGCCATCAGGGGCAACGTAGGCCAAGCAATCTTTGAAATAGGATCGGTTTCATGCCCGATGGCACAGTATGGATACCTGGGCACTCGATTCTCCTGCGAATGGATCCCCAACGACGCGGCTAATCGATTTTACCACTCGATTTGCGATCGCATCTCCGAAGAAGGACCAGTTCGTTTCTGATGGAAAGCGAAACGCAGTTTTCGTGTGAACCATTTTTCCTCACTCCTTCCGATTCGTTAACACGTTGAATGCCACGCCAGTTTTACAGGGTTTCTCCGTGGCGCCACGATGAATTTTCTGTTATACGATACATATACTGGTGAAATATTACCTACACAAATAAGTTGCGGCGTGTAATTATTTTTAGATGTTTTATACTGCATTAATTATTCACACCATTGCATTATTGATAAGTATTGACATTTGTCCAAATTATGTATTTCTACCAATTTGAGCGCGACGGTCACCAGTGACCCTAAGGGCGCTACCAAGTTGAGTGCCGGTCACCGGTGACCCCCGTGGCATTCAACGTGTTAATCTTTCCGGTTTTAGCGTTAACCCTTGAATGGTGGGTCCCACAGGGTACTAACTACATATAGTTGATCATTAAAAAAAGGACAGACAATTTGCAGATTTTTATATAACTGTATTCAATGGTTAATGCCTCAGCTAGGATTCGAGGCATTTGCCCGGCTAATACTGAATTTTTACATCATTTTATTCGACTACCTCGACTATTTGCCTCATTTTGGGTTACACCCAACTTGAAGCCATAAAAAAGGTACGTGTATTTCAAAATAGTTTACTGATTATTCTATAATTGTTTCTTAGCATATTTATATATAGAATAAAATGAATTTAATTTTTCAAGAAATCGGAGAAAAACCATATAAGCGCAATGAATATTTTCAATAATAAATATTGTCGATGTTTGGGGGTTAAGAGAGCATAATTTCTATTACAGAGATTTACGGGAGAAAAACAGAGTTCATGAAGTTTGCGATAAAGACCGGATGCTATTGTTTTCACATGGAATTCGTAAAAGAAATCAGAACCATTACCACGGCTCGGTGCGAAACGAAAAAAAAGGATTTTTAAAAAGAGAGCATCGTGGAACGTCAGGAATTCACTTTTTCCGGGCCCCAACATTTTCCAGCGATTTTTCGTTTTTCTAATTTCTCCCTTCACGCGGAACACTGTTCGTTGTACACGTAGCGTGCTATGAAACACGCGTGCTTCACCCCCAACCACCTTTCACCCCTCCTACGGTTCCATAATCGATCTAAGCATTTGAAAAAAAAAAGGTGTGCATCTCGTATAGGCGATTAATCGAGATTTATAAACGCAATGGAACGCGAGATCACACTTCCTCTGCTGATTATCGTCGGAGGAAAATTCTATAAAGGAAATTTCTAAGCATTGCGGGTATCATTTAGGTTTACTATTTAACACGTTCGTCGCCCAGCGCGATTCGACTGAGTTTCTTGCTGGGCTAAAATTCGATTGCATAGAAAAAATATAAATTCGATTGGAGTAAAAAAATATAAAAACAGCAAAAATTTTAACTTTTTATTTTTAACTTATGTATTTTATATTTATATACAGGGTGTTCGAACGAAGCTGGGAGAAAATTGAAGGGGTGACTCTATGCGACATTCTAAGACGAAAATCAAGAGTAACAATATTGCGTTTGACGCTTTGTTTATTAGTTATAAGTAATTATAAAAACGGGCTATCCATGTTGCCTGCTCTCAGGCGTAAAATAGTCTGTTCTTTAGTTGCTTATAACTAATAAACAAAGCGTCAAACGCAATATTGTTACTCTTGATTTTCGTCTTAGAATGTTGCATAGAATCACCCCTTCAATTTTCTCCCTTCAATTTTCAGAACGCATACTCATGGAAAATTAATGACAGTGGATCATCGAAGCAAATTTGTGTCGCGACTTTTTCATTTCTCGCAGACCACCAACGACAATTTTGAATTATTCTAAAATTTGCGCCAATTTCTTAGTATAAAATAATGAATGCGTATTCGAGCGAACCGTCAAATTCTTCTGACGATCTCAACGCATAAGAACAATCGACTATGTATACCAACGTACTGTAACCGGCATTTAAACGAAAACGACAAATTTTCAATGCTGTCGTGGCGAAAAAGGAATTTTCAAAAGATGCAACTCGAAAATATTCCCGTATCACACCGCGAACGATGAAAATTAGTTCCCAAGCTCGCAACCTATTCCTTCCACCGCCTGCACCACGAAAACATACCTAACCTCGGTACAAGCGGAACAACTGAAATCATTTTCCAAGCTCTTTCATCGTCGCTCCGGCACCAGCTCGTTGGTGGTTCGCTCCCGGAGCCGTTGCTTTGCTAAATAAAAATCACTTTCGCGGGCTTCCAGCGATACTCCCGGGAGAATAATTACGAGTGGCGGCTGGTTACGCGCGCGTGCACCAGCCCGGCTGCCTGCTGGTACACGGTATCGATGAAATACCGATAATCGATTGCCCTCTACAAGGCATATATCCGGTAGGTCGATGGCTGAACACGCGCCTACCGACTCTATAGCCGGCAATTTGTACCCGATGGCGTCGGTGGTGGTGATGATGGTGGTGGTGGTGGCGATAGTGGTGGCTGTGCTGCACGCCGTTGCATTATAATGCCGCCGCGGCCCGCTTATTATTTACGAGCGGTGGCTGGCTGGCTCCAAGGGGTGGCAATATATCGACACCCCGCGGAGTTTCCTCCTTTGGCTACTGGTTACCATTCATAATGGAGTATAATAGCTCCCCTTTCCGTCCTTCCTTGCCCGAGCCACGGGGCCGACGGTCCGGGGGTTTAATCCGCAGTCAGAGTGCAACAACCCCCCATTGCCCTGTACTAGGCAACCTCTGCTCTCTCTATACGCGTGTATGTGTTTTCTTGCTTTCTGTCTTTTCTCTCTGTTTGTCTCTCTTCACTCTCTCTTTCATTTTGTTTCTATCTCTCTCACACGAACTTCTCTACTCTCTCTTTAACTTTTCTCTCTCCCACGAACTCTGCTCTTACTTCACTTTCTCTCTCTCTCTCTTTTTCTATCTCCCTCACATGAACTCTCTCTACTCTCTCTTCAACTTCTCTCTCTCCCACGAACTCTCTGCTCTCTCTTCAGTCTCTCTCTTTCTCTCTCTCTCCCACGAACTCTGCTCTTTCTTCAGTCTCTCTCTCGTTCTCTTTCTCTCTCTATCTCTCTGTTTCTTGCTTTCTGTATGCGCGCGCGTGGTTTTTGTACATACGTTTTTCTAGGTCTTAAATAACAACTGTGCCAAATAGAACAATCATTGCTCTAATATTAATATTAACAATTAATATGAAGATTTATACAAAATTATATTAATTATTCTAATAACATTAGACCAATTACAGTTTACCTATTTTTAAGTATTTATATATTTACAAGCTGACGAATATATCCGGCGCTCAAAGCAAAAAGGGTTAACGCATGTCATCCTACGAGTCAGTTCGCCTCGCGGATCCCTTGAACGAATAATCGCTAACACCCGCGATTCCCGAAATATTTCCATCATTGTAAATCTCCAGCCTGACCGCCGCAACAGCGTGAGCGAGCACGAAACCGAAAAGAGCAGGCGAAAATCGAAAAAACATTGCTGCTGCAAAAATGTTAACGCTTTTCCATAAAGGAGAATAAACTGAAAAATAGAGATACGCTGCGCGTGCTCGCTCGATGAAATTTCGACACAAAAGGGGGGCCTCGGAAAACGAGTCGCTGGGTTGGCGGCCTGGGGGGGGGGGGGAGGGCGCGAAACGATGAACCGCGCTCGAAATCGAAAATCAATGGAAACATTGATATTTGCCGAATACTTAAAAAGCTGGATCCCGCGGAAAAGCGGTGAAACAGAACCAACTGGCCCAGCCGGGATGGCTTCTAAAATCTTTTTTTTTTTCGACCTCCATCAATATTTGCTCTGCCTCCGCACCCCTCCTCACCCCGCCCCTCGTTTCCCCATGCTCGCCACCGCGGCTGGGAACGCCGAGCTTCACCCTCTACCTGTATCGACCGTGTACACGTGTGTGCACCCGTGTGTATTTGCTCGTGGCTGGCACAAGTGCGCGTTTTGGAAGCCAATCGGGAGATAGGATCCTCCGAGTCCTCGTCACGGATCAGGGAAGAGTGTATAGTGTTGCTGAACGACGGGCAAACACGACCGGCCTGTTTGTTCTTCCTTCGTTTTCTTCGTCTACTTTCGTCCCCCCCCCCCCCCCCCCGCCCCAACGTTAAAACGTGTCCTATCTAACGTTTCGAAATGTCGGAGGAAAGTGACGTTTAATCGAGTGGGCACTTTAAATTGTGCCGGCGGTCGTGTAAGCGATCCATGTAAACGAATTTCAAGGGAAAAAGTTACTTTTATTAATTGCCGGCACAATAACGGGTTATTTATTATTAAAAATGAATTCATAATTTTAATTCAGGAGAGTGGTTCGACTTTTTGGAATTTTCTATCCTTTCCCTTCCTTTTAGGGGGGGTGACAAATACAATAGTGACGGTCGTTTGTAAAGTATTTAGGACAATTAAGTAATAAGGGTTGAACTAGATTAATTATTAAAAATTAATTCATAGTTTTAATTTAGGGGAGTGGTTCGACGTTTTGGAATTTTCTATCCTCTCTCTTTTTTTTTTAGGGGGGCGACCAATACAAGAACGCGGTTTAGTGGCAAAGGTAGAACCTTTTACATTTAAGGTAAAGCAGCAGGACATTCGTAACGGGAACGGAGGTACCGTTTATCCGTCTCCGTTCCTTTTTCTCCTTTCGAGTAGAACCACCGATACGGTATTGGTGAAAGTGCTTGATGCGTTTGGACCCTTGTTTATGAGCTCTACCATGAGCTCCTTTGCGAATGCATTCAATCGGTGCTCTTTTTTGCGATCATCGTGTTTTGGTAAATTTCAAAGTTTCCACATTAATTATCGGGAAGGAAAGATAAATCCTGTGAATCCGTCCAAGAATCATCCGTCCGTCTACAGATTATTGAACAACAAAAAGATAGCAAATACCTATTTTTGTAACCAGTAGTTCTATCCTTTTATTTCAAATACGTTTTAGCCCTGCTAAAAACAAATTTATTTATTTAAATAATTTACCTCCACGAGGCTTTAAGTTTAGTCTTTTTAAAAGACTTCGCGACGGGAATCAAAGCGACAAAATGGAGCGTTCTACGAGCGTGCCCTCGCAAGAATGCCGTCTGGAAAACGCGGCCGCTTCTTTGTGATGCGATTCGCCTCTATTTCCACCGGTATATATTGAGGTATTTCATTGGGCAATACTTTATTATCTTCCCCGGGTTATGAAACGGGTCGGTCGGTCTCGGAGACTCCCAGGGATGAAACGGGACCGAGAATGGGATGCAGAGGTTGAAAGAGTATACGAGAGAGACGAATAGAGGAGGAGGAAGAGGAGGAGAGGAAAACAAGGAAAGGGGAGGCGAAAGAAAGAGAGAGAGAGAGATGTGAGAGGAAAGAGGGTGAAATGAGAGAGAGGGAGGAGAGGTGAGAGATAGGAGAGAGAGATATGGGAGAGGGAGGAGAGATGAGAGGGGGATGAGAAGAAGAAGTAAGAGAAAGATGTGAGAGATAGGACACATGAGAGAAAGAGAGAGAAAGGAGAGATGAGAGAGGGATGAGAAAAAGGAGAGGTGAGAGAAAGAGAGAGGGAGGAGGAGAGGTGAGAGAAAGATGTAAGAGATAGGAGAGATGAGAGATAGAGATGTGAAAGATAGGAGAGGTGAAAGAGAGGGAGAGAATGCGAGGGAAGGGTTGAGGGAGAGGGGGGATGGAAACAGAGTAATAGAGCTGGCACCGGAGGCCACGGACACCGGCGCTCGCTGCAAATCGCGCTCCTGAGGGGTGTCACGAAACAATTCCCAACTGAATAATATTAGTATCTAACAATGGACGCGCTAAATTGAAATACAGAGAGGACCACCTCGACCCCGCGTCTCTTCGTATACAGGGTGGCCCATAACCGGCTGATACGGCGGAACCTCCCTTATTTGAACGCTTGTCATCTAAATATTGCCTCTAGATATTTGTTACATTTCTACGTATTAAATTTTCTCTCATTTTTCATACAGGATCAGTAAGATATTTCTCTGTGCTCTCTGGTAAATAGTAATT
The DNA here is from genome assembly GCA_033822845.1 of Tetrapedia diversipes. NCBI lineage: Eukaryota > Metazoa > Arthropoda > Insecta > Hymenoptera > Apidae > Tetrapedia > Tetrapedia diversipes. The sequence continues at coordinate 1,273,743 of JAOPTO010002356.1, forward strand.
TGCGAAAATTTCAACTTATACAGTGTGTTTTAATAACATCAATCTATACATGACTGACGGATTCATCATCGCATCGTCTAAGCTACTGAAGCTGCAAACATGAAATTTGAACAACGGGTTCCTTTCATGACGTAAGCACCCATTAAGGACAAATTTTTTGATATTTTACCCCTAAGAGGTTTAAGTAGGGATTGAAAGTTTGTTTAAAAATTCGCCGATTTTGAAGCAAGCACTATGAAAACTGATATTCAGCTTTTTAGTTAGAAATAAAGAAATACGTGTTTCAACGTTTTTGGAAAATCAACCCCCAGGGGGGTAAAATAAGGGATGAAAGTTAGTTTAAAAATCCGTCAATTTTGAAGCAAGCACTATAAAAATTAGTATTTGAATTTCTGGTTAAAATTAAAAATTAAAGGGCTTGCAAAATTGGTGATTTTACGTGTATGAAATTTTTTCAAAACTCACCCCAAGTACTTCTTACTGACACTTATAAGTACTTATAAGTTAGTATGTAATAAACGACCGAATTTTTTAGATAGACCTAATACATGTGTAACAATTTTTAAAAAGAATCTTCTAATTTATGATGTTCCATTTTGCGTGTCGTTTAAAAATGAAACGGAACAAACCGCTGTCTCCTTGATTGCGTCCCTCAATTACAGAACACCCTGTACACCGACGACGTCTCTTTTCATCCGAGTGTCACTATCGAGGCTGCACCTCCCGTTGAAAATGTGTGCGCAACGAAATTTCCACCACACCCACACGGATTACCCTTGCCGGGTCCACGGCCACGGTGGCTCTGTACCATTTCTGTCCGTGTGTTGGTACGAACCTGTGCGCCGTAGAACCATCGCACACAGTTGCAGGGAGAATGGAACGAAACCCGTGCGGGAGGGTGGGGAATAGCATGCAAATGAAATATTAATTAAATCTATTAAAATTCTCTGTCTCGGTTCGCGATCCCTTCTTTCCCGTCTGTTACCATCCTACACCGTTTTCTGCTTCTCCTTCTTTTCGAACAGACCTCGTTTCTCGTTCACGTTACCGTCCAACGTTTCCCTCTTTCATTTCTTCCTCGGTTCCCCTGACAATTTATGTAATTCTTCTGGTTTATCTCTTTCTCGCGTAACCTCGGAATTATTCGCTTTCTCTCCGGGCATTCTGATCGATCACACGGAATTCGCAATGCAAATATTGAGATAATTTTAAGATTTCGAAAACAGCAGATATTCGCGAGGCATAAAAAGAAGCGCGGGAAGTTAAATAGAAAGAGGACCATACTGTTTACGAGGTTCACAAAAATACCTAAGTTTCCTGGAATCTTTTAAGTCCACCGATCCAAAATTTTCAAATACATCGATTAACCCTTTGCACTCGAGAGGTGACTGTTAATAGTCTACTGATACTAATTTCATTTTTTCTTCTTTTTTTCAATTGTTTACCCAGGTCATGTTGATCGAATCAAGCAGTTTTCTAATGTTTTGGGAAACTAGATGTCTATACTATAAGACTTCAACAATACCGTTACAATATTCGAATTGTAAACAGCCTTTATTATCATCGAAAGATGAAGGACTAAAATTAATTTGTATACCTAATAACACCGAGCAGATACACCGAATCAGTGATCCTGCCACCTTTTACCCTTCTCTATTTGCCTCCAGCTCCATATCCTCGAGGCCACCCTTCCATCGTCGATTGTACGTGCTCGCGTTCCAGTGTTCGGGGGGGGGGGGAGGGGGCCGCGGTGTTTCGGGGCCGACAAGGCCGTGCCACCATCAAATTCATTCTATCGGCCGGGCATATTCCATTAATTACTTTCACTTTGCGTCAATGGCATTTCCATTTCAATGATCGTCGTCGCCCTCGCCTCCACGCGTCGACGCCGTTTCCACCGCCGGCATCCTCCTATCCCCCTTTCCAACGGATTCCGCTGCTTCCCGGACCCATTGAATTACGTTTCGTATTGTAAGTGAAATACAACAGGCGGCCTATCTATCGGGAGGCGGAGTCTCTACCATTTTCTTCCTGTTTTTTAATTTCTTCTCTTTTCCACTTTCTTTCCTTCTTTCTTCCCTTTTCTCACCTTTATCCCGTGTAAGTGAGTGTGTGTACATAATTTCATCGAGGAATTTTTATTGAATTTTGTCATCGCTCAGAGGGAAAATTGTATTATTATTATTATTATTATTATTATTACTATTTTAGTTGTTATTATTACTATTAATTATTATTATTGTTATTCTTGTTGTTGTTGTTGTTGTTGTTGTTGTTGTTAGTAGTAGTAGTAGTAGTAGTATTCTATTATTATTATTATTATTTTGTTGTTATTGGTAGTAATTGTAGTATTTTATTATAGTATTGTAGTTTATATTATTATCATTATTTTTTTTCTTTTTTTTTTTTTGAACGTCAGTATTACTTGCGGATAGTGAAAAAATATAACAGCACAATACAGGATGAGTACAGTGTTTTACAACAGTTTATGAATTCGTGGACAATTTATGTGGCTATCGATGATTTTGTAGAGAAACAACATATCCGATATAACTCTGCGTTGTTCCATCGTCAGAAATCCTAATCTTGACCGAATTATAATATACGTTAATCATCAATTGGAAATAATTGAATCTGCAATTTACTAAATTATATATCGTAGAAGTTTAACGAGCCAAGAAACAGGTTCGTGAAAAGCCGAGCCCGCAGTTATTCCGTTGGTCTTATCGATCCCATAGGATGGTCGCCCACCTCGACCGGGCCGGTGTAACGCGTTAAATCGGATTCTTATGTAATGTTTGACTCGTGACACGGCTTTTACGCAGGTACAACAAGAACCGTGGGGGCCACGTTTTTACTTGCCTACGGTCCCGATCTCGTGTCCTCCTGTTTGCCCATCCATTATGGCTACAATAACAAGGAGCGTCCGCTCCATCGGCTCCTCTTCCACCCTCCCACGCCCCTTCACCGGCCAACCCCCCCCTCTCTGGTTCCCTTCGGTTACAGTCGAACAGACAGATCGGTTCTACACCGTGTTGACCCTATTCTCCTTTCGAACGTCGCTTCACCGGACTCTCTCGTTCTTGTTCCTCGAGGATCCGAGGACGAGAATACACACACTGCGAGCGAAAGAAGTACCTGTAACCGTTCCCTCCGGTTTATCGTTGCACACTTCAGCATCGCGCGAAACCACTGGACCACAGAGATACGCGAGTAATATCGTTTTTTTCGTCAAAAGAACGAAAAATTTTTCTTTCGATGTCCGTATTCGACTTACCGAAGCTCGTGAGACATTAGGATTTGTTTCCAGAAGCTGTAGGGAGTTTAACCCCTTGGCGTACAAATAAAATGAAATTTGATGCGTCCGAAAAGTACTATTTAATTTGGCTGAATTGAACACAGTTATGTGCAAGCTTGGAAACATTTTTTTTCGAAATTCTTTTTTTTTAGTTATTAATAAATAAGGTTTTTTTTTATTTATTAATAAGGTTAGGGTTACATCGACTTCGAGGTCTTTAGCGACTTACTGGACTTTCTTAAGGTCTCAACCGGAACCGAGACCAAAACGAAAGTTTCCAATGAACGAGAGGGTGCTTAGATCGTCGCACCAAGGATCCACCGTGACGCCGTTAATCGCACCCCCCATTAAAATACTGGGTCGAAGGCGTCCCGATGCCACCGAACATTCTGCTCCGGAAATTATTCAAGCCACAACGGGCTCGATTATAGAAGACAATTTTAATATCGTCGAATAATGGAGGGTCTTCGATGAGAGCGATCGCAGGGTGGAGGTGGATATGACGGGGGGTGGTGGTACGGGGTTGGTGGCCTGAAAACCCGCTGTTTAACCTTTAGATGCTCCAAGTTTCAAATTTTTAACCCTTATCGCTCCAAATGTGGCTCTCAAGCACCATCAATATAATTAATAATATAAATATTGTAATCAAAATTTTATTTCACCTGAAATAATTTTTTTGAATGACTTTAATATTATTATTTACACGTCATTGCAGCATTTAAAGTCTGACACTTAAAAACTTGCAAGCCAAAACATGACGAGAATAAGTTAGAGTTACTGGTCGATATTCACGCTTAAAAGTAGGAGTGTTAAGGATTAAATCAAATTGTACACTTGCAATTGGTTTTTTTTAACACTTAGCCGACCGAATGGGGAGATCTCCCATTTTGTCCTCGACAAAGCGCTGCAATTAATTCTGTTTGCGTTTGTTATTAGTTAATCTTGAACTACTACTGTTCATAAATTTTCCAAAGTACAATTTTTAATAAATTCAACATCAGCTTGAGACCAATCAATAACAAAAGTAAATAGAATCAATGGCACTGCATTGTTATAGAAAAAATGGGAGATCTCCCCATTCGGTCGACTAAGCGTTAATATTTGGCTGTATGCATGTTACCATTACCTAACATTCTTTCGAACAAAAACTGCAAAAATAAACGTCAACCGTTAAAATTGTTCAAATAATATGACATTTTGTTTTTCCGCCGTATTGAACGAGTGACACACGATTTTTCGAAAATTTAGAAAATCAGGATTCCAAGGGTTAAGGTCACCGCGATAAGGATGCGGATGGGATCGCGATCCTGGTGATCTGGCTACGTGGTGGGCATGTGGAAACGGTATTCAATATCCGTTGCCCCTCCGAAGAAGGCTGCCTGCTGAGTCTTGGGGGGGTGCGGGGGTGGTTAGAGGGCAAGGGGGTAGGTATGCTCATTGTCACCGCGAAACTATTCCGGGCGAATTCGAGATTACGTGGCCTGTAAAAAGGACAATGGATCGGGAGAGTACGTGTCTCGGGAACGACACGATATTGGAACGAGGTTGCGTTGCTTTCCGCCGAAGAAGGTGAGCCAGGTACTGTAGGGAGCTGAAAAGATGACAGTCGGGTCCGATTTCGATTGCGATTTTTCGCAATCGGATTGCGGCCCTTTGTAGGTCAACCTTGTTCACCGCGATTACGAGGGTGGGATTCGTGGAAATCGACCGGAAATTTTGGGAATCCGATTTCATTTCGGGGTATACCTGAAACCTTTCCATACAAATTTTGTACTGAATATCCGTCAAGCTCTGCCTGACCTGTTATTTCAGGTATGTACCAGCGCGCTTGTCTACAAAATGATACAATTAACGAATCGGTTAACACGTTGAATGCCATGGGGGTCACCGGTGACCGGCGCGCTCAAATTGATAGAAATGCATAATTTGGAAAAATGTCAATACTTATCAATTTTTCATTATTACCATCGTTAACACGTTGAATGCCACCGGGGGTCACCTGTGACCGGCACTCAACTTGGCGGTGGCGCCGTGGGGGTCACCGATGACCGGCGCGCTCAAATTGATAGAAATGCATAATTTGGAAAAATGTCAATACTTATCAATTTTTCATTATTACCATCGTTAACACGTTGAATGCCACCGGGGGTCACCTGTGACCGGCACTCAACTTGGTAGTGGCGCTGTGGGGGTCACCGGTGACCGGCGCGCTCAAATTGATAGAAATGCATGATTTGGAAAAATGTCAATACTTATCAATTTTTCATTATTACCATCATTAACACATTGAATGCCACCGAGGGTCACCGGTGACCGGCGCGCTCAAATTGATAGAAAAACATAATTTGAACAAATGCCAATAATTATCGATTTTTCATTATTACCATCGTTAATGCAATGGTGTGAAAAAATTAATGAAGTATAAAACATCGAAAAATAGTTATACACTATAACTTATTTGTCGTAGGTAATATACCAATAGTATATGTATCGTATAACAGAAAATTCATCGTGGCGCCACGGGCAAACCCTGTAAAACTGGCGTGGCATACGTGTTAAAAACATTAATTGAAATCAGAGTGATAAAGTTAAACGAAATTATTTGTGATACAGTGTTCGAACACTTTTTGCAGCCACTGTAAGGTGGTGGTTCGCAAGGATTCGGAGAGAAACTCCGATGTTCTCGTTTCTTCGTAATCTTTCGTTTCGCCGCTTCTTTTTCCCCGGTTAAATCAAGGATTTTGCGCGGTGAACGTTTATTCAGATTGTTGGACGATGAACCGTCTGTTAGTTCTGCGCAAATACGGAGAGATCTTTCTGGAAGTCGTCCCCAAAAAGTATTATTCATCGCTCTGTCTACTTTCTATTTCAAAGTCTGAATACGCGGGACCTGAATTTACCTATTCGGCGATTAAAAGAAGCGTGCCTAAGCTAAACTGATCCCCGTCCCGCCTAAAACTTAGTTTACTTATCCGTCTTACTGTACAGAAGCGGACAAATATACCAGGTTGTAGTACTTGAAATTTAAAAATTGGAATAAACGAACGACATCAACTGTGTCCTCAGTCACCTGACACGAAAATATTGAGATATTATTATTATTATTATCTTATTTGCGGAAGGTATATGTATGGAAAGATTGTATAAATAAATAATTTATATAAAAAATTTTATAATCAATGAATGAATATAATATTTCTATAAATATAAATAATTTTTCCGCTTTTTAATTGTTTTCTATGCTTCACAACTAGTTTTTCTTCGATTCCATATTTGGTCTCGTATGCACCAAAATATAAAACTTTTACATTATTTTTCTTTTAATATGTCTTATTGATAATTAAATAAAGCTATTTTCACCGTGAAACAATTTTTTTTTTTCAACGCTTTATTAATTCATGCAATAAAGGGTTAAATCGTCGATAGAGTCGAAAAACCTGAAAACGAGATATCTCGTCTCCCGGCCACAACGTTCGGATTGCTAAAGACGAGATATCTCGTTTCCCGTACGCAATGTGTTAATTTTCCACTTTTTTCCAGCTAGAATCGCTGTCTGGCCCACTGTGAGGCGATTGCATGCTAAAACTGAGAGCCCTGAGATCGCATCTCGATTCGGGCTTTGTAGTTTCAAATAATAAGGGCCTCCGGTGACTGTTGCGTCGTGTCACGCGGTGCGTTCGATCGTCAAATTAAAGAAAGGAGGCTGCGAGCTGCTCCCGGGTCCCGTCGTGCCCCGTCCCCGAGATATCGCTGGTCCCCACAAAGGCGCGCAGGGGTGCAGTTAATTCTAAAGCGATTAGGCGCACGCGACGGGGCAAAGGTGTCGACCTGCAATTGACAACGGGGCCGAAGAGGGGTCACGGAGAGGAGATCGCGAGAAGGGGAGACGAAAAATTAAATTAGTCGCACGTACGAAAGTAATCCTGGATTAATATACGTTGCCCAGAATGCGTTTCAATGCCGACCCGAACGGGACGGAATACTTGAAGCAGGTTCTCAGTTGTTTAGGGTGTTGTTGATAATTGAAATCGGCTGGTGCGGACGGTTTTAGAAAAATCACGAGCTTCCCTTGTCAGTTCCATCCCGTATTTGGCTATTTAACCCTTTCAATGGGGTTACATTGTCTATTAACAATACAAAGTGTACATCATGAAAATAAATTGGATGGCGTTGAAGAAAAAATTTATTTATTTTTTTAGTTACAAATAAATTTGTTTAGTTACAATCTTAAGAGTAAACGTTGAAGAGTTTGGTAATAATCGAGGGCAAAATTTTAACGGTGATAATTTGTAAACGACGACAATTATATATTTATATGCTTTCTAAAGCTTCTATGGTAGTGAAAGGGTTAAACGCTTATTGTTAGTCGCTATATCGATATTCGTATAAAATCTGTTTGAAAGTAACTCTCCGCATAAGTTTTGTCCTGTGCGAGGCATGCGTCGAGCGACGGCACCGTTCGAAGTGATTTCAGTGTTGGATGGCGTTTCTAAATATTCGGTTTCGAGTTTTACTAACGGGGTCCCTATTAACCCTTTGACTGCTAAAGGCATATATATACGCTCTCACAAATCCATCAATATATACGCCCTCTGTATTTTTTTACTATAACACCTTTATTATTGTTTTACCGATTAATTCAACATGGAATTTATTGTCCTATATAACATAGCAACTAAATATGCCATTATTATTTTTTAAACCCTAAGAATGGTATCAAATTTCCGGGTACTGTTTTGGTCACTAGTCAGAGGACAACAAGTCGCAGCGACTGACATGTGAAAAACGTGACGTCCATATTGATGAATTCGTCCGAGAGTGCGTCGCAGTCAAAGGGTTAAAGAACAGATCTCAATGCTACCATCGTAGATCCTCCTCCCCTCTTCCAGTCTTCCGATCTTCACCTTCCAAGTCCCTTCCAAGTTATCCAGAGTCTCGCACGCGATCAAACACGGTCTCGGCGTTCCACCTGACTTAGCCCAACCCTGACCCACCCCAACAAACGCTGCACCGAAGCAGGACCCGAAAACCGGCGGAACCTCGCGATAGCAGTCGAAAACCGCTGCGTTGCTCCGACATCCGGTCCGATTTTTTCCCGCGAAGTTAATGTTAATCAGTGGCGGAGGACGTGACGTGGATCGAGGGTGCTCGACCGGATTTCAACGTCGGCCGCTGCTAGGCTTGTACACGCCGTGAACGCGCCTGCCATAAGCACTTCGGCGACACGCAGCCCCACGCGTCGCATCGTCCATTACAACGGGCTAGCACGCGGTAGCGCACCACTCGTCAGGCTCCGGCGCGCGACGCGGAATGATTTTGTACCGTTCATTTCGGAAAGGGCAATCCAGCCAGGCGAAACGTGCTGCCCGCGTTTTCGTCCGATTCTTTTTCCGAAACGGTGCCCGCGAAAAATGACGTTTTATTGCCGCGATGAAACACCGGCCGGAGTGCCGTTCGAGTGGACACCGAATTTTCGACGGCCCATGACGATCCTCGAGCGGTCGGTTTTGTTGCGGTTGTCGCATGTTTTCGAACTTCCCTCCACTACCCTTGCCGGGGCTACATTTTGTAGGATCGACGTCCGGCAATCGCGGTATTACGGGGTTTATTAACACACTGACAGCCGGCGACCTAAGAGACATTTAAAGCCTGAGCGCCAGCAACGTATCGGCCACTTCAACCCCGAACGCCGGCCTTATTCGCTTGTTTCTGATCACAGAACAGCCAAAAGAAATATTTAAAACATTATATATTTTCGTAAAATAGTACATTTTATTTGCGACTCAAGCGACAGACTCAGAAATCGAACATCCGTCGATGCAGATTTACTCGTCGACTTTCACCCTTTCACGTGAAACGAATTCGAACCCTCTTTTTACCCCTTGGAAAAACGCGACACACAAATATACACCCCCGCCTCGATAGAGGCGTCCCTTGGCTTGAAGGACGCAAACATAGTGAATATTAGCAATACTTATTTCGTAGGGTAATTGCGAGGAGTCGGGGAAGCACCGATTGTGTGAAACTTAGCCTCGTGGCGAAAAACGAAAAGCCAGCGAGTAACCGACTGAGAATCGTCGCACACCGCTTAATACAGTATCGCATCAATTATTCTCATATTAACCCTTTGACTTAGAAACGCACCGATTGTACCATACGAAAGGAATTCGGGTACGACGTACGCCGAGAACTTTAGGTGAAGTTTTGGGTAGGGATGCATTTTTGTGGGAATATATTTTAGTAATCACAAGAACTGAATTTCACTACGTTGAAACAATATTATTTATTTCTTTGTATTCTGAGCTGAATTGCTCCTCTAAATATCAGGGCGCCTATAGGATGATTCCGTGTCAGAAAGCTAAATAGGTACTCTCAGTGTTACAAACCCAAAATTTATAAGCGTCTATAGTCACCCACAGTAGCCTAAGGGTTAAATAGACTAGGAAAAGAAGAATTGTCGGTTGGGTCTTGGCTTAGTGGTTAAAGCAGTTGCCTGATAAGCGAAAAATCCCGGGTTCGATTCCTGGTCTTAGACAATCCGGAACGGCCGATTCTTTTTCTCCTACAATAAATATATTATTTATCATAGCCGGTTTTTCAAAATACTTGCCACCAGAAGCTTTTTTCTCATGAATGCGCCAAAATCTCAGGCTGTATCATCAGATCTCTATTAGTGGTAGAGTTAAGGATTGCGTTGGCTTGTTTGCTCGTTTGTGTAAATTCCCCAATCTCCGTGGTACGTGTTACAATTGAGCTTCACAATATTTTCGCGGTACACCAAGCTCTTTTTGTTATTAACTAATCCGTCGTTGTCCAGCCCGGTAAAAGGTTGAGGATAAATCCTCCGGAGGATCTTTGTTCGAAGCGGTTCTACAGGCAACAAGAGATCGTTGCAACAATGAGACCCGCATAAGTGGCATTAGGAGTACGCTTGTGCGCATCCCCGTACAAAGCCAGTGGTTTTCATCGCGGAATACGCGAACTGGAGATTAACTTCTTTATCCTCCGCCCGTTCCATGACCCCGTGTGAACGAATTCAGAAAAAAGGTGGAAAGAACTTATCAAGAATATAATGAACTGATATAGGCAAGATGCTCGCAAAAGGGATCAAACATGATCTGTGGCAGATGAAGAATATTCAGCGACTGGTAATGAAAGGAAGTCACAGCTCGCGGATTATTCCGTGCTTGGATGCAAATGAGTTAACCTTGAACCAAACGTTGTCTGAACCTGTGCTTCACAATTCGACCGTTCGACAGCGTTAGATGAAGAGTAACAGACGTAATGGCGTTTGAATTACCACGATCATCAGCCCCCTATGGTGGCACGCGAGGAACGAGAATGAAGCCGCGCCATTAAAAGGCGGACGGCCATTAACATCGCAAAATGCTGTCAATTGACCGTTCACAAAACAACTCTCTTTAACCTTTTCTTCGTGGACGACCCTCCTCCTCCCCCTCCCCCCACCGTCCCGCCTCTTATTCCCTCACCGGTGTTCTATGGTTCAAAAATCGCGTGCGTTCTTTCACGCACGCTTACTCTCGGGGGGCCCCCCGAGCGAAATGCACACGCGCGTTCCAGGTCTCGTCCAACCTGGGCCTCTCCCATTCATTCGCGTCGCGTATAGTGGTACAGTGCCATGTAAGTATAATAAATAAGGCCGCTGGAGGACCCATTGTGCCGATTGTTTTCGATGGCCTCGTCGAAAACGACGAGGCCTGTCGACGGGGTGCACGCCACGGGGCACACGCACGCACACGTCTCTACCCGCCTGTTTACCACCGTCTATACACGTATAAACCGTGGTACACGTGTGTAAAGCTTGATTCTCTTTCTGTCACCCTCTGTCTCTTTTCTTCGCCGACGTTTTCTCCTTCCCTCGGTTCGCGGCTACTACTTCTGCGGTCTCTTATACGGTTCGATTTTCCCCTCCCCTCCTTTCTTCTCCCGCAGCCTCCTTCTTACTCGTATCCGTAAAAGTCTCTTAAATACTCTATTGTACAGCAGCGGCGAAGCTGTAAGAAAACGAAGAAAACAAGAACTCAGCAGGATACCCAGAAGGCAGCCACGAAGCTGGATATACTCGGCCACAGTAATACGACCGTGTACGTGTTCACCGGCCGTGCACGAGTACCTACTTGCGGCCGTTTCCATGACTCGGTTAAGACGGCATTTCGAAGCGTTCCGCGAGCTCCCAATCCATCAAGCAACCGATCCTCCGCCATACCACCACCGTATATAATGCTCCCTTCCACAAGTGTTTCGCCGTTTCGATCCTTTTGATCGATCCCTTTCTCGGTGATCGGACCGAAGTATCGATCGGTCAAAGGATAGGGAACGCTCGAGCAACCTCGTGAATCGAGATCCTTCTTTGTATCGCGGGCAGATCTGGAAAGCTTCTTTTCTTTCCTGCAATCGTTTACCGATCGACAATACGAAACAAATTTGATCGCAAAGCGATATTTAATACGGTCGATGTTAAAGCTTGATCGACTACCGTTTACCGATCTCTTCTTCGTTACTTTAACACTTTGCCGGCCGCTGTCACGGGCGCGTGACTTCTTTTGGTTAACGGTGATGCTTCGTGTCGATGTCTGTATACGTAGACATATTGTTGCAGAGCAATATTTGACGAACAGAGAACAATGGTTTCAACTGTTTTCTCCTCCCAATTTACTAGATTGTAGAAATATGAATCCTAACGGTTAAATTTTTTAAATAAAATGTTATGAGTAATAATTTAAAAATATAAGACTATTATATAGTATATTAATTATATTGCAACTACTTATGTTACGAACGAATGCGTAAATATCACCTGTAACAACGGCAATTCGATAAATGTGCGGCTGGCGAAGTGTTAACCCTTACCTACGAACGCAAAGTCTGACACAGATTTGGCACTAAATATTATTGTCTACTGCTCCTGCCAGAGCGACTATGTAAGTTATCACCATGAACGAATACCTTCTCTTTTTTGTTGTATCAAGTCGTGTGTTACTTTCATACCGTTTGCTCATGGTTCTACTATTTGCTTATGCTTCGGAGTCCAAAACTTCTCCAAAATGTGGGTGTCGACGGCTAAAGGTTAAATCTCAGCTGTGCACTGAACGCGAGGGTCTTCGCCAAATTTGCCCTAAAACGACACGAAAGAATTAACGTCGAGGCATAATGAAACCCAACAGAGGAAGGGTGGTTTAAAGCATGCCGAAGAGCATATTAAGAAGCCGGAAAAAATTGAGCAACGGCACCGTGTACCGCTGCAACGGGTTCTGCGTTGAATAGAAGTAATATTAACATAAGACGACGATAAAGAACAAGCCGGCAAGGGTGAAAGAAAAGACTATATATAATTTAACGACGCGAAGCAAGGGAAAGACGGTGTCATTTTTTTTCCGGTGCAGCGTGGCCGTAGCACGATATGGGTGGGTTCGTTTTCATCGTGGCCCGTGTGCACCCCGCTTACCCCGACCATTTTCGCGCATTAGCCCGCGATAGCTACGTAGGAAAGTATAACGTGTATATACAGGGTGTTCGGACGAAGCTGGGAGAAAATTGAAGGAGTAACTCTATGCGACATTCTAAGACGAAAATCAAGAGTAACAATGTTGCGTTTGACGCTTTGTTTATTAGTTATAAGCAATTAAAGAAACGGGCTATTTTACGCCTAAGAGTAGGCAAAACGGGCTATTTTACGCCTGAGAGCAGGCAACATGGATAGCCCGTTTTTATAATTGCTTATAACTAATAAACAAAGCGTCAAACGCAATATTGTTACTCTTGATTTTTGTCTCAGAATGTTTCATAGAGTTACTCCTTCAATTTTCTCCCAGCTTCGTCCGAACACCCTGTATAGGCAACCTTGGGTACCTACTCGTGTCAACCATTTCGGGCATTACGATCCCATTTCTGTGGCTATTATTATCCGGGCTCAGATCTTAAACGCGTCTGCCGGATATTGCCTCTTCGGCCGTGCCGATAAAAATTTCCATGCAAATTATCGCGAGCTACGCCCACCACCTTTTCTCTGTCCTTCTCTCTCCTACCCTCTCCACTTGTCCTTCTTCTTGGCTGCTTTTCTACCGCTTTAACTGTCTTCTTTCTCTGTTTTTAACTTGATTCCAATTTGATCACGTTGGACCTGCAAGTTTCGAGAAAAACCTTAAGTAAAATCGAACAAATGCCTTTTAGATATCTTGTGCATTACACGGTGTTCTATAGAAAATCGTAATTCTAATTACAGATAATAACTGAAGAAGATTAATCTTTAAAAGTTATCGGATATCTGCACGTTTAATCGGACAAAAGTAAGTGTGCCCGAGGAAATTTAATTCAGAAGAAAAGGAATTCAATTTGGAACGAAGAATGGTTAGAAGACCGATGACTTTTCAATTAACCGGACAATACTCGTTAGCCAAGATTATTATGGTAATCCGAAGTATACCACACTCCATATCGTCACTGTGTTATTCATCGGGCACACGCGGAACCAGCCAACGGCCAATCAGTTAAGTCCAGTATTGTTTCGAACAAACGTGCGAGAGCCGAGGGTAGCCCCTAATCCTTGCGGTCTATCGAAAATCCATGATCGAAATATATCTACTCTGTCAAACGCATGCGTACCTAGATCGGGCTACCCTTTCGTCCGACAAGGATTTTTACGGCTTTCAATCCTGTCAGAATGAAGGACGTGTCGCCTCTGGATTTGCCATCGAAATCTTTGTTATGTACTTTGCCATAAATCAGGATGCGCTTCAATCGATGCGTTATGATCCGATCAAATCGCAAAATATATTAAATCAATCCTGCCGATATTCACTGGACGTTCTTCCGTTGTAGTTTTTTTTCTTACTAAAATCGTTAAAACGCCGTTATTTCCTTTCTACATTATGCTCGAGCAATTAAGTTTTCAATGTTTGCATACCTCTAATATACATGCACTAGCTGTTTGCCCGCGGCTTTGCCCGCGCGGAAGTACTTTGATTTCAGTTTTAACTATTTTCGAGAGATGTCCAATTTCGCAAGCTCTTCACTTTGATTTTAACCAGATAGTTAAATACTTACTAATTTTTATAGTGCTTGCTTCAAAATCGGCGGATTTTCAAACGAACTTTCACCCTCTACTTAACTCCCTTAGGGGAAAATATCAAAAAATTCTTCCTTAGTGGGTGCCTACGTAATAAAAGGAACCCATTGTTTAAATTTTATGTTTCTAGCTTCAGTAGTTTAGGCTCTGCAATGATGAATCATTCAGTCAGTCAGGACATGTTTACTTATATGTATAGATAGATTACGATCTAACCTAAAAATTTATCGATCGAGCTACACAAATCACACCTTAGCCTTTTTGTACCAGCTCTTCCCACATAAGTGTTAAACAGTTGCGAGAAGAAACGAGCGAGTCGAAAGGATATTAATGGTTAGGAGGGCTTGACGTTACGTCTCCGCGTTTCATGGGTGAATTTTCACCGTGGTTTCCAGTCCCCTGTTTCGGTGTGGGTCACGTGCCAGCGTTGATGGAAGAACTATCGTCCGGGGTCGGTAACGTGGGATTACCGTAGCCAATAATTTCGCGGGGTCGAATTTGTTTGATATACTATATCCATTGTGTGATCCATAGAAAGAGGCTTCCCACTCTCTATTGTGGCCACGACGGCCGAGGGGTGGAGCGAAACAGAGACCAGAACACTGGGATAACGGGGGGAGCGAGAGAGAGAGGGAAAACGACAGAAACGCAAAAGGGTGGTTTCGCCCAGACTCACAAGTGGCAGCTTTTAATCTCTTCCAGGGATAACTCAACTCGAGTCTGAATTGTACCTCGTTACCAGCGGTTTAATTGCTTGTTAATGGATAATCGAAGTGTTTTACGGCTCGCCCTCGGGGAATACTGACCATCGTTTCGCGGTTAAACGTTCCACCTTGCTGGTGTTTTGTAACTTCGATGCCGACTAAATGAAAGAGGCTCGCGGGACGGTTAATTAACTCGTCGAACGGTTTACCGTGAAAGTTACACAGTTCGTGCAAAGGTATTACGTAAAAGTACTCGTTTCTAAAGACACCGATTCGAGCGATAAATAACCTCTATCGAAGAACTACAACTTGGTTAAAGATTTAAAGCTACAAATACCGCGGTAAGTAGATCAGACCTCTCTAAATAATGGAAGTGACACAAGGTGGGAGGTTACGATGCTAATTGACCGATCAATCTTCATTAGAAAACGGCTTAATTACAGTACAAGCTCTCTCTCGGAAACTGCTCTCCGTCGTGGGCATCGTTTCCTTCGCCTCCTTTCTTCCCGTGCCCTGGAAAGTTTAATAATTCCGAAACCTTGGCGAGATATAAATCACAGAGGGCCCTCTCTCGACAACGTCATCCTTTTCCCTCCGTCTTTCTATCCGCCACGGCCATAATTCGAAAAACTTTCGAGAGAACAAAAGTGAGGACTTTTGTTCCAAGTTTTAGTTCTTCATCCCACTCCTCCGATTCGTGAGGGCGCTGTGTTTGCGGAGCGACGCCCCGACAGTGTTTTGTTCGCTTTGTCTCTCTTCCTGTTAGGTATATAATGCCGTAACTGCCCGGGCCATCTCCGCGTACCTCCTTCGCGTCCAACCACAAACCGAAAGATTCTGAGTTTCTCTCTCTTTACCCCCTCTCTTTCTCTTGTGATTCGTAGTCTCCCTCCCCGTCGGTTTCCTCTATCTTATTCTCTTCTGCATTTACTTCTATCCCTTTCTCTGTCACACTGAACGTAAGCAAAATGTCAACCGTCTTGCGATGTTCTTGTTGGTAAAAGAAAAATAAAGGAACGGAATGGTGTGGAACACCTTCCACGCATGCAGAAAAGAGATAAGTGAACAAGTTCATTATTTCTGAAATAGCATTATTGTGTTTATATAATACAAACAAACCATAAACTAACATTCAATAAGGTTGTCAAGAAGCTATAGCGATGATATATATTATCAATTTTAGTCATGCAAAAAATAGTTTTACGCTGAATCAAACGTTGCGATTGAGATCAATCGAAATTTGATTAGCCATAGGTGAGAATCACGTCCATACGTCGAATTAGAGATACGAAAGCTGCCCGACCTAATTAATTTATTCGCACACAGAGAACGCATCGTTATTGATTGATTAGCAGACGGCTTAAACCGCGGGATAATTTTCATTTCCACGAACTGCGGGGCGATGAGGGGGGGTACTCAGACACGACATGTTCGTTTTTACCGACCGGCCCGACGCGAGCGAACCTTTTTTCGTTTTTCGGCGCGCGAAACCGTGGCGCAAAGGAAGAAGAAGGGGAGAGACGTAGTAGAGTATGATGACAGCGGAAAGACACGACCACCATAGAGAGAATGTCGATCTCGTTTTTGCGAACGGTAGGAAGACACGCGGAATGGACGTTTGTCGATATCGTTTTCACGAACGACACGTACGTATAAGTTACGATGATGTGAGGCAGATCCATTAGACTATGCAATTGTCCACGTATTGCATTGTCAGCCACCATGGAGATTTCTATTCAGAAATCGCGGAAGTCCCCGGATGCATTGACGAGAGGCAAGAGGATGATCGAGGACCGCTCTTGTTACGAGAAGGAAAGAGACACGAGAGAGACGGACTGCCGTGATCGACCAGGATACTGGTTACTCGTATTTCTCTTTTTTCTCCTCTCTCTCATCCTAATCGTTGTGCGTGATATTCGTTTCCACGAAAATCAAGAATCTTTCCTGCGGCGTTGAATTAGTTCCTGAAAGTCTCCACGTATCAGACATTTTATTTATTGCAGTATTTTTATTAATAATATCGATAACATAACCTATATTGGGGTTAATCATTTTAGAAACATTACGAATCCAGTTTTCGTGAAACCTCTTTGCTTGTTCACGACGTACTCATTTTTTTTATATCAGTAACAAAGATATGAGACCTCTGTATTTCACCTGCTCAACGTAATAGCGTTAAAACAACTTCATTTGCCCTAAAGGCATTAATAAATCCAGAATTAACGAGGTATGTTATTTTTGTTTCTCCTAAAATTTGAATTTTCTAATTTGTGGTGGTTACGAAACAACTAATTGCGTTATTTGTACGACCAGTTTATTGCGATTTAAGAAACCGCCTCCCCTCGTGGATCGACGTTTCTATGTTCATGAAACCACGACATGGTTTTCTGAAGGGCTGGACAAGATCCTTTGGGTCCTTTAATTAACCCAGTTCAAAGATTCCGTGTCCGTGAAGTGAATCTTTGTTGCGTACCAATTCGGTTCACTCCTCTGGAAGCACACGCGTACCGTTCAATCGAGGGTGAACACTTGGATCCGAATGAAAAGCGTTTTACGTGGCCAGGAAAAATAAAAGAGACCATGACGGTGGAACAGCGGAGGGGGAGGAGAGATACACAGGCGAGAGGAAAGGAAGAAAAATCTCGGATTTCCTCGTTCTGCTACGCACCCTTGTCTTTTGCCCCTCTCGAATTTCATGGATCGTTCTCACCACGCCCAGCAATTTGCCTTGTGCTACAACTTTGCAATCGATTATTCCTCGATTACGGTGTAACGAGATATTCCCGGCGTAGTTATACACGTGTATAAACCTCGACCATTGTTCGATCGGAAAACCATCGGTCCGTTTTCTTGCATTAAATACTCAATCCCCGTGTGGACCTGTTGTGATATATAATTATACACCCGTGGGGCCTACGATGCATTCATTTCGAATTACACAATGTGTCGTCGCGGCCATTGTTGCAGACGCGACCGATGATCGACGAAGAAAGGATACGAAGGATCGAACAGCACGATTGTTTAAAGGTTAGGTGGAGCGGTCGGATCAGATGGTACCTCAAGAGGTTAGGTAAACCATTATACTAGTTACTTTGGGAAACCGTTTGAAATACCTGCTCGATATCACATAAGTCTATTCACAATAACTTTAAAGTACACCTTAATTGTGATGAAGAGTATAGACGATGCATGTAGATGAATCTTTCACTTACCACTCATGATAACATATTTTTCAGATAGAATTGAAATTCATGAAAAAAGTTACGATTGAACTGAAACTAAGTACGCAAAGAAGATGGACATGCTTGTAAAAAATGGAACGTTCAACATGTAAAAATCAGCGACGCAATTGCCCGGAGGAAGGCGGGGGATGCTTTTTAACCATGGCGGTTGTCATCCCGTGTCCTTTCAAACAATAACGAGAGGACAATGACTAGTTTGAAATTCGCGGACAAAGCGGGTGTAGGCATGCTCAAATGGCACTTATAATGGTACTTATGAAAGGAACCATGCCTAAAACGTACCTGTATCCCCTGCAGATATACCGGGTATAAACGTGGGTACGATTGCAAAACCCTTTCACCGATTGGTCTCATTGTGCGGTTGATCCAGTACAACGCGTCCATTCTGCTCGATAACCACAGATCGTGCAAAGCCACGCTTCAGGCACTTCTTTCACTTCCGATTATCCGTTACCATTTTCCTCTTTTCTCTTTTTTTTCTTTCCATATAAACTAGACTCCCTAATCCAATGGGAAAGTCTTTATTTCTTTTTCATCCCTGAAGTTAGATAGATGCGCACTTACAGAACAGTATTGTTCTATTTTTTGGGGGAAATATATAAAGCTTTGCGGTGTTCTTTCTCAAACACCAAGTAGTTAATTGTCCTACAACTGAATCAGATAGCACAGTTATCCTTAGTTTTGTTAGCCAACAATTCTTTAACTCTGCTAATCAACTTTAACCCTTTCAACTTCTTAAACTAATATCCTTCAAAAATCTTGTCAATTTTCAATTCTTTTAATTACAGCTAAATGACCACTACCTCCAATCATTTGTAATACTTTCTAATCATGTTGACACGTTTCTCGAGAAATCGGAAGGGAATCTTTGTTACTTAATCAGTCAGTCTAAACGGATTCACCTTCTATTGACAATTTTGATCCCCCTTCTGATTTAAGCGTTTTCTTTTGTAGCCGGAAGACTTATTCGGGGCACCGGTAGTTTTCCTCAGATATTCGACTGGAACTCAGTAGCCGAAAAGTCGGCGAACCGTGCGGAAAGATTCACGGATAAGGAGTGAGAGGAGGGGGTCCGTTTGATCACGGGTCAGCAGTTGAAACGAGGTGAAAAACCAGTCCCGACCGTATCACTCGGTTTCTTTGGCAAGGATCAGACCGAACAATTAGACTCGAACGAGAAAACCCCTTTGACGGTGATGCACCGCGATGAACGCACGACGGACATATTAGTATAATAAGCGGCGACCCATGTGCGCGTATATAGATTACGGCACAACAAAGAGAACAAATGAAAGGAGGGACAGAGATGGAACTAGCAAACGGTGAAAAGGACTGGTGGCGGGACGAGGAGACGGGGCTGCTCGATTTTAATGTGTGCCCAGGTGGTTATGGACACAGAACCATGCAGCTTTGCGGTAAATTATTTTATATCTGCTGACCTGCTGCGTATCCTTGGGATCTCGAACGGCTAATTAATCCGGAAAGAATTTTCTAGATTATTATCCGCGACCATTGTACCGAGGCACATCGCTTTTACGAAGGGCTGAAATCTATTTGATCGTAGTTAGCCGCCACGCTATGAAAATATGCAAGCAGAGGATGGTAAGTAGGTATATGGGAATCAACGTTTGGACTTAGATAGGATGTTTGCAAATATATTCGGGTAATGCATCGGTGCTGATGTAGTGAAATTTTATAACTCTTTTCCATTTTGCTTCTTAACACTTATCCAACTAAATGGGGAGATCTCCCACTTTTTCCTCAACAAAGCACTACCATTAATTCTATTTACTTTCGTTATTAGTTAGTCTTGAACTAGCATTGATCATAGTTCGTCAAATGCATTTTCTGCTTTTCCAAAGTACAGTTTCTAATAAATTTAACACTAATTCGAGACTAACTAACAACAAAAGTAAATAGAATCAATGGTAGACGCTTTGTTGAGAAAAAAAAAATGGGAAAAATTCGGTTGGCTAAGTGTTAACGGACCTGGTCACATTCAACATACTTATACCACTCTGTGTACCAGGATCTAGATCATTGAAACGGAAACATCGATGAAAGATGTTTACGAAGTACGATTCTTATTTTGTTTCCCTTTTTGGAAGTTGTCAGAAAAAGGAGTTGAATGGAAATCAGTGAAGAAGATACACAGACTGTAAACAGCATTCAAAGCCTTCTTAATATCGTGTCGAGGTCAGCTGAAGGTCAGTCGAGGTCATTCAAAAGCAGCTTCAAGGTCAGTCTAAGTCACTCGCATTTCGTTTCAAGGGCAAACCGAGCTGTTTCCAGGTCGATTTAAAACCAATAGAGGGTCAATTTAGGATTACTTAACGATCAGTCAAATTTATTTCAAGGTTTGTTCCAAAGTCATCCGAAGATCACTTCTTTCTGAAGGACAAGCTTATGGTATTTACAAATTTTTAAAAATTATTTAAAACTCACTCAATATGTCATTAAGAAAGTTATTAAATGAATGAGATACTATATGTCAACAAATTTTCCAAAATCCAGAATGCAAGCATGAAACATTCATCTCCATCTCCACTACCGTCGTGCAGATTTTTGAAGTCCAACAACGCTAATAACTCTGACACAAGAAAATGAAGATCATAATGATCACGCTCACGTTACGTCCCTTCGCGTCAGAGGAATTCCTCTACTCATTTCCTCGACCGATGTCACGAAGACTCGTTTTTACAGAGTTACCATACACGATTAAATGCGGTTTCCCTTAGGATAGATATACACGCGTGTCAATGTGTCGCGCGTGTGCGCGTGGTGGTGTCGAAAACCGATTGGTTGCCGTTCACGAACGCACACGCGTATAACTGCGGAAGGAAGAGAGAGCAGAAAAAGCGACGGCACAAGAGTGACAAGGAGGGAAGCAGATCGAAGGAAGGTGGAAGGGAATCCAATATAACTGCACACACGTTTATAGGGTCGATGGGAATATATTGGAGCGGATATTGAAATACTTGTTGGTAGTTTAAGTCGAAGGCGGGAGATGCCTTTCTCGATGCCATCTTGATTGCGCAATCGAGGCATCGGTCCACGAGTACAGAATTTAACGATAAAGATCGTACGGATTATAGAATCCTAGACGGAGAACAGAGCCCCTGCTCTCTGCCCACCCTCCTCAGCTGGGTTCTGTGCTGGGTTATCGGTATCGCGAGCCTCAGCCCCTCGCTGTTTACGAGAGAACTGCATCGTTCCATTAAATGAAACCGATATTATGTCATTGCGGTTACACTTGATAGGTTGGTACACATAACCTTTTCAAATGACTGGTTCATCTAACTATCCTAGTAGGGGCTTCATTTACATTTTACAAATATGAATAAATTATAAACTTCTCTTTCCTTATCTGTAAACTTAAATACAACAAGGAAATTGTATTCATTAATAATTTCCTCAAGTGATATGACATCAGTAAAATTTGTGCATCTATTTTAGGTTGGCTTTGAATTAAAAATAATGTTCTAGAAGTAATTGTTAAGTGAACATTTATACACCTTTGACTTACAAACGTCCTGTTGCATCTTTACCGCTGTATATCTTGCTCTTTTCCAATTAAAATTTTATCGAGAGGCCCCCATTGATCCGCCACGTAATTGAATAGCCTGGTGCACGGAAATCTTCCATTCAATTTACGGTGAAAAGAAATTTCCGTTCCCAATAAAGGAGATCCTATCCGAACCACTGTACACAAGTGTGCTTTCATGATTCTTTATAACATTTTGTATCGGTATTTCGATAAGCGAAAGAAGAAGAGGAACGTCTTTGAACGTTTTCGTTGATTCGCATACAAAAGGCAATGGAGGTATTAACAAGAAAAAGAGAAGAAAGGAAGGAATGCGCGCCAACAATAATTACTTTCTATATTAAAAACATCCATTTCACACCCTCTGCATACCATCCACCCACTCTCATTTATTCTTCTGTGAGAAATATTCAATACTTTTATACCTGAGAATTATTTCTCAAGACAGTCTTTGAAGGAAATAATTTTTCTTGAATTTATCATCGAAGTTACATCTTATTCGAATGAAGCGTAAAAAAATTTAATTAAATTATAAAATTGTTATAAATAATAAATAATTACAAATTCGTGGATTCGAACACGTGCCAGGTGAACAATCTCTGTACACTCTGCGTTGAAAAAATAATAAGTGCCGGATGCTGTTTTATGGTTTCGTGCCCGGCAAATTTTCAGCATAATTCTACATTATAAACACGAAGAGGGATTAAGGGGGAAGATAGAATTCTCGAGCGCGAATGATTCTGTCGAACGGAAATGCAATTCGCTGCGGCGCCGGCAGTCGAGTCTCAGCTCGAGTCGACAGATAGATAGAGTCAAGATTCAATTAGCTCTAGCTGTCAACTGCATGATACTCGTCGATTCAATACACCTTTCCGTTCGTGTGCTCTCCTGCACATGCTTCCTTCCAATGCGTGAGTGTGCACGCACACACATGCGCGCACTCGCCAATTCGCGTTCCGCGCTTTGCTCTCGCAAAGTATCGCACGTTTGCCGCCGTGCTGTCTGGCTGCGTACATGTGTCCTGTCGTGTATGCGTGTGTTTGTCACGTGAATGCGCTTAGTATATACGCGTGCACGCTGAAAATTAGCCTGGTCGGGTGATCTCTGAATTTTGGAAATGATTTTACGGAAGCGGAGTGCGAGGGAGTGCATAAATTTTCGACAAGCTCAATTTCATCGAATAATGAGGCGAACCATCTGCCGTAATAGAAGCACGATATTCAGATTTTCATAGTTCGTCATAGTTAAATGTGCGAGAACAAAGCGCGCTTTAATTCGTTGATTTTTGAACTATAGGTTATGTTGACCGATAAAAACAGTACACTGGAATTCTTTGGAACGCTTATTGTAACCAAGTTAATATTGTTTTGCGGGTCTCGTAGCTTACTACGTTTTCCGAGTTTAGTATTTTAGTATTGGTAGAAAAATAATGGAAAACAAGTAAGGCGGACAAAAGTTGAATTCGTTAATTCTTTCAGGGTTTTCGATTAACGTTGAGACCGGCAGCCACTTTTATTCCGTTTTTAATTTCCCTGCCTCGGTCCAGGCACGGGATTAATATAACGTTTTAACATGGTTTTAACTGATCATCCATTCGTAAAGATCCGGATCCGCTTTTGAATGTCCGTTTTAAATACGTGAAAGAACACTCGTGAAATTCTGTGGTGACCGATGTGCGTGTAGGTGATGTGTGGGTATCACTTATCCGAGGGCAGGGCGATACCAGCCATTTTCAATTTATTTCAAGAGCCTTTTGGTGGCGGAGAAAAGAAGGGTGCCACGACTACCGGCAGAGAGATACCTATACAAACGATCTCTGGTTTCTCTGCCTCCGACCACTTTCATCGGCAACCGCAACCAATAGCTGTTTCGCGAACATATTTAAGTATTAAGATTATTTCAATTCGTATACCGTTAGTCTACATTTAACCAAAGTTCACACAATTACAAATGATTAATCAAGCCTTTTACGTATCGATCGAAAAATTAAATAGTACCACGAACTTTTTGCAAGATGTATGAATCATAGTGATTTCTGTTTTACCTATTTTTTAATTTTAAATAAAATTGAATAGATTTTACATAAACGAGCTACTTTAATTGCTGTAGTTATGATTAAAAACATAAATTTGCATAAGACGATGAGAAAATGTTAATAAAATTTAAACTTAGTACTACTTGTAGAAAACATTGGAGTAAGTATATATTTCGTTTCGTTTCATTTTCACTAGTATTTTAAATAGTTAATGATACTCGTTTTTCGATAATATTACGAAATGACGGTTGAGTAGCTGCGCGCTTGAAAACCATTTCAAACCGAAGTACTTAAAAACCTTCCGATATTCGTCTCGTTAATTTTCCCACGAACGTACTCTTGAAATATACATACACAAAATATACTGGGAAAATTAAAGCGCAGCAAGTACGAAGGCAGTGGTAAGTGTGAGCAAAAAAAGTCCATAGAAAGAACCATTTTTTAGAAATATTGCGGTGCATTTCTTATTTTATATTCACATTCGTATAAGCGTAAAGCACGAGAAAATATGCAAATGAATACAAGAGCTTTTGTTTTGATCATATAAATAAATATACATTTTTAGTAAAAATTACCCCAACAAATTATTAATTTTCTAAATTTATTGTTTTTAATTATTATATCTAACGAATATGTTAAATATAAAGACAATAAAGGTAGTTTTTAATAATGCATATGAAACGCAATGGCATTTAAATGTATACTATCAGGGTATGTATTAAAAAAAATGTATTAAAAGTAGAAAGAGAACAAGTGTTCTTGTGTTGGTGTGTGTGTTGAGAGAGAAAGAGTGAGCGAGAGTGTGGCGGATGGAGGGGGGCGTTGCGGACGTAGAATTATTGAACCCCATTGCAAATGTGAGAGAACAGTTGGGGAAGGAAAGAGGGAAAGCGGGCAGAAAGAGGCGTGGGAGGTAGATGAGAGTAAGAGAGTTGTAAAAATAACGCAGTTAATTAGCAGCAAACCACTTTAGCGAGCTCGAGCCCAGTGCACACAGTGTAATAAGCAAAGAACAACTCACGGGCGAAAAACGCCCTCGAACGCGAGGCAACTGAAACGCGCCAAGGCCCAGACGAATCTCTTCTTCTCCCCTACTCTCTCCTTTTCTCCTTTCGTTTCTATTTTGTTTTTCTCGCCCTTTCTTCTTCCAGCTCACACTTCACCCCATCTCGCTAGTTCGCTTTTCGTTTCGTACTGTTTCCTCCTTTACCGGCTGCTTTACCGAGTCGACCATAAACAGCGGATGTTTTAACAATTTTGCTGTTACGCAGTGCTTTGAAACTCATTGTGTCAGAAAAAAGCATGGTTCGTACCAAAAATTCAATCCTCCAGAAGAATTAATTTTCTTCCTTGCATTAAATCTGACTCTTTTTGGAAATTACATATGTATATAAAGTTTACCAATTACTATACAATGAAGAGTTAAAAATGTGTTAGATAATAGGAATAACATTTTTAATACTTAACTAAATGAATCTTTTAAACCTTGAACTAATCGATCGAACTACAGTTTGCTAATATTATTTATATAATAGTAGTGGACTTTTCAATGTCTATAAATTTTATACATTTTTAATGTATATGAAAATTTTAAATCATTTATTTTCATACTTGCGAAATGAGAAAAGAAAAATATAAGATAACAGAACATGTCCGAAAGATCAGAAAAGCTTTGTTTAAAGTTAAAGAGAACAAGCACAAGATGTAGATGTCAGGAGCTGTCATATGCACAATCACAAAAGATAAGGACAATTCAGTGAGGAAGGGGAACCCTTTTCGCAGTTGCAACCCTCTTTCTTCGACAATGGTCCGTTAAGAGAAATTGAATTGGCAACATCAGTAAACGACGTCGAAGTTATTCCCACACTGCCAAAAAGGAATAGGGAATAAGAAAGCGCAAGGTAAAAGGGAGCATGACTCACAGAAGGGAGAGGTAAAAAAGAAAAGGAAAACAGAGTCGTGTTTCACGCCTCGTAAATTTCAAACCGTTTGAAATCCAGGTGGAAATAATACAACTTTGCCTTCCTTGTTAAGGATCAAAGGGAACTTACCCCGATCTCGATTTCGAGGTTCTCTCTCCCACCCTTTTTTCTTCCCTACTTCCTGTCCATCCCTGCATCTTTCTTTTTCTTATTTCTTTAAATGTATTATAATGTATAACTCATATTAAATGTTTAATATCACAAATTAACATTTTTCTCAAGAAATAATTCAAATTAAATAATACATTAGTAATACTATATTTATCAACTTAAAGTTACTCTTTTATTTGAAATATACATTTGTAATAGAATATAGATATTAAACTAAGCCTTATAAACTTTTAAGTTTTTTTACTTCTCGATAAAGCACATGTTCTTGAACTGAAAACATAAAAATATGAAATTACCCCTAATGAACTCTAGTATCTTTTATTAAACCTACCATATGGGTCAAAGCGGACCACTTCTAGTTTGTCAGCTAATCGTGGCCGAACTTGTGTGCGTTTGTGACCAGTTGCGACACTCGATATTAAAACCATAATATCTCTGTAAATTAAAAGCATAATTTTAAATGGTTGTGTTTATAATCTGGTTATTAAAAACAAACATAAATACGCTAAATATAAACATGTTATATAAAATGTCATTAGAAATATCTTATTCTTCACCTTATACTGTTACAGTAATTAAAAGAAGGTAAGAAAAATATGTTATACAAGTATATTACACTTGATATAAACTAACCTAACTTTCACTTTTAAGATTAAAGTACATGTAAATTTAAACATACTCACTTGCTTTTAGCCTTTTTTAATAATACATTTGTCAAAAACATGATTTTCAACCCTGCGTATCCATAAGGTGCAATACAAGTAACAAAATGCTTTTGTAAGTATTAGTCAACTAGTCAACAGAAAAAGGTTAGAGAATTAAAATTTGAACTTAGCAATGTTATCATCAATTGAATACGTAGGAAAGCATACTTATCAACTTCCGCAGCAATGATAAATTAAAGATGAAAATACATAGTTTGTTACAAGGATCCATAAACACGAATGAAGCATAACATAGTCCTGACCAATAGGGTTCTTTATGTCCAACGACCTGAAATACCGATCATATAAAAGAATTAAGAGTTTTAATATGCCCCCTATAATTCAAAGTATCAATATTTTATGCATCAAAAGAAGCTGTTAAATCTATCCTATAACTACTCTAATCGAAATTAATTAATCGATTATATGTTGTAAATGTTATTCACATTTAATAATATACAATATGAAGAATCAAAATTAGTGTTGTATTTCAATTCCTACCCCTTACACAAGTACTTTACTATACAATAAAGCTTTTAACACTAGATTTACGGACATTTCTTGTACATGTATTTCTAATGTACATATATTAAGAAATAGGTATATTCATATCACTTTAATAAAAGTCAGCAAAAATTGTTAGAATAATAGCTTTTGCAAATTTTATTCATGAAGTCCGAAAACCATCAAATTGACCATGTAATCATTTAAAGTGAAACGAGTCATAACGTATCGATATATAAAGCGGCGAAAATCATGTAGAAACATCAGTCAATTATCGACTGCAATGGAGTCGTGTGTAAGACTGTCAGAGATTGTAAGATAAAGCTTTGGTTGGGGTCTCATTAGGGCAGTAATAAAACACTTCATCATATGATGTATTCAGTATATATTTCATTTTAACCATCACGAATATTGTGACTTTACAGTAATGTTAAGAGTAACACTAACATAATAACGAGGTTTGTAAGCCTCCAAATTATTAGGTAAAAAGAACATATTTTATATAAGGTCTTTCATGTATCTCACCTATTGTGATACATTACTTGAAGTTTTCATACTTTCTTTTTAATAATAAATGAAATGTATATATAAGAGTAAGAAATCAGCTTTTTATTCAAAGTTGTTGAATATTTAATATTTTATATAATATTACGCATACTTTTGCAGATCTTTTGGCAGTGCATTAAAAATAATTAGTACATTATTTTAATCTAATAAATTCATAAACTAAAAAAGAAAAAATGTGCAAACACTTATTGTATAAAAGATTGTATTATCATTACATAATACTAATGTATTATAAAGATACTGATTTATTTAGAAAAAGTAACAAATAGTTTATGTGCAATATATAAGTCAAATATTTCTAAAGCAAAGAATGAAATTTAACTTACGTTTTTCTATCAAACCTTAATTATTTTGTAGAATAGAACTCATTGAAAATATAGTGCAATAATGACTCATACCATACACATTACAAAATACAAATAAAATTGTCTTCATGATTAAGCTGCATACATAATCCGTGTATAAATCATAATTCGAACAAAAAGATCAATCATTAAATAATAAGTATCATGATGATTTTACTTTGTTGTTAGCCATGATTTCTAATCTCTTCACTACTTTTGCAAGATCAATTTCTTTCTGCAACTTCAAATAATCTATTTTCCGTACATTATGTATACTAGCCCAAGTAGGTAATAGTTTACACAATAAATGTAGATGTTCTTCTAGATCGGCAGGGCTTAATTTTACTCTAAAGGAATTTTCTAATTTCGTAATCACAAATTCCAATGTTAAAACTCCTTTTTTCTCGGCAACGAAAATGTTACGCAAAACTTTAACTAGTTCTGGTAGCCTTGAATACATTATAGCTTCTTTTTCAATGTTTGGTGTTCGTGTCATAGCTTCTAATGCTTTAGCAGCTTGCTTAGCTCGAACCTAATGTATAGTAAAACATATTTCCTTAAAAAATGAAGAAATATTCAGAAGAAGTTTAACATAATAGTACTTACCTTCTCAAGAAGGGCTTTTGGTATGCCTTTAAGTGCTGTAGTAAGATGATTATTTTGCACAGTAGGAGTAGCAGGTGGAGTATCTACGACAGTAATATTAACTTTTCGCATACCATCCTCAGTTTGAGTTGAATTATCTACTTCATTTTCCTCCGAAGGAAACATCTTCGAAGTCATTTTTGCTTCCGCTAATCGTTGCAATGCTTTTTCCATGCGAGTGCCACAATTAAACAATGCTCTTGCTTTATCTAAACAGATTAATAAAATTAAGTTTAAAATACGAAATACTTCAAACCCAAGAAGCATAAGATGTTATTACATACCAAGAACATCTTTTGCAGTTGATATTTTTTCTATGTTAGGTGGCTGTGGCAAATCTGCTTGTTTAATTGCCTGACAACTTTCTACATCGAATTCAGGATGCCAACGCATAATTTTTTCTTTCGATACATGCATCGGTGTTTCTAAGCTGAGTAAAAATTTGTCATGTTCGTCCTTTACTTTGTCTACAACCGAAAAACAGCTAATAGTAAAATTTTTATACAATGTAAAAAAATTGTTCAGCAATAGATATTTTCCCAAAACTAATACCAAGCAAGGTATTGTAGAACTTCCTTCGTCTGTCGAGTAACACTCGTGGTCCCATACAGGATTCAGATGCAGTTTTCAAAACATCATCTGAATCTGGGGTATTTCTTCCATCTTTTTCTTCAACAATAGGTGTAAGAATCAACTCATATTTATCCTGCTTAGATGTAGAACCAAATGTGCGGTGTTTTTCTTGACTATAAATGTATGCATCGGGATACACAGTTTTAATTTGAGCTAGGTGTTCTAATGTGAAATTCTTACGTAATAACTCTTGAACAGCAGGCTTTAACTTTTTAAAAGTTATTGTTTCTTTACGATTAAATAGCATTGCAGAAACCTGTAAAATTGATAAAATATCATTAGAAATACATAATAAATTAATCAAAAAGTAGAATAATTTTTATATTAAATAACATACTGTATCCACACATCTAAATGCTTCAGCCAGGAATCTATAATGGTATGGCAATGGTAAAGCAGGAATGCCACTTTCTGCAAGTGATAAATATTGCTGATAAGCTGGTGCTTTGGTTGGACTACTTTTCACTGGACTTGGAGTTGCTTCTTTAGGTTCAAATAAAATTTTGCGCTGAGGACTGGCATTCATTAATTGTTTATTTTTTAAGGGACTCAATATTATTTTATTTGGAGATTTATATCCTTTTTGTGGACTGCAAATAATAATGTAAAATATAATATATATATATTTAAATCAAAACAATATATATTTATTTTTCTGAAAATCCTACCTAACTGGTATCTCAAGTTGAATATTTTGAAATTTCTGAATCTGAGGCTTTTTAGCATCATTCTGTTTTTGCAACTGTTCCAATTTTTGTTCAAAATTCTTGAAACGTGCAATAGAGGCTTTTAAGTCCATAAGCCTACTAGATTTATTAATTTTGTTTTTAATATCATTCAAGGAAAGATCCTGTTTTGTCAAACTATCCATAGTTGACTCCTTTTTTGGTGTTGTACAATTAACTGATAGCTGATCAGTTGTATTCATAGATAAATTCTCAGTAAAAATATCATTCTTCTTAGGTGTTCCCAGAAATTTCTTCCTTGGACTCAACGTACCTTTCTTTTCGAAAACTACTTTCTTTGCATCTTCTGCAATTTTCTGAAAACTTTCCCTGATATCTGTCTGTCCTTCTTGTCCAGACAATTTTCGTGAACGTGTAGCTCGAGTACGCACATTGTGCTTAGATGTCTTCTGTATACTTGGCTTAGGAGAATCGAATTGAATATTTCGAACAGCTGTGTTAGACTTCGTCATGTGCCTACTCGCTAGTTCTTTGCCGGATAAGAGTATAACCTTTGGACTTGTACCCATCGTATTTTCTTCTTGAATCGGAGTTAATGTTCCAGACGATTCAGAACTAACTTTATTTACTGAAGTTCGGTTTTGACTACTTACTGAGCTTGATTGTTCCTGATCAAGAAGTAATACCTTTGCCTTGCTTCGCAAATCATCAGCTGCTTGTCGCTTACGCGTATTAAAATACGCTGTTACTGATGGCTGGGACATTTTCTTATATACGAATATATATGTGTACGTATATATATTGTAAGAAATCCGTTAATATTTAAAAAGTTTTAATGCACTGCTTACAGATTCCCGAACCTTACAACACTGTATACCAGCGATTATACAGTGTAACATCCCGCCTTTTTTATTAGTCAGCGCGCCAAGTCTGAAAGGATATGTGTTATCTTTGTAACTAACGCGCGAAATTTAAATATACTATACCTCCAAATATAATGTTTATGTTTGTTTAAAGTTTATAATTTCTCTATTCAAGTGAAAATTTGATTTTATAACTACGTAAATTTGAAGTGAATATATAAAGTATATTTTACATAAGTAGCAGAAAATATGTAGTTTTTAGAGAATTTCTAGAGAGTTTCTAGAGAGTTTCTAAAATACATCGCATAGAAATGCAATTGGTTTAATTTTAATTTAGTGTTATAAGTAATATTTCCAAATTATTGTAAATAATTATAATAAAAAAGCATATTTCATTTATTATTACAAATAATTTTCTCTATATTTTTATGCAATTCATCAAATTTTATTCTCTAAATCATTGCATAATTATTAAAAGGATACATAAGGTTACAGTTAATAATTCACGAGTCATAAAGTACACAAAATAATACAGTTAGATAAAAATTATAAATTTTATGATGTTTATAAAAAAAATTAGGAACTATAAATCTATAATAATGTAAAATTTGGAAAAATGTTACTAATAAATTATTTGTAAACTTTTTAATAATCAATAATTCGTAAACATGTCCTTACTATTGCTTTCTTTCGGCACTAAACAGTGTTCTATAATTATGATTACATGAACACGTGTATTAAATTTTTAGAATAAGTTGTATAATTTCTATATATGTATGTTACCTTCAACATATAATTATAAATGTGGTATTCAGTATTTATATTTCGAAATATTTTACATCATAAGAAAATTTGAATTTGCTATTTAAGTCACCTGTAAAAATAATTTTATACTGAGCTGAAAT
Organism: Tetrapedia diversipes; assembly: GCA_033822845.1. Taxonomy (NCBI): domain Eukaryota; kingdom Metazoa; phylum Arthropoda; class Insecta; order Hymenoptera; family Apidae; genus Tetrapedia; species Tetrapedia diversipes. The sequence continues at coordinate 1,305,596 of JAOPTO010002356.1, forward strand.
CAATATCGTGCTATCGAACTTAATTTAAACTTTATTAACTTTTTAATACTTGCGTATATATAACAACAATAATGAAACATTATTAGAAATACTGACAAAAATATGTGAGTATTAGATATTAGGTTATGCATAAATTTATTTGTTATTACATCTTAAATTTATAATCGTTTTAATTTAATAAAATCTAATTCATAAGTTTAATACATTATAAACCAACTTTTTATTTCAAGTTGCTACTTAACATTAAAATTGTAATTATTACATGCATTCTCTTTATGTTTTTTAGATTATGAACATTACCAAAAATATAGGTTTAATTTTCAATAAAATACCTGCGATTAAAGAACAGTTATTTTCTCCAAAATATTTATTGTATACTAATGTAGGAATATCTATTTCTCTATCTGCAGTGGGAGATGTATTAGAACAACACTATGAAATATTAAAGGTATTACATTTATATAAGTTTCTTGTTAATATTGTTTATTTCAATTTTGTTTTTTAATTTCTATCTTAAAGTTATTGATTGTAGGGTGAGTGGGACAAATGGAATTTAAATAGAACAAAGAATATGGCAATAACTGGTATGTCTATTGGTATAGTATGTCATTATTGGTACAAATATTTAGATGCCAAGTTACCAGGTCGTAAAATTAATATTGTCTTAAAAAAAGTTATCATAGATCAGTTAGTTTGTTCTCCACTTTGTATAACAATGTTCTTTCTAACACTAGGAATTTTAGAAAAAAGTAGTTTGTCTAAATTAAAACATGAAGTTCTTGATAAAGCACATAGATTATACATAGCAGAATGGATTATTTGGCCACCAGCACAACTTTTTAATTTTTATTTTCTACCAGCTAAATATAGGGTTCTTTATGATAATACTATATCTCTTGGCTATGATGTATATACTAGTCATGTGAAACATGATAATATAATGTGCAATGTAAAGTATAGTAAACATTAACAAACTCTCTGAATTAGAAAATTAACTAATTACATGTGTATATAATACATATTAGTCTTATCTTAGAAAATGATATTTTTTGTTGTACTTGTTTTAGTTCTATATTATATCACTAATTTCTTTTATGATTGTAAATTATGTTCGTCCTTATAAATGTATAAAATTTTTAAACAATATACATACATTTTAAAAACAGTTAAACTAGTCCTCCCTTCTTTAATTACTTGTTTTCTCCTTATAAAAATTAATGATATGAGAAAGAACTAAATATATGACATTTCGTTATATTTATGTTTCATAATGTTAATGAAAAGATGGTACAAACTTAGACATCTACTACACACGATATTTACATATTTACAAAGTATCCTTTGCAGAGTGAATGTTTTTTATTACATAAAAATGTATTTTTTAAAACATTCCATCATGAATTCCAATAGGTACAAGAACTGCAATAAATAATAGCAAATTACGAGCTACTAATCTCCAATCATTTGGTACTGTATATGGAGCTAGCACTTGGGTTAGTCTATGTATCTGTAAAAATAAATAAAAATATTGTAATTATATATTTTACGCTATATACAGTTAAATACATTTCTGTTGTTTATTTTAAACATAAAAGTAATTAAGTATTTACTTCATGACTTGCACATATAAAGATGAACGACGTGACTAAAAGATTTAATACTGGAAATCTGGGAAGTAAAACTAGCACGCCATGCGAATCTGCTGCTAACCAAATGTGACCTTGTGCAACTAGAGTTTCTAAACTGATGCGACCTAAACCAGCCAAAAGAGCTGAATGTTTACTGCGTAATGCTAATGATGCATTTCTAAGTGCTATATATCCTATAATCTGTAATTAGAAATTAATTAAATTCCGATGTTTAAAAATTAATTTATGAATAAAATATAATGCATATGTAGACATTACCGGTATAAAGGCAACATATGAATGAATTTCCTCACACTCTGATACTGAATGACATAATATAGTAAAAGTAGTATACGCAGTCAAAGAAATCAATGCTAGTAAAGAAGATAATGCAGTTCCAGGAATATGATCTATCCTCTGCAACGCTACAAACCCTGCTCCAAAAGTTACACCCCAAGCTACACTATATCTGTCCACCCTCCAATGTGACCACCACTCACGTATATCGTCATCGGTTGTAACAAATAATGCTTTCCAAGGTCTTGTTACAAATACTTTTTCAAAGAAGACCTATTATATAATCTTATGTTGTACATTTTAATTTTAGTATGCACTCTGCCTAAGAACGAACTAAATAAATAGATACCTCTGACATATACAATATTGTGATCATTGATACAAGACCTAAAAGTTTCAATGCAAGGTAAAGTAGTGCCCTTGGTCCATATTCATTCAGACTACCAGAGTAAATTCTTGGTGGTAGCCATGCTAAGAAATAAATGACTAAAAACCAGAATGACACTAATGGAACAAAATGATAAAACTGATATGGCCTGTTCATGCAAAGGCACAGAGATACAGTTAAGAAGTTTAGTCTGAACATTACCTGAAAAGTAATAAATATAGTACAAAATTTATATATGCAGTCCTCAATATTATTTTGCGTTTCTTAATACATACCCGAGCAAATCTTACTAAAGAAACATCACCCGTTTGCCAAAAGTAACAAAAATGTCCATATCCAGAAATAAATAAATAAGCAGAATTAATTAATCTTAAATACATGTAAATGGGCAAAACATTCTTAGCCCCTGTAACATGATAGATCAATACAACAGCTTGCATCAATCCTCTCCATTCATCTGTTTGTTCTCGATTTAAAGTCCTTGGTCCTCTTTCTCTATCTTCAGTGAAAAATAATCCAAGAGCCAATATATATCCAAGTGGTAACCAAAAACTAAATTCACTGTAGTATTTGTTCTCCTTCATAAAAAAGTTTGTTCTACATAGAAATAGAAACATATTAGTAACAATTACTGATAGTATTAATCGAAAATATATTTTATATACCTATCACATAAATAAAAATAAGCTAAAATGATTGACAAAAGAGCTAATGATGTCATCAAAGTATAAAAATCTTGTACTTCAGGTTGTTCAATTTGTGTAGCTTCAGAATTATTTATTTCTTCTGTATTTTCCACTTCAACAGTGGTAACACGTGAGTAAGAAATTTCCATGCGGTAATAACAAAATTTTCTATACAGCCACATTCCACCTCCAATTATTATGCTATAAAGAACTATTATTTATCATTTGCTTTACTTGTAATATTTTACTATGTAAACAAATTACCACAAAGCAAGTGCAGATAAACTTAATAATTGCAGTGTTGTTGCTGGTTCTGGATAACTGCAACAACTGCCATCATCAAAATTCATATGATCATTGCAATAAGTGTTTAACAATATTTGAACTTTATGTCGCAAGGATAATGGACTAGATAAATATCCATCTGGGCTTTGTTCTAACACACCTGCACCAACAAGTTTACTGCTTTCCCATATATGAGCTTCACTATGAGATAGTATCTGTATATGATTAATATATAAATAACACAACTTTTTCTTTTTTTTTAAAGAATTACCAGAATAATTAAGTAAAATTTACCTTTATCGCTGCTTTGTTACATAAGTTGATCTGCCTATTATCTATGCTTGATAATTGAGCTGGTAGTCGTTCTTTTACTACAGAATCCTGTAACATCCACAAATATTTCGTATTTCTTTTAGCTAAAAAATCTACTGGTTGTACAAGTCTTACTAATCCCATAGTATACTCAGAATACAATTGAGTATCACTATTGTTATTAGCAAGAATTGTCATTGCTGCACAGCCTGAAATAATTAAGCTAGGTGCATCAGTTTTCTGAAAAATAACATCATTATTAAATTCTATTAATAACTATATGTATTTCATTTATCTTAAATTTTTATAAGTACTTATATTTAAAGTGGACAGTTACCATCCAACCTCTAAGGTCTTCCATCATAGAGTTATCCAACAGAGGCCTCCATAAAAATTGTACATTTAATCTAAGTTGTGCATCATTAAAATTTAAATCAGAATTCTCTGGTAATTCTGTTAAATCTGATGCTTTTCCATCAACTATAAATTGTGAAATAAAAGACTTATACAGCTGTCTTATTCTGGCATCTCCAATAAATACAAAGTGATTATGGTGGCCCATGAAAGCTAGATATCTTAAGCATCTGCGACTGTCTCTATACAAAAACAGCCTTTTAAAAAGTATTCCTTATATGTATGTACATGAAGATGGTAAAGATTATTAAGGTTCTTACGTTTGTGTGTAATAATGCATCATACAGCCATAAGGTTGCCATTCTTTATCTCCTTTGTATCTACCTTCTGTTAATAACCACTTACAAGAATCACTACCTAAATGAATTATGATTATTAAACAATATATAATACAATAAAAATATAAACATTAACAAGAAACAATGTAATTAGATACTATATCACATGATTTATGTTATTAATACAGATAATGATTAAATAATATCTTTATTTTTACCATATATCAGGTGCATTAATCCATGGTACAGAATAAAACACAGGACAAGTGTAGTAGCTAGCTTTTTAGCACTTGCCACAGTAATTAAGCTAATAAAATATTCTGCAGATGTCATGAATAATTGCTGTTTCAGTTACAATAACACTAAAACAAAGTTCCTTTCTATAATAAAATAGTTCATTATATGACAGTGTATGAGTAGTATTTCAATTTTAAGTATTATATTTTAAAAGATCCAAAAATAATAATAGTAATAATTCATACATTTAACTAATATCACTATTATATATTTATTATATTACATACTATCATATATTTTTATAAACATATATAATTACCTAAATATTTGTGAATAAATTTTTATAAAATATTACATTATGATAAAAGAAATTGGGTGAATGAATTTTAAAACTTTATTTTAGGCTATAATACCGCTGTAAATTTTTTAAATGAAGGAACAACCAATAGTTATGTTTATTTTATTTACAATGATTTTAGGCACTAATCGTAACTCCAAAGTTCCCGGTCATTTTTGCAATGCGTTGTAGCATACAAATAGAATATGATATTTGCAATATAATCGATCTTTTCGTAGTTATTTAAATAATATCCATTAATTTTCATAAGATCATAGTACCAATGCCTTGAACTTTAAATAAAAAAATCAAGAGACCATTATGCTTTTTAGCTTTTGCATTTATTTTATTTTTTATATAAACCCAATGTAAGAATTAATCAGCAAAATGAAAATACAAAATTAGGACACCACTTGATTTATTTATTCAATTATATATATAATTTATATTCAATTATTTTTTAGTATGTAATTTTTTATTCGTACAAAATTATAAGATTTCAATTGATAAATGTAGGTTTTTTGTTTATCCAATTTTATTAATAATTGAGATTACAAAATTGTTGTTTTAATTCATTCTAATAAAATATTCACTAATCCTAGCGTGGTAACAATCGTATGTATATTGTGTACTCGCCTCAGTACCTGAGAATGTCTGTCAAATTTGATTGATACGAATTTGACCCATGTAATATTAATACAGCATTTAAAAAAAGAAAAAAGATGCAAAACGATATCGTTGCAGCAGCTTTACGGTCTTGAATCAGGAATAAACAAAGCAATTAATTCATGTACATTGCAATGAACTGCGGTTATATTTTCTAATGGAAAGCGATATAACAACAATGGCGGCAATGTTCCCGTCAAAGGTAAGTTGATAGCAAAATTTGTTTAGTGCATTCTGGTCTCCGTTTATGTTCAAATTTCGATACAATATGGTGTCCAACTAAATCATTCGATATCTAACGTGTTTCACAATACTCAAGAAATGTCGCATTATGTATTATTAGAGAAAGAATCCATTCACGTATTATTCGTCGAAATTTAGATGACTTTTTACGTCAAACAAGACGCGCAATTTCTTATTCGTATTGAAAATTATCCTGATTTTTTAAATTATTTTTATGTCATTTAAATAAATAACAAATCTTTCAATTATATTTTAATTATGTTTAATTAATTATATTTAAAGTTTCTAAAAGTAATTCGTCTGTGTGATATGCTATGTATATTCCTTTTTATTTGTATTGTTAATTGATATGATGTTATAATAATGTATATAAATAAATTATGTAAAGAAATTAAAATTGAAACATATTGTTTTACCTAAAATTTTATTTGGAAATTTTAAGACAGTGGTATAAAAATTCTAGAATTTAATTAAAAGTCATGATTAAATTCTTTTAATTCTGTTTTTAACAGATTTTTGATACTGTAAAATTAATATAATTTTAACAAAGTGCATATACTTATAATTTTATATTGTTTAATTGAACATTTGAAAAATATTTCAGAGGAGACTACAGAAAGAATTAAGATCTTTAATACATGAACCTCCACCTGGTGTACATGTAGATGAAGATCTTGTTGGACAAAATTTAACACAATGGATTGTTCATATGGAAGGTGCAAAAGGCACCTTATATGAAGGCGAGCAATTTCAACTGCAATTTAAATTCAGTTCTAGATACCCATTTGATTCACCAGAAGTGACTTTCATAGGTGGAAATATACCAGTGCATCCACATATTTATAGTAATGGTCATATCTGTTTATCCATTTTAACTGATGATTGGTCTCCAGCTCTAAGTGTGCAAAGCATTTGTTTAAGTATTGTATCAATGTTAAGCAGTTGTAAAGAAAAGGTAAGGAAACAATCTATCTGAATTCAGTAAGAGATATTTAAAAAGAAAGAAATACATGATTATTATTATTTCTGTTTTTACTATAGAAGAGGCCACCTGATAATTCTCTCTATGTGAAATCATGTAGTAAAAATCCAAAGAAAACAAAGTGGTGGTATCATGGTATGTTTTATATTACATGTATAATTTATAAATTTAAGCTATAGCTATTTTAAGAATTCATTTAATAGAAGAAACATTATATAACATGTTTTGTTATATTTTAAACAGATGACAGTGTGTAACAGCAACTGCTAAAGTTATTAACAACTTATCAGTGTGCAGTTATTGCTGGACCAAGTGGAATGATATTTTTTGTGTCTTAAAGTAATTACTAAAATTTCATAGCTGAAATTGCTGAAATAAGTTTATCACATATTTAAAGAGTTAGATACATAAGTTAGAAAACGAAAGCAAAGGCTGCATATTACTTATTATTACAATAAAGAGGCGATATAGAATGTGTGAGTTACTCAATTATAAATTATAATGTTACTACAAATAATGTCTTATTCTATAAATGAATAAGAAAAGTATAAGTTAAAAGATACAAAAATGCAGTAAATACTAACAATGAAAGTGTTTCATTTCTTATGTAGAAAGTGCAAAATGATACGAAGTTTAATATATTACAGTAACCATTATTAAAATAGTACCTATAAAAATATAAAATATTATTACACTCGTTATACTGCTTACTTAATATTCATTTCACTATATTATCAATTTAAATAAAAAGATAAGCAGTTATTTTAAATAAACATTATACTGTGCAATCTAAGCTAACTGTAAGTATAGATGAACCAAATACATAATGCTATTTAGTTCTATGAAGACAGTTAGAATGCTATTGAATTATTTTTTAAATTGAAATATAGTAAATTGCACACAATATTACAGTTTCAATTTATTATTATTATTGTTGCTTAATAAAATTTAGCTGCTATAAATTTATCGTTTTATAGAACAGTGTAATACAAAAGAATATGCTAATTCAGCATCGATATAGTTAGAAATGCACGTTTAATTACACAGAGACCTGCGTAAGTTTTATTTCATGTAATGCTGTAACAAATTGACATTAAAAATAACATGATATAAAAAGTTTGTATTTAATAATTAATTGTATAATGAGGTTTGAAATAAATTATTTGATTCAATAATATTTTTGTTATAAATTAATTTTTTTAATAATTTATTCGTAGTTTAATACAAACAAAAGTTTCAACTTGTTCATAAATTATATTGCATTGTTAGGTTAAGGTTAGTTCACTAACATTTGTAACTAACCTAAACATGCTTAACCTATTATTATGGATATTGTATACATAACTCATGGTTGTTCAATTTTAACGAATAAATTAAAAATTCAACCATTTTAATTATGTTTCATTTGTATTAAATTATTAGAATATTATTTTTATATAACTTTTATTTATATTTATGAGATATATAAAAATTATGTAAATAAGATTAAAGGTGACGCATGACCCTTAAATTCAATATCAACTTTATATATAGAGCACGAAAATCCAATGTTATTGGAGAATTCAAATAAATTAAAAATGGCTACGTACGGAATAATTAAAATATCTCGTTCTATAAAGTAAATTGATATTTCGCTTATGCATCAGTTTAATATATGAAACAATTTTGACATGTATATCAGAATGAGTGTACGAACAAGAAGAATTGTGTTTTGTGCAGTCATTATAATGTTAAGTGCATTATATTTGTACACAAATCGAACTCTGTATACAGATGAACGGCAAAAAAACATTTCCCTGAAGTTACTACTCTCTGCTGCTATAAGAGTAGCTGAAATTGGTGGTTCTGAAGTGATAGCAGTTCACGATCAGGCCAAATTTGAAATCCACAGTAAAGGAGAAACAAAAGAGGGTAAGAATTTGCATTACTAAATAGTTTATATGTAGGTTTCACTTGTACATAACATGTACAAAATATTATGTATTTATTTGAATATTCGTTATATTATAGAATAACAGAAAAATATATAAAAAATAATAAATCATTATAGTAAATAAGTATAATAAATTAATAATAAATCATTATACAGAATTTTTATGCTTTTATTTTTTAAACTTAAAAGGTATAAGTGATCCAGTGACAGAAGCAGACTATAGATCACACTGTGCAATGTATCATTCTTTGCTACAAGCATTTCCAAGCATAACAGTAATATCAGAGGAAAAATCGAAAAACTGTGATAAAGTTACAATGTCAAATATAAAAGATAACATTAATAACTTAAATGATTATGATATCAAAGATGAAAATGTAAATATAGATGATATTACAATTTGGATTGATCCTCTCGATGCAACAAAAGAATTTACAGGTAGGTATGTTTACAAGTTATGCCTTATTAATTTTTACTAGCACTCTCATAAATTATCTTTATACATTCTCCTTTTATTTTTTACTGTTTTAGAGAATTTGTTACAGTATGTTACAACTATGGTTTGTGTTGCTGTTAAAGGAAAACCAATAATAGGTATTATACACAAACCATTTGAAATAAAACAAAATTCTAGCCTATTTTGGACATGGACCAATCATGCCATTTCACGAAACTTACAAATACTGCACAAGGTAATATATATGTGTATATATATATATGTATGTAAGCATTAAAAGAAATATATTACAAACTGCTCCTAAAATTAGCTGGAAGATCATAAAATACCAACATTAATTGTATCACGATCACATGCTGGTCAAATTTATAATATTACCAAAACAGCATTTGGTACAGATGTTAAAATTATTTCTGCAGCTGGAGCAGGTAATTTTATTTACTGTATACTTTAAATTATCTCCTTTGTTATAAATTAATGAATTTATTATACTCTTTGTGCTTAGGTTACAAATTTTTAGAAATTGTGAGTGGAAATGCAACTGCATATGTTCATATGACTGCAATAAAAAAATGGGATGTTTGCGCTGGTACTGCAGTTCTTACTGCTCTTGGTGGTACAGTTACACAATTGTTTGATCAGCAATTAGTAAGCTTTGGTCCTAGTGATCCCAAAGTTCTTACAAAGGGTGTTTTGGCCACTATGACTAATCATGCTTGGTATTTAGATAAATTTTCAAGTATTTAATTCAAATATTAAGTCTTTAAGTTTTATTGTTAACTTTTAAACCTTATCAAATTGTTCCTCCTGTTGAAGTACCAAAAACTGTATGTAAAAGTCGTGATTGTCCTGAAGGTTTTATAACAGAATATCAAGTTTTCATTTTAATACATTTATTTATAAACTCTAAATTCAATTTTATTTTGGAACATTTTAAACTAAAAATGTTCTATATAACAATCTTACACTGTACACAATTGTTATTATTGTATTTTATATATTCATACCTATTCATTGATTAATGAATGATTTTCTATAAATCCTGTGATACAAGTTTATTTATTCATTTTATAGAAAAACATAATAAATTTCTTTTTTATGTTTCACCTAATTGTAGTTTTTAGGTCAACTCTATACAACTGAATCTAATCTTCAGTTTGATTGTAACAGTGGTATATATCTTTATGTTACAAATTAGAAGCAATCCTTTTTTCTTTTAAAAATTATATAACACACACATCAATCAAATTAAGCTAAGCATACTTTTTCATCGGAAATTAATATTTCTGATACTTTTTTCAGTTTTTTATTGAATTTACTAGAGGCTTTTTCATGTGTCACAGTATTTGAACATGAGTGAATATACTGTGAAATTACTTTCTTTTGTAATTTTTTTAAAGAAATTTCTCCTTTACTTTTTACAATGTCTAAAATGACATCCTTCCAATTGAAAGCTGATTTTTCTACAGTATCATTGGATTGATTATTTGATAAATCAAAAAATGAAGTATCTTCACTATTTTTTGCAGAGCTTAATTCTTCTGTTGGAGTATGTTTGCTTTTTTTGTTAATGACAGGTTCCTCTGTTTGTTCTTGTATCATTTCAGATACTGCTCTTTTTTTCGATTTCTTTTTCTTAACACTGTTAACCTGATTATCAGAAGTACCATTCTGTGTATTACTAAGCTCATGATTTTTATTTTCATCTTCATTCTGATTTTCCCTATCCATATTTTCATTATTTTGGTTTTCAATAACATTATTTTCTTGATGTACTTTTATATCTTTTCCATCATCAATCTTTTTGTTTATTTTACCTATTTATATATTCCATATAAAGTATTTAAAAAGTAATGTTTACAATTGCACAAATATTAAATTAAATATAAAAGCTTACCATTTTCTTGTTGATTTTGTACATTACTTTTATAAGCTGTTTCCATTTTAGACCAAACACTATCAATTACCATTGGATTTATTTTCTGACCTACAATACTCTTTACAAAGTTTAAAAATTTTACTTTCCTCCGTGGAATGTTTTCATGCTTTGATAAGATATGTAAGAAGTTCTGTTCTGCTTTAGGTAAGTTTATTTCATCATTTAGAATGTTATTTATTACGTTAATCCACTCTTGTTGTTTTCTTTCACCTTTATATGCTCCAGGTTTCGGAACATAATCTTTACCTCCGTATCTTTCGGCTTCGGTTATACATTTTGTATGTGTTACGTATTCCTCACCCCTTAAAATAATTAAATATATATATATCTTAAATAATATAATAAATTAATATACTTACATTTATCAATACTTACCGGAAATCTTTTAAACAATCGACACATGTTAAAAAAGGTGCAGTACGACACTGAAATTCATAATGCTTCGCAACCTTTGGTTTTTGTAGAGTTTCACCACAATGATTACAAGTAAATACAACCATTTTTTATAATACTTTTATTTTAAGCTAACAAAGGTTGTCGTTATGAATTAAATAAATAATTAGTTTCTGATGCGTTTAAGCGCGTTACTTTAACCGGAATGCTTGGCTGTTGCATTAGTTACACGTGCAACTGAATGCTACGTAAGGTCACATTTACATTGGTATAACATTACGTGTTTATATGAGATTCTAGAACATACTTAAATTACTTATTGTACAAAATTTTCATAGAAACTACTAAATTGACTAGTTATGTTGAAGTCAAAAGAAGATGGTAGCATAGATTTTCTATATATATACTATCCATTCTACATCCATTATATCATATTTACAATCTTATTTTATAAAATTGAAACAATTATTTAATTATGTAAGAATCTGAACAATTTATTGATATTTTATTTAATTTTTTTGATATCTTAAAAAATAATTTACTTTAAAAATTATGGTCAGGCCAGTGAAGAAAGGTATATGGATTTACCATCTATATTAGTGGAATGCTAGAAAAACATTTTACAACTTTTCGTCAAGTAACTATAAAGTAAACTGCAAATAGCAACTAACTGGACTTCGGATTAAACATTAAGTGCCATCTATCAGTAGTAAGAATAAATTTGTTTCTGGAATTCCAAAGTTACTATTTTTATATGCAATAATGCTCTTTAAATTGGTTGCAGGTCAAGATTAAAAAGGGATAACTTAGCGGGCGTTCGTATATCAGAAGTTCCGTTTTACTTTAAAATGGATAAAAAGATAAATAGAAATGAACAATGATATGAAGTTTCTGTTATTTTCTATTCCACAAAAATTGATCTTTTAATATTTTGAGCTTCTACGGATAAATATCAGAAACAGCTCACAACGAAAAGTGAGTTTTCGGTTTGATTTTGAGTTGCTAAAGTTAAATATCAAAAAAGGTTTTCCATGAAAACATAGCTCCTGATTTACAAAAGTAAGTGTGATGAAGAATATTCCAGTATTTGAGTTTAGAAACTCAAGGTTAAGTCGAAAGCTCAGTTTTCATGAAAAATGACTGTGACTGATTTGCGGGGTACTGTATTATATGTGTATAAAAATAGTAATATTGAAACTCTCAAAGATAGACATGTACTCTTACTTCTGATAGATAGCGCTTACCGTTTAATCCAAGGAAAGTAATATTGTTACTAGACGGAACGTGGTGGAATCGTGGAATGTTTTTCGAGCGTTAGACTTACGGAGAGGGTAAATCCATGTATTTTATTTTACCGGCGCAACCACACTGACAGTTGATAATTACAGTATGTACTAGAATGATAAGGTATATAAAAAGAGATAAAATATTGAGTTAAATGATTGATAAGTAAGCAAAACGGATGATTCATTATATTTGGGAAGAGTATTAAGGTGTGAATTTGGTGAGTAATATTATTAAGTATATATTTCAATAATTAAGCAAAAATGAATACAAGTTGATAATTATATCAATTATGTTATATATAATTATGAATTATTGTTTACTAAACAATTACTTTTGCGTTAATTGATAATTGTATTTATCGGTGTTTTAATTTTTGAAACAAGAATTGCCTTATTATAATACATTTATTGACGCTTATACTGAGTGATAGTAGTAAATCACTGTTGTATGTGCGTAATTTCAAAATATATTACATATTTATAATAACAATTTACACATTAAAATTTTTATGTTAATATGCATGTAAACTGTAAAATAGTATTTTATATAACCAAGATGATTATTATTTTACGATTATCGTTTTGTTTTACGGGTTTGATATAGAGAAATTGTTATTTAATATTGCCTACAATAGGATAATTTATTTTCTGTTTTTGAACACATAAAGGTATTATTTGCATCTTTATAGATTTGAACATTTAAACAATTTTTATGCAAAAATTATTGTTATTAATGTTTACTTATACAGTAACCTAATGACAAGTTAGTATTGAGATATCTCATTACTAACAGTATGAATATTGTGTTACAGGTGAATTAAGGTGATTTCATATTAAAATATTAAAATGCCAAGCTCATATTTATATGCTATAAATAATGAGGGACGTGTATTTGGATTGTCAACATCTGGGAATATGTGGAGGGAATTCATGTACTTGGGTCTAGAATTTAAACAATTATCAGCAGTGCCACATTTTATGTGGGCTATAGGTGGTGATCGTCAAGTTTATGTACATGTACATGGTTTAGATGTACCTATAAGAATTAAAGAAGAAATATATGAAAATGAAGTATGTTTGAAATTGATTATTATTCATTTATATAATATGCATACTGATTTTAATAATGTAATATTTATAGCGTTGGCTTCCTTTAGAAGGATTTAGTGGAAGATTATTGCCCACAGATAGATATAATTTTTCTAACCAAGATGGTACAGTTGATAGGAGCAGGGATAAAGTAAGATTACCATCTATGGCTTGGCAATGGGAGGGTGACTGGCTAATAGAAACTACATTAGATGGTCAACCACTAGATCATGATGTAAATATAATTAGATTTCTTAAGTCATAGTAATCAGTGTATTTATTTCTAATTTATTTTTCTATTCTTTGTAACTTTTATTTACCTTAAATTTTATTCATTATATATTTCATTTTTTATTTCCTATATTAATAACAATTATATTTATTCTATAAATTATGAAATGAACTAATAAATTATAACAACAGTGCATATTAACAATGTAGGTGAATTATCAATGTGATTATAATGGATTAATTTTTTAGTTGTCTCTTTGTTGTTATATTTCTTATAACCTTTTGTTTATATGTAGATTTGTTGTCAGTTGTCAACATCGAAACAAAGTGTTATGATCACAGAGAATATGATATTTTGGTAGGGATGGACATATGCAGTTGATTTTCCAGCTACATATACAACAAAAAAGCAATGGAAATCTTGTGTCAGGAGGAGAAAGTGGGTTCGATGTAGAAGATATAGTGCCATGAATTCATGGTGTGCTATTGCTCCTCTTCATAAAGATGCAACAAAAGTAAGATTTTTGAATTTGCACATTATAACAAATATTGAATGTCGTTTACAATCATTTGTACTGTGAACTATACAATATATTTTTAGGAACCATTCATTGACATATCTGTAGGTGGAAATCAAATACCTGGAGGTAATCCTGGATGTCTAGTAGTCTGGGCAGTAACTGCTCATGGGAGGGTATAACATTTAACAAAATTTTTGTAATCATATCAACAAGAAAATAAAATTCTCACTAATAAATTTTATAATTCATAGATGTGATTACTGTAGTAAAATATAAAATTATCTCAATTTATTAAGAACTCTATTTTATATATTACATATATATTTTTTGTAGGTAATGTTTCGTGTTGGAACAAGTACAACATGTCCAGAAGGACAGAGATGGAGCACTATAAAATTAACAAATGGTCATGAAGTGAGTCAAATCAGTGTCGGAATGACTGGTCTTGTTTGGGCTGTATTAATGACTGGTAAAGCAATTGTTCGCACAGGTGTTACTAGAGAAAATCCAATAGGTATGTGATTAACAATATTATAATATCAATATTTTATGTAATTTTTATGTATAAATTTAATGAGTATAATGATATTTTTTAGGAGAAGATTGGGTAGAAATTGATCCTCCACAAAAAGATTTAAAATTAGTACAAGTTAGTGTAGGCACAGATGCTGTATGGGCTGTAACACAAGATGGAGGTGTATGGTTTAGAAAAGGTGTTAAAGGTGAAATGAGTGGGGTTTGTGAACAAATGGCTAGTGGCACTGGATGGGTAGAAATGTTAAGTAAAATGTCTCTAGTATCTGTTGCTCCCAATGATCAGGTAAATCATTTTACAATAAAAGAATTAATATTCACTGTTAATAAATTGTTTATATCTGTACATTTATTTACTATTTCTTTAGGTTTGGGCAATTGGTCATGAAGATAGGTGTTTATATTATCGTACTGGCATTACACAATCCGAATTAACGGGTAAAAAATGGAGATTAATAAATGCACCTCTTCAGCTAAGTCGAGCAAGCAGTAATGCTAGTTTATCATCGAGTAACAGACATAGTATGTGCGGAACTCCTCAACAACAGAGGCATCAAAGTTGGGGATCATTGGTATTTGTCATATAAATTTGAAATTAAGATCAACTATGAATTGTTCATTGATTAGAAAATAATACTTATTTACAGAATCGACCTCATAGTACTAGTGAGGGTACCACATTGATCAGAGAATGGGAAGAACAGTCTCGTTCTGCACCAACGCCAACATCTTTAAAATTATGGCAACGTGTGAACGATGGTACTTCTGTTAAAAATCCGCAACAAACATCTTTTCAAGACATATATCTAAATGATGGCAAAAAGAGGTAAGTTTGAAAGTGTTATAAATATACGTAAATTCCTATTGTAATTTGTTGACGTTTATTTATTAATTAATTAAATTACAGGTCAACGAATTCACTAGATATGGGTGATCTAACCGAAGCTAGCGTTGCAAATATAACTATATCGAATGAATCATTAACTAAAACTGAAGAATCCATAGTAGTTTCTGGGAAAGGAATGGGCAGTGTTGTTAAGGTTAATACATAATTTAATTATTCGCATTTTTTCAGGCAGAATGATTTTTATAAAATTAAAATAACGCAGATTAATCCAGCTGCATGGAGTCCTGTTCATTCAGTTGGCTCTATGGTAGGTGCTGAAGCTCATCCAGAAACAGATGGTAGTATATTTGATCCTGATTTAACCAGTGATTCTGGTGTTTATGGAGAAGATGAAAGTTCTGGTGCAATGTATTGGGCCGAATGTGATGCTTCTTGGTACAAAGTAGAGGCTGGAGCATGTTTCGTTGATCCTTCTAATCTTCCAAAATGGTATGTTTATTACTGTAAGTCATCAGATTATTTTATAATATATAATTATTTATACATTTCATCTGAATTTATAGGATTGCAGATAGTAATGGTACAAGTCACGGAGATATAGCAGAGGCATGGAGAATGTATATTTTAGAAGAATTGAAAATAAGATTACAAAAAGTGCAATTTGATCCATCATTATATGAAAAAGTAGTTGAAAAGTGAGTCCTGGCTAAGTATATGAAACCAAGTTACTATAATACAGTGAAGTTATTTTTATTTATAAGTATTTATTACAGATCGTCGTGGGTAAAAAATGGCGATGCCAAATGTAAAGTTAAAGGTAGTACTTTGTATGAAGATTGTGTTATTGAATTAGAATGGATAAGTAGCGACAGTGGTTCTTTAGATTCAGGAATTTTAACTATTTTAAACTCGGATGGAGCGACAACAATTGTAAATCGAATAACAAACTTAAAGTTGTTTTGAGACATTTTTCGACTTCTAATGAATGACTGTTTTACAGATGCAGTTTCCTGTATCTGAGATCATGTGTGTAGTTTGCTGTAGTGAACCAGGTAATCCGCGAATAGCAATTCATACCCCTCGAATGCCTCGTTCCAAAGTTCTTAGATTGCAGTTTTCTAGCGATACTGAAATGGAAGACTGGTTGACGCATTTAACATCAGGTATGTTCGGTTTTATACAGAACTAATACAATAATTCTGAGTCTTCCTTTTTTATGTATTTAGTTTCTTGTCAAATGAATAATGTTTATGGAAAACCCGGACCTAATTCAATTTGGGCTACTACCGCTTTAGGAGATGTATATGTATATGATCCTGCTGTTTTAGAAGTAAGTTAACATATCTTATTTAAAAGATATTCTTCATCACACAATTTTTACATTCGTATTTTATGTATAGGAAAATCAATTTGTTGAAAGTGGTTATGTACAAGAATTAGATGTTGCTGGAAAGGAGTTACCTTTTGAATGTATATTACAAAACGGTTTTGGATGTGGTAGTTCTTTAAAAATCACTGCTTGTATTCATGATGATGCTGATAGGTAAAAAATAATAAATTTTAAACAATACATGCAATAAGACTTTTATAAATTTTTAAACTCTGACCTGTTTATAATTACTAGGCTATCGTTCAATCTTGTCTGTTACTCAACAATATCCCTTAAGCAGAAATCTGTAATGGAAACCCATGATGTAGCATTACACTTTAATCCGAGGCTAAAAGAAAATATAATTGTGCGAAACACATATCAAAGTGGACAGTGGGGTGACGAAGAAAGAAACGGTGGTAGTCCGTTAAAACCTGGTTCTGATTTCATGTTAGAAATTGTTTGTGAAACACGAGGATATAGAATCTATATCGATGATACGGAATTTACTTTTTATAGCCACAGAATACTACCACAAAGTATTACTCATTTACGAATAAAAGGATTGATGACATTATGTAGTGTAATTTATAAATCTACATCTGTATGTAATTATTTCGACACTCAAATTTATATTAGCTTTGTTTAACTTGATTACATTACAAATTTTATGTAGGTAATCATTGATCCAATTACAATTTTTTGGCGACAAATAGGCGGACATTTAAGAAAAGTTGAAACTTGTTCTGTTGGTGTAACATGGGGAATAGGGTATGATAGTACTGCATGGGTATATACTGGTGGCTGGGGTGGTTTATTTTTAAAAGGTCATACTTTTCTTAAATATATAGAAATTATACTCGGGAAAAGTAAAATTGATATTAAAATATGTTAAATCTTATTTTTTATAGGATTAGATAATAATACTGGAATAAACACTATGGTAGATACTCACAATTATTATGTTTATGAAAATCAACGTTGGAATCCGGTAACTGGATACACATCTCATGGTCTTCCAACAGATCGTTACATGTGGAGCGATGCAACTGGACGTCATAAACGTACTCGAGAACATACTAAGTTGTTATCAGTACATTGGCATTGGGTAATAATATATATAAAAGATGTAAAACATTGTATAAGATTATTGTTTAGAACATTTTATGTTAATATTTTATTTTACGATAGGTATCCGATTGGATAGTAGATTTTCATACTCCTGGAGGTGTTGATAGAGATGGCTGGCAATATGCCACTGATTTTCCTTCTCAATATCATGGTAAAAAACAATTTACTGATTATGTCAGAAGAAGACGATGGTTTCGGAGGTGTCAATTAGTAACTAGTGGACCTTGGCAAGAATTAGGAAACACAAAATTAAACGATGTTTCCTTATATGTAAGGCTATTTTACATCACAGGATATTTATAAAAACAAATAAGTAGAAAAGTGTTATACTTCCATTACTTTTAGGTAGATGGAAAGCCTGACACAGATACTTCTGTACATATATGGGCTGTAGCTTCTAATGGTGAAGCTTTGTTTAGGAGAGGTGTTTCAGAATCATGCCCGATGGTATATATGAAAAGATTCGTAGTATCAACAATATAAACATTTGTGTAAAGTATAAATTATAAGATCATTTAATATTTAAATATAGGGAGTTTCATGGGAACATATACCAAGTGATCAAGCTTTAATAGGTATTTCATGCGGACCACTTAAACAGGTGTGGGCTGTTGGAAAAAATGGTTCTTCTTATTGGAGGATTGGCATTACCTCTACAAAACCTACAGGTACAAATAACATAATGGTATGCATAAATTTCTGTCGTTATTGAAGATTTTTCTAATTACTAATTGATTTTGATTTGTAGGACTACAATGGCAAAATGTTGAACCACCAGCAGGCGCTCATTTAAAACAAATCTCTGTTGGAAAAGACGTGCTGTGGGCTTTAGATACAGCAGGTAGATTACATGTGCGACGAGAAGTGCAAACGAATATTTTCCCGGAAGGAACACATTGGCAAACACTTCCTGTAATGCCAAACGATCCTATACACATAGGTACTTTTTATCGTTTAAAACATAAACGTTAGTTTTAATACGTACCTAGCTGATGATTGTGGTTAATAAATGATGCGTCAATTATTTTTATAAAGTTTTATAGCTCTGATCTCTGTTACATAGGTATATTTTGTTTTTGATTGCAGCTTTGCATATACTAAAATTTATTATGAGTTTATTTCAAGCTTATGAACTTGTTTAATTTTGTTACACTTACAAATTTCATTTTCCTTAATTTCGTTTATTGTAAAGAAATTTTTACATATTTAGTTTATAATTCTTTTTCATATATTCCAGATATGTCCGTTGTAAATGCGAAGCAAGGCTTTCGACACATTGCTGTTGCAAGAGAACAGGGTCAAGTATGGGCAGTTTCAGGAGCTGGTATACTTTGCCGGAGAATAGGAATTACGGATGAAAATCCAGCTGGAACTGGTTGGGCAACTGGTATAGGGGTAAGTTGATTATTAATAATTTATGTAGTATTAAGATGTTTGATCAAAGCTAAATTTACTATCACCGTTAACAGGCAAATTGGCAGTATATAAGCGCGGCAGGACTTGTAAATAAAAATAACTGAATATTTGATTCTAAGATTGAAGAAGATCCTTTTCATTACTTAGATATGTAAAGTATTACTATGTTATTTTCTAGGTGTATAATACTCTATCGTTTGGTTTCTGTATATTTTTACAAATACGAAAAGATCAGTGCATGCGCGTATATGTATGTTTTACATATGTGTATATGACTTAGCTTTTGCAACTAATCTAGTTTTATAGTACAAGCTTGACATGACAATGTGTTTTATAAATGACAAAGATGTTATTTTATCTTAAACATATAAAAAAGCCAACACTGATTAAACGTGTGATCGATTAAATTATTTTTGAGATATTTTTAATTTTTATTTTCATTAAATAAATAGGATAGCATAAATATATGCAAAGAAAATAACGATATTAATAAGGTTATCTATAAAGTACGTCAATAAATCTATAATTTCATCAAAATAGCTCTACCATAAAATTTTATATGGAAACAGTAGATAGAATACTTCAAATATATGCATTTAAGCAATTATCAAATAATTTGTAAGGATATAGTTAACAAAAAAATGCAAGAAATGTTAATTTTATTTTTAATAATTAAATAGTATCTATAGAACATAGTTGAACTGTATAAGATGCCTTGACTAAGTATAAATTATTTTGATTATTAAAAATTAATACAAACAAAACAACAGTGATGATATTTTTAATGTAATTATGTGAACAGCTAAAATTATAGTAATATAAATTACTTTTTACAATTTTTTATTTTGATATTTGTAATGTATTACTTTCTGTAAAAGAAAAAATAATTTATTAAAAATTACATATTTAAATATGTTGCTTAAAATAAACATTTATAAATGTTTGAATTCAAAAAGTATAGATAGTTCTTTAAGAAGAAAAAATGTGCTTGATTTGTTAAAATAATGAATCAAATGTTCCTGTATAAATAAATTCTATCTAGTGCCTCTTAATGCTATAATTTTATAATTACATGGAATTTGCTTGAAAATATTGACGAAACTTCAAAAATTATTAGTTAAAAATTGTTAGATACTCTTTGTTTATAGAATGTGTAAGCTTGTAATATATGAGTACCCTTAATACTTCATTAATAAATTATAAATCTGTTTTTATTATGGATGTTATATCTTGTTTTGTTATAAATTATCAATAAAGCTTTGTCATGTTAATCATTATATTTGTATAATACAATTATCTATATTGATATATACAGTTTACTAATAATAATATACATTGTAATTTCTGATAATTAATTACATTATGTGATCAATAAATTTTTTTTTTTTAAATAATGATTCAGAAACGTCTTTATAATACTTTTATATATGTATGTCTACATATGTTTTATATTAAAATATCTTTTAGAGTAATAAGAGTAAATAAAAGAATATAAAGTAATAAATTTAATTTTAAATCGAAGCAACTTCAATTATGTTTTAAATAAATACACAAAATTTATTATAAAACAGTGTATTTCATCAGTGCAAACAGCACTAAAACAAATAATAAACATAGTAAAATCTTTATAATATATATGTACATTATCTTGACGCATTATAATACAAAAAGAAACAACAATGTTTTTACATAGTCTTATATACAATATACTGGGTCAGTTTTTTTAATGAAATAATATTGTGAGTACATGTATAATATTTAACTGCATTGATTTTGTAACATGCAGCAGCTTATACTTATACATTTATTTATCATTTATCAAAATGTCTTGCCGAATGTCCACAGGACAAATTGTGAGTTATAAGGAGTAACAAAAAAGTATCATTTAAAATGCTCCATATGTTTTGCGAAGTTTCATAGTAAAAATTATTTTGCTTTGCAATAATAATATGTAAAAAAATGTTCTATGCAGTCAAAAATTGATTGATTCATTTCCTTTCGTTTTATTCAATTTTTATTTGTTAATAAGATATCACATGTTATGAGATCATTATTAGAACCTAGTTACGATTCTTACTTGATCCACATATTTTCGTTTTATCATTTCGGCTTCCGCTTTGTCTCTTTTTCCTTGCTCGCTATGAGATATTCCATAAATAAAATAAATAGCAAAACCTATGTAAAATATAGATGATCAATAAGAAAGAATAAATTTAATATTTCTATTTACTTCTTCCAAATACATATATATATATATATACCTATAAGCATCCAAACAGAAAATCTAATCCATGTAAAAGCATCTAACTGCAACATTAAATATAAGTTTATGAAAATACTGCAACATGGAAGAAGTGGCACTAATGGTACCTATAAATAATAGAGATAATTAAATGCAATATTAATCATTTTCTTCTCTTGCTCCAGTTCTGTACAATACACACCTTAAATGCTAGATCAATCTTTTGTGTAGGTTGTCTTGCAATAATAACTATATTTAATAATAATATGTTTACAAGTATGATTAGTATCACAGATTCTATTATATTATTGCCAAATGCTCCAGCACCCACACTATTAATAAAAAATGCAGTAACGAATATAACAACACCTGTAATAATAATGACGAATATAAAAACAATGAAAATTCTGTTAAAATTTATTAACAACTTTAAGTAAGACCTACACAAAACTGCAATACTGTATTTTGCAATTTTATTAGACATTTCGGTTATCTCTTTTTGGTTCTGCAAATTGACTATTTGTTTTAAAATACTGAGTGGTGTTAACTTGAAATCGTTCATCGCTGTTACAGTATGATTATTTGATATACATTCCTTTCCCTGATACCTAAATAATAGAATATAATATATATCTTGCGTTTAAAATCTCAATAATAAATATATCTCAATTTTATATTTGTACATTTTTGGTTTTACCTTAATATTAAAACGGATATCGCAACTATCGTATATGCTAATAATGTTCCGATGGACATCATATCAATCAATTGTTGAAGATTAAAAATAAGTGTCATGATTGCTGTAAATAAGCCAGAGACTATTGTGCCAAAAATAGGTGTCATCGTTTTGGGATGTACATTTGCAAGTCGCTTAAATATTACTCCATCGCTACCCATAGCGTAAAGTATCCGTGGTAAGGGAAACATTGCACCGAGCAAGCTTGTACATAATGCAAATACTGCGCCAATGTTAACAATCCATTTAACAGTAGGCCATCCAATTTGGTCGAACACGTACGGAAACGGTGCATCGGCGTCCTAAACACGCAATGTATTTATTGAATCAACTGTAATAAAAAGAAGCTTTGAAAAACTTTAACTCGTATATAAGTGCACCTGATCATAGTATGGCCACATCATAGTTAAAACGGTTGAGATACTAAAATAAGCCATTAAGATTATAACTAAGGAAACAACAATGGCTATAGGTATATTTCGTTGAGGATTTTTAGCTTCTTCACCGGTAGTTGCCACAGCGTCGAATCCAACGAAACCGTAAAAGCATTTGGCCGCTCCAACCATCACTCCACTAATACCAAAGGGCATGAATCCCCCTGATCCTGCATGTTCTACTGTCGTAGGTATTTTCTCTGCTGGAATCCTCCAGTTCGCTGGGTCAGCTGGAAAGTTAAAAACAATTAGTTACATTTACTAAACTTTTAAATGTCAACTCCAATTAAAACTTTAACTTTTTTTTAGCTCGTTTTATCTTTTATACTTTTATGCTCAAGATCATGTATTCAACACAGTTTGTCTCTATCTGTAAAACAGATTTTATTTAATATTAAATATTTAAATAAATTTGATTTAAAACATATAATATGATGAAGTAAATAGTCGAAACAGTGACGATTATTTTCCAATGATCTCGAGCAACAAGTTAATTTTACATGAATAGCGGTCATTACCTTTTATGGATCCTGCCACTACGATTATTAAAATTGTAATTAAATTCACTACGGTAAATATGTTGTTTAAAATTGACGATTCTTTCACTCCTATGCTCAACAAGATTATAAGGAGCATTACTACGCCGAATGCGAAAAAGTCTGGGTACTCCGATAAAAACGAGACGTGGATAGGCATTGCGGAATGTAGTGCTTTGCTTATTACATTTCCTACCAATGCGTCTAAATAATTGCTAAGTCCTCGGGCAACGCTTGCTGTACCTGACCAGAAAAACATATATATATATTGTTAATTTCAGTTACAAATAGTTCTTCTTAATACAAAATATATTTTATTTCTACTTTTTTACCAAGAGAAATAAAGTTAATGCTTTTTTCAGAAATAAGTAGTAATCCTTTAAGAACCATGATCTTTGACCAGTTTTTGGAGAATAAAAGTAAACATTTAAATTTTACTTTTTCGGATCAAAAATTATTAAGATATTTTTACATAATTTAATAGAAATTAACGAATAGATTAAAAAAATTACAGCTTTATCTTTAGAAATGTATGGGACCAAAACTTATTCGTGTTTAAAAGTTTTATTCTGCTACCATTTGTATCGACATCTAGCAACGTAGATGCCTGTAAACCAATGTATCCAATGGACAGATAATTGTATTAAAAATTTTTGGTACAATAAAGTTTAACCTATATCCACTCACCTATGATATACTCCAAAATTAAATTCCATCCTATGATAAAAGCAATGAACTCTCCCACTGTTACGTAGCTATAAACGTATGCCGATCCTGCCTTGGGGACTCTGGAGGCAAACTCTGCATAACACATTCCTGCAAATGCACAAAAGCTACTTTTTTTAAACGCAGATTAATTCAAAATAATTACAAACAGTCTATGTTTCCGAATTAATTTATTGTTTTATGTGCTATTCAATATCTCAACAGTTCTAACAAATTACAAACTATTGTGTACTTATTAAAAAAAAAAAAGAGAGAGGAAATAAGTATTTAACCGTCTTCTTTTCACACCATAAACATTTATCAGGCGTTACGATGGGAAAATTAGCAGAATTTATTTAACTAGGTTGTTAATATTTTTTTATAAGAAATATAAGAAATTTCAAACAACTGATGAAAACACGGTTCTCTAATTTACCGGCAAATGCGGATGCTACAGCAGCAATGAGGAAGGAGACGCAGACAGCCGGACCAGCCGTCTCTTTGGCAATGCTACCGGCTAGAACGTAAACGCCAAGACCAAGGGTGGAACCTACACCAAGTGCTGTGAGATCGAATAAGCCTAAAACCCGAGCCAGCTCGCCTTTGCTTTCCTGATTGTTTTCGATCCGCCTTCGGGACAGCGCCCTCCATAGTCGGATCCCCATACTACCGAGCCTTCCTCACTAACGGTTATTTGTCCACTACCTAAAACGAATTTCATATTTTTTATATTTTGCCGTATTCAGATTTTTGTTTGCTTCTAATTATTTTCACAATAAAAGGTACAATAATAACAGACAGATAATTATAGCTTCCGAAATTCTGAAGTTTCAAAGTTGGAGGATTTTAAGGTTCCATGATATCAAAACTTAAAAATAATGTATTAGTCAGATTGAAATTACTTATAATGAGTTTATGGTAAATTATACAAGCAAACCGTAGCGAAAAAGGTTTAAAGGATTGTGTCCTTAGGAATGACTCACTTATTTACAATTTCTTGTTTAAAATTTAAGAATCTTTGAACCTGTGTATATTTAAAGAATCATGAAGTCTGCACAAATAAATTTTCGTATTGATATTGTTGATTATATCCTTGTTTAGATGATCGATCAGTATATCACGAGTGTTCTATTTACCCATATAAAAACAAACAGTTGAAACGTGCGAAAGGTGCCTTTGAATATTTTGGTTACTGGCACAAGTAATTTTTCTGAAGAATACTTTTTTGTCCTTCAGGATACATAGTAAAAGCACTTACGTGGAAACTTTTAGAAATTTATAATCGATAATAATAATAAAGAATATAGTTCAAAGTTCTGCGCAGATTCAATAAGAACAATCACTGATTAAATGCAGATAGCTCTGCAACATTTTGAGATAGGCCACGTTGCTTATTCAAGGTATACTTTTTGATTAAAATGTCGATTGGTTTCTTCCTCTTTTCTTTCTTTCTGTTTATCTATATACCAAATGATAAGATCTCGGACATGTATATATTTCTTTTTCCTCTGCTGTACAATGATACTCTCGCCTTATCGAAAACGAGGAATGCAGAAATTAATCAGATCGATCGATTTTACCTAACTGTAACTAATATTGTAACTCATAAGAGATAAAAAAGGTGATCAAGCACTATGTATCTCTTGTAATTATTGATTATTACTGAATTCTTTTGAAATAATCCAATTTTTACAGGAAAAAGAATGATCGATGATGATTAATTATGATTAACAAATCCAAAAAAAAAAAAATTGTAAGTCTATGTCCAGATTATAGCAAGATTAAATTTACAATTCAACAATGTCAAAAACATTTTGGAGGATACAACAGAAATCCAGTAATAACCAAGTACCTATGTAGTACACAACTTTTAAAAGTGAATTCAATTTTGCCGTCAGGTGTGTACATATATAGCTGAAACATATTAGAAAGGCCAACAAGATTTCTTGTGGTTGCTCTACGAGTAGTCATCTCCGTATACCCGTCATTTCATGTCAACGCTAACAAGTGAACGTATTTTAATATACCTTTCCTGAGCTTGTTTTATTGCATGAAAGTATGGCTGATACTGCAAATGTGAAGAAATTGTCCGCAGATTGATTTATCTATCATGCTCCCAGACCCGGTGTATAAATGTTCGTTGCATAACTATGCATGTGTCCTATGATCGACCATACAGCAAAATTCCATTCACCGGTTCTTCTACACGAGCAAAGATAGAATAACGTTTACAGTAGTATAATAAATACGTCTAATTTTCGCAGAAATTACGTGAAAAGTGTACTGACTCATAGCATAAGAATGAAATGCAAATCAAGTGATATATATTAACATCACTTTAACGTATCGCGTATCCATTGTTTTCGTCCGGTGAAACTTTCTTGTAGCAATAAAGCCTCAAGGATATCGAAAATAATTAGAGACTCGTTAAACTACCGCAGATCCTATTTCAGACAATGAAAATGTGTTCACAGACACTTATATAGTTGTGTAAAATACGTATCTTACTGACTTATTTGCACAAGAATTCTCAAGGCTTGTCAATCATTTACAATGGTTACAAAAAGTGTTTATATATGTCCGTATTTTTCAGTGACACGCTTTCCGATTAGATTTCACATTTCGCTTCAGCGGGAACAAACTTTTATAATCTCATAAAAGTAAGATTAAACAATAAAAAATTTCACAAGCTTAAACTTAATGAATTAATTGATAAACGCTAACATAAATACAAGGATGGTGTAAATACCTTTTGTACGTGTACACGGATTGCCTTGATCTCTTTAAGCAACGATCGTGATCGGTAATTTAAGAAGTAAAAGAGGAACGCTCTTTTCGTTACGTATTTACAAGTGAAAACTTCATTTTTTTTTTGTTCGCGACAGATTACAATTCGACGAATATTGTTGTAATCAGATGATAAGATGGTGGATTGTATACCAATTTTCCTGCAATTTTCAACAATTATTAAAATATAAAATGTATCGTAAGTAAATTTCGTTTTCCTCTTCGTTGTTTCTACTATCGTGGAATTTCTTTATCAAAGTTGTAAATACTTGAAGAATGAAATTGTTGCTAATTGTTGCTTGTCCGTGCTAATTTTTTTGCCATTTTAGAAAGAGGATTGTGTTAATCGATTTCAATCTTACATTTCGAGATAGAGAATTTTACAGAAACGAAACAAGTATTAAGTATGAAAAAATACAGAATGTGAATTAATACTATAAAGGAATTTCACAATGATTGATTCGAAAAGTCAATCATATTTTTTAAGAAAAAGATCTTTGAATTACCTTAAGACTGCGTAATTATCAGCTGTTAATATCGCTTAATCAGTATCATTGGTTAAAATGTTACTCCTTTAAGCTTGATGAATGAAATAAATTGTGTAATGGAAAAGCAAATGTGTCCAAGAAATTACATAGATCTTGTTAAACGTATCTAGATTTGTTTATTTTTCGTTTGCGAAGCTCCTGAAAGTGTTCGGTGAATCTTGGATACTTTATCTCTACAGTAAACGTTAACGTAAACCGAGGATCACTCAATTGAGTATCGTTATGATCTTGATCGACTGAACCTGCAAGTTTTATAGTATTAGAATTTTCGAATTTCGGATAATGATGGCGTGAAACGGAACCAAACAGAAACGTGTACCATCAAGGTTGTTGAATATAGCAAGGTTACAGGCCAATTAAGGCGGGACACCATGCTAGCGTGTCCCCATTGCGCGATCCCCCTCAAATGAGACTCGGCGTAATGTCTTTATTTACAATTCGTACGCGGGCCAATTACCAATTTCACCAATCAGGCCATTGATGCTTGATAACATCGCGTAAAGCTGAAGTGTCTCGTCCTACGTGTCTTCATGATATATCGAAGATCAAATTATGCCAAATTACGATGATTTTGGACTATATCAGAAGAAAGTGGAACGTGTTGATAACGGTATATGTATATACGAACTTCGGGGATTCACGGATGATGTTATTTTGCGTCACTAGAAACATGTTTAAATCTTATGGATTTCCGAACCGAGAAAGCGATAATAAAAGGAAAGACAAAGAAGAAATTCGGATTAACGGGATCAAAATAATCTATCGTTGTAAAAAGAGTACGAAGATATTTACCGAGATATGTACCGTTAATTCGAATCAGTTTCAATTTCAAGTTAATTTTTTTATGATAAACAGGATGAAGAACTGTAAACATCTTTTTCAATTTGGTTATAATTTAATTGTACGATAATTCAATTTAAGCAAATTTAACTTTCTTTAATCCCACCTTGTAATCAATGTACGAATACGGTACGGTTAAACTCCTCGCCATAAATATGTTTTGTATACAAATATAACACCACCTGTTAAAGACTTCTCCTAAACAAACGCATGATAAAAATGTAATATATAAACAGCAACTGAAGCAATCACCAAGTGTGCAATTGTAGATAATATGACAATGATCAACAATTTCCTTTGTATACTAACTTGATTTAACAATGAGACAAATCTGTAATATGTATTGAATATACATATGTATCTTGAATATATCGATTACTACTCTTCGATCGTTGAAACATAACAAGTTTGACAACATTCACGATGAAATATTGGAACCACTTTTGTAACCGTTATGAAGTATGTCGTATAAGAAACAGACAAAAAATCGACTATAAATTAAAAATGAGACACAAATAGTTGTGTTTAATGCCTTGAAACATATCATGGATGAATATGTAGATATAAAGATAGAGTTATTTTTTCCATGAAAAGGAAATTATCGTTACGTGATGACGGGGAAGAACTACGAAGTGACGAAGATATTTCACAAGACTAATTTCATATGTATAAGACTTTTTTTCATATATAAACTTAAGGATATATCCTTTAATAGGTGTATCGAATGTTTTATACGCGACCAGTTTATTTGCTACGTAGATTGAAAGTACTAATGAAAGGGAAAGGAATTCTTTTAGTATTCGCACGGTACAATTGTAATGAAAACGTAAATTAAATATGTAGTAAATACTACACGCGTATACAAAATATAATTTTGACGAAAATTCTTTTCTCAATAAAATATATTACATATTAAGAAAATACATATATCAATATCAATATCGAGAAACTAATATTTTATCTGATTTGAATTTTAATCAGTTTCGAAAGACTGGAGATGGAAAGGAAATTATCGAAAACGCAGACAAAGCGAAGATAAATGAGTAATTGGTCTCCTGACTCCCGATTATTTTTTATTTTCGATCAAACACGTTAATTCCAAGTTTGTATTACCTATTTATGTATTACATTCATTAATGATATGTTACACGGTATCTAAATAGCTTCAATTACTAGATGTTGTTAGTTATTTTACAAAATTGATGTTGGAACTGAGGCGACAGATCAAAGTAAAACAGTAATTAGAAAATAGTAAATTATTATATATTATGTAATAATTTCAACGTCAACAATTAGAGTTAGTTATCTTTACAGGTATAATTTGTAATGCAAATATTTTGCATGAATATTAATCAAACGCAGCTGTATACATATGTTAATAAATAAAAAATTATTTTATAACCGTAAATTGTAATTAAACATTTTCTTATTTTAGAAAAAATAAATTTCTATTAACATCAAACGCATGGTTATCGCTAGAAGAATTATGTTCATTACAATTAGTAAACCAAAACGTCTTTACTGTAAAGTACCACACAAAAGAATTAAATGTTATAAATTTATTCTTATATAATAGTTAGTCCTATAGTAATTAATATTTATTACGAGAACTAAAAAGAACCTTTTACTTTTGCATACACTGATAATCTTTTTATTCTTATTATACGTATGCATAGAGTCTATACAATTCATAATAGACGCGCACGTGTTCATGTTCATCTTTACATTTTACATTAGTGTCACATGAAGCTTTAAAAATAAAGAACAAAAATATAGATAAAAGAATGACTTAACTTTTAGGTACAAAAGTATAGAAAATACATTTAAAATAAATACTTAAATGTAAATAAAAGCAATAAATACACACAGTAAAGTAATTATGGGAGAACCAAAATAATATTTCCTGTATGCACGGAATTTGAATATAATAATGTAAAATTAATTGAGAATAAATAACAATACACACACTATTGAACAAAACACGTATGATGGGAATTATAATTATCCTTACCTGATTCTGGGCGGTGTGCGTTAGAAAGGGAAAGAGGTATGTAGAAAATTTCTCACATATAAAGTCACTTTGATCGACAGGATGGACATACGTAATTGAATCGGAAGTAGGTCGACACTCTGAAACCGGTCGCACCAGAGGACGATCACAAACTAATAATGTGCTCTAATATCGCGATGTTCACTTCCACCTGGCCGCTAGCTAATAAACCTGAATCCCCTCCCACCGTAATTTTAAAGCGGCTGTGTTACCGCTCGAAAACTTCGGATTTCTTGTTTCAAGAAGTCTGCTTTATTTAAAGGTATACAAATTACTCTTTTAAGCAAAACACTATAATTTAGACACTATGTGTAGAATGTTTAAAATATCTTTAACATTCATTTTTTTCATACAAGGTGTTTGATATCTTTATTAAAGCAATCATTGTATTTGTTATACTATGTTACATAACATATTTGATAGATGATGATTATGGTAGAAAAAAAATAATGAACACTATTGTTATTATTGTCTTCCTACTAATTTATTTTCTCTAATAAAAAGAAATACTTTTTAGAAATGTATTGTAGATCAATGCTACAGTATAAAAATTTTTCGTCTATAAAATTAATTATAAGCTACAATACTTTCTATTAAAATATTTCATTTGAAGTAATTACAGCTATTAATCTTATTTAATGCATATTGAATAAATTAAGTTCTATCTATGGATTTCTGATATGTATCTGGATTAGTAGCACAGCCAGGACATGTATGTAAACATTCATGGATAAATATTTCACAGTCTAAACAAAATGTTTGATTACATTTATTACAAATGTATACCTGAAAATAAATATAATACAACTTTATACTTTGTAATTTACATTTCTTTGTTTTTCTTATAAAATTATGTTCATCAAAATATACCTTCTTATCTTTTTGTGACAAAATCTTTTGACAACCATAACAAGATGAAGGAATTCCACTATATGCAACTTCTTCAAAAGGTTCAACAGGGAATAGGTAATGATAGGATCGAGCTAAATGTGGAGCAGACACTAAAGTTAGTCCACATGCTCTACACTCTACAGGAAGTTCACAGTGTTTGCTCAGACACTGTGGACAGAGATATCCTGTACTAAGAAGTTTAACAGACTCATCTGAATTTTCTGCATGACTATAAAAAATACAGTTTTATATTTTTTTTAAGGGAATATTTTATTTATGAGCAGAAAGTTTAAAAATTATTTACCACATGCAAACTGCCATAGCTGAATCATTTGCAGAAGAATGCAGTGCATGATGAGGAAAACCCATTTTTACAAGAGCAGCATCTAATCTGGTAGCAGCTGGTGGTGGATCTATATGAATATTTAACTGTTCCTTATAATGTTTATCATCCAACACAACACTGTGCTCTCCTCCAGTTGCTGTCGCCATTCTTTTACAAATATATAATTCAGCAGCTAATCCTATTACACTACACCTAACACAATCTGATTTCATATTCTAAAATTACGAATAATTGTAATATTTTTATACAATTTTAACATCAAATAGTTTATACTGTATACATACTTGTATAGTTTCATTAATATCTCCTGGATCACATGTTGTAAGTGCTCCTACTATTATAAGTATTTCTTTGCTAGCATGTGATGGTAGGAGACGTAATGATTTTAAAGCTATTTCTATAGAGTTTTGTAATGAAGGTTCACCTGCTGGTGCAATTTGTTGCATATTTTGTATTTCCTAGAAATTAAAAGAACATATGAACCTAAATGAATATTTTATCACTTTTTCTTTCAAAATTTACCTTAACATGTTTTTTAGAATTCCCAGCTAATTCGCTCACTTTCTCAGCTCTTTTATTTCTTGTGACAATTACTCCTATCTGACTTATAGGATTTTGATAAAAAAATTCTTCAATAAAGTCTTCTAACAGCTTAAATTAAATTATATTTATAAGTAAGATATAACATAGATAACATTATTGTATCATGCATTAACAAATACCTTTAAAGAACACAAAAAACGAGTTGGTTTTAAATCTTGAATAGACATAGATTCAGAAGCATCAAGAATTATGTAAAGGTGTCTCATCATTCCTAATCTGGCACCAATTTTCCTTTCCATCTGACGCTTTCTTTTAGCATTATGAATAATATCTGCAACTGATGCTTCCAACAATCCATGATCATCTTCTTTAATTGCTTCCCTTTATAAAAAAGCATTTATATAATATGATTTTATGATAACAATCAATTAATTAAAATTCAAAAGTCTTAATACCATGTCTTTTCATAACCAGTCTCCCATCTGTATTCTTTTTCTTCTTCTTCATCAGCCATTTTTCAATTTCTGATAGAAATGATAGTTAAACATTCAGTTCATTTAATTTAAAAATTATATTTTAAATTTTGAATGAATAAACTCAAAACAGTGCTTATTTTACGAGATTTTACGCAATGTTGTGAGAAAATAAGGTTAATCTTGTTTATATCAATACTGACATTAAAAATGACGTTATAAAGTCGTGACTAAAAAAATTAACATAATATCTTTTCCAGTTTCAAAATATTAACAATATAATATTACAATTAAAAAATCATTCTAAGAAAAACAATAAATTCATATAAAAATATACATACACCACGCAACTTTCATGTGGTGCCTGGTCAATATAACGAATTATTTATTGTTTTCTTCATAAATTAAAAGATACCTATTGAATGTAAAGAAGGAATGTGAATATATGTAAGGTAAAGGAATAATTAGAATAAAATACAATTAATTATATACGAGTTATAAAGTTATGTATAATAACCAATAACTGTATAAGAAATCGTCTTGACATCAATTAACATAAACTTGCCTTTTCTATACTCGATCCAGTGCCGGAACATAGACGAATTTGATAAAGAAAAGCGGCATATTTGAAAGTAATAACGAAATATTTACAATTGTACCTATTTTTGAAAGTAAATTCTTGATTTCTTTCAACAATTCATTTCAAGTAGAATGTTCCAAACATAAGATGAGGTCTTACAGAACAAATATCACTAATATAAAAAAATAAAATGAAATTAATGAATAATATCTTCCCGCCAAAATATAAGCTGTTACCGTGGCGGGCAGGCGCCATGGCGCCACTGTCGTCAGACGCGATCACTGTTTTCATCCCATCTCGTGCGGCAACAGCAATTATCCAGATCAAGGAAATCTGATTTTTCTACGGTTTAACGGGCGTAAGTCGATATCATTGGTTTGAGGGTCGATCGCATCGAAATCGGTAACGGACAAGTGTGTTCGAAAAATATTCATGGGTAGACAGGAAGTGAATAGTCGAGAAGAGCTTTCGTGACGAGAGCCATCTTGACGAGCATCGGCTTGCTCGTGATAGACAGAGGACGAGTCTGTGGCGGCGGCGGCAGCGGCAATGGCATCGTTTCTAAATGTTTCTGTAAATTCTAAACGTCTTTGTTATCTGCAGTTAGAATAGTCGCTTTTATCGGTAACGAATTTTCACGGTGAGCCGGCTACTATTTCAAGATCGAATTATCTGTGAGTTTTATTCGTTGGTAACTTACGCCACTGGCCGCGTTTACAATGACTCCATGCTGTGTGACTCGATGTCTTATCATTTATGCGGGAATTCGTTTAATTTAAATAAAAGGTTTGCAAAATATGTTCAGTGATCACATTTGGAATCGTAAACAGTTTACAAAATTACCAATAGGAGCAGTGTGTGTGTAGCGTGCCTTTGAATCATCGCAACAACGGCAGTGGTGTCTTGTTAAAAAATGTTCGCAGTTCGATTTCCACCGGCATGTTGCGTATAAATTTTTCTGACGCCCGCGAAACTTCGAACTCCGAATGTTATGATTTTTTTTCTTTTTATTATAGTACATTAGAAAAACACTATAATAACATCTTTAAATTGTTTATTGAAAAAAATGAGATATTTTTATTGAATTTACTACATAAATAATTAAAAAATTAACCAAGTTGATACATTTCTTAACTAATATAAATTAAGTGTGGCATATAAATTAAATAAATATAAATATTATATTTGATATGTAGTTGTAATTAATTTTTACTTTTCTGTCTTGTTTAATTCATTGCTTTTATTTTTTGATATTGTTTAATCAACCTAAAATATAAATCCTGTTCTAATTTTAATTGGCTTGTGTGAAATTAATGTGTTCAAACATGTTATCTGTTTATTCTATTGTTTACATTGAGTACAATATAGATACAATTTTTTGTAATAAGAATTAAAAGAATATTTTATTTTTGTAGAAAGAAACATTGTGGATAGAGATCCAAATATTTTATTAAACAAAATGGAGGGAGGCGATGGCCCTTCGGCCATCAGTAGTAATCCTACTGCTATTAAAGGTAATGTTTATAATGTTCTTATAAAATTGCTATACAAATAATTAGATTTTTATTAGTTTATTTTATTAGTATAAAAATACATCTGTAATCATTGAAATTTATTGGAACCTTAAAGTATAAGAAAGAAAATCATTTCCAGTAATACAAATCTATATACAAGTATGCTTAGGAAACTACACATGACACAAATTGAAATAAAACAATTTGTATCTGTAAAAAATCAGTAGTCATTGATACATAAAAATAAGGATTATTTTTAGTTTTCACAAATATGAAAGCAAACATGTTTAAAATATATATTTTATATACATTATTTTTAATGCTTATTATTTCTTGGTTCATTTAAAATTTCAAATAATAAATTTATGTTATTAGCTGCACAAGAAGAGATGGGGAGGTTAGATGTCTTAGTGTGTGGGCAATGCCATTCAGTTTTTCATTTTATTGAAGAGTTCCAAGAGCATCGTACAAAAGAAGGCGCTTGTACTCAAATATCACATTTTCGTGAAAATAGTAATGTTAGTATGTTATGTTTATGAACTATATTGAATGATAATCAATATGGTAATATTATTTTGCTCTAATCTTTTATAGAATGAACAAAAAGCACAAGTATGGGCTTTTCTGTTATGGAAAGATTCACAAATCCAGCAGGAAGGTTCAGACAGAGACTCAACAAATTCATGGAAGCTGTATCAAAAATGGTGCAAAATGGATACGCACATAAGAGATTCCTGGATTGCAGCTGGGAAAACCATTCAAACATTCACAAAAATTAGCAATGCAAAAATGCAGGATGTACCAAGGCAGAATCAAATAAATACTAATGCAGATGGTAGGACTTTTGTAAATGATATTTTTTTATCAAAATGGACAAAATATATCAGGCTTATCTTGTATTTTTATAGGAAAACCAGTAGTTGTTCGTAAAGTAATTCGAAATGGACAGCCAGAAGATGATAATAAAAGAGATAAAACTTTGGAAGCAAAGAATCAAAAAAGTAATGAATCTTTTGATGATATAGAAAAGAAGGAGAAACCAAAGTTGAAACCATCAGTAAAACCAAAGGTTACTTTAGTTACATGTCATTAATTGATGAGTGTGTGTCCAACAATTAGTAATTCATTCATTATTATAGGGTAAATCTAGTAAAGCTGGTGAAGAAAATAGAGATTCAAGTGATGAAGAATACACAGTAGAAAAGATATTAGCAAAACGATTTAATCCGAAAAAGAGATGTTCAGAATACTTACTCAAATGGGAGGGTTATGGACAGTAAGTTTAGCTTATAAAGTTATCCTATAATTTTAGTTTAAAAATTAGCAAATTACATTAGAAAGTTATCATTAGACATATTAGAAGGTAAAAATATACAAACAATTACAGTGAACATAATACATGGGAACCTGCTGAGCATGTAGCTACTTGTAAACATTTATTAGAAGAATTTGAAAGAAATCTTGCTAAACAAAAGGAATTAAAGGCAGCTCAACAGCAGGCTAATGCAAAAGCAACAGGACGAGGTCATCCTGGTCACAAAACAGTTATAAAAACAGAAGCTAAACCTGGACCAAGTACTGCAGCTCAAGTAGGGTAAGGCAATCGTGTTTTGCCTACCGTTTTATAAAATGGTTTACATTTTTCTTACATGTGTTAAAAGTAAATGCTTCAAATGACAAATTCTATATGTAGGCGACCTATGCGTTCAAGTAAATCCAAAGCAATGGATCAAGTAAAACAATGGTGTGGTTCAATGAAAGATGAAGACAATGACCGTACGTATAGCTATATAATATGACAGCAATATTTTTGTCTTCTTTAAATAGTTCTATAGATATTTAACACAAGCCTGATTAAAAATATTAAGACTTTAATTTCTGTAGTATTAGGAAAGAGGAGGATGGATTATTCTGAGAGTGATTCTGAGGATGGAGGCAGCAGTGCTCCTAAACGAGCAAAAGGTGACACAGGTAGTGACGAGGACTGGACTGGAGAATCTGAGGAGGAAAGACTGTTGGGTCGAAGTGATGTGATTCAGCGAGCATTTAATCGTGCTAATGCCCAATCAAATGGTTCTAACAGAGCAAGTGGTTCGTCTACAGATCTTGCGACTTCATTGGGCCTTCAGTCTCCTGAAGGTGCAAAATCTAATCAACCACCGGTTTTAGTCGCGAATGCCAAAGGAGTGGTAAAAGTTGACCCGAAGCAAATGCCAAACTTAACATCCGGTGTATACGTAATGTCAAGGAAGGATGGCATCATCAAGTTGGATTCATCCCCTAGCGGAAAGCTAGCTGTAAAAGGTTCGCCGACTACACAAGGTGTTTTGATGGTTCAAAATCGAGATAATACTAATGTAGTGAGGAAACAAGTAATATCCGCATCGCAATCGAATTCTGTTACACCGGTAAAAGTGGTTTCTAAAATGGATGGAAGTCAAGTAGTAACCCAGATGAAAGTAGTTTCTAAGCCAGTTACAAGTAAAGCAGGAGGTACACAGAAAACAGAGCCTATAAAGATCCAGCCGAAACCAGATCCGACACAGTTACCGCAGATACATGTCGTGACCGCGGTGCCGGCTCCTATAACTTTGCAGCCAAGAATAAGTACAGGAATACGTCCTGGACCTGTTACAGGCCAACGCAGTGCGGACGGTCGACCTTTGTTACCCAGACCTCCACTGCGTGCGACGACACCAACTAGCGTGCTCGGAATCGGATCAACAATTCGCACACCCGTTAGGGCGCCAGCCCCGAGACAAGTTCAGTCCCAGCAAACACGTCAGGTGCTACAAAAACGAACGACGTCTGTAACGACACAAAGTAACTCGGTGAGTCCTGGAAATGTTACTCAGATTAGACCGAAGTTTACGGTGCTTAGTCCACAGCCGAAGCAAGTGGTAAAGTCTGGAACTAGTCCAGTGCAACAGGCTAAACAGTCCCCGAAAACACCAATTGGTAAGCCACAGTCATTATTATCTCCGCAGCAAAAGTTATTAATGGCAAAAAGAAAAGCTCAAGAAGCAGCAGGTATCATTAAACCAGGTGGCCGTGGCCTCCTAGCAGCAGCTCGCGCTACTGTTGGACGAGGAAGAGGGAAATTGACTGAAACATCAGCAGCAACCACTCCCGGAAACAAACCAAAAGAAAGTAAATTAGCAGAGGGTGATGGACTTCACATGGAATTCCACGAGGTAGGGTCTGAAGAAAGCAGCAGTGAAGGTGAACCGGAACTTCCACCTCCAGAAGCTGATAGCATTGCCACAACGGAACCTGACAGCCCACCTAGGCCATTTACCCTCTGTCCATTGACGGGGCGTATTATTGGACCGGATGGAGAACCCGTCGAACAGCCAACTGAACCAGAACCCGAAACTGAGTCTACTGGAACACCATTGTCCACCGTTAAAACGACCACAACTACATCCGAGAGTATAGACGTCACCGCTACAACTACTACCACAGAATTAGTACTACCTTCCCTTGATTCTCTTACAGAAGGTGGTGGCATAATGAGAGTTGAAATGAGTCCTGGTGGAACGACAGGTACGATTGTTCAAACCAGTGAACCAGCACAGATCAATTTATCGAATGTCTCCGTTCCTGCTCCGGATCTTCCTTGCTTGGACGATACAGCTTCTGCTGTCGTTACACCAACTACAAGCACAACAGCACCCTTGGCAGAAGCGACTCCAGCTAGCGAATCTTCTATGGCGGCAGGATTAACAACAGCTACTGTTACCTCGACTAATACAATTGCAATTACATCTACTGATATAACCAAGGCTGAAGAAAAAATACCAGAAGAGAGGAAGGTAGCAGAAGACACGTCAAATTTAGTAACAATAACAGGAGAGGACGGTGTTGTTTACCAAGTAGCTGGACAAGCTGAAGATGGGCAGACATTATTGGTGACGCGAGATGCTGATGGCGAGCAACAATGTGTATATGTTACCACAGAGCAACAAGGAGATGAAGGATCTGTATTAACGCTAGACCATGCTGTAGCGGAAGCCGTAGCTCAGTTGATACCTGACCAAGTAAACCTAGCTTCACAATTTTACGTGAAGGAAGGTGGGACGGAACCTGCTGAAAACCCTATGGTGATGTCTATCATGGACAATACGAGTACAACGGATGTAACAGAGGGACAGGAAGATAGTGATGGTCATGGACAAGTTGTAGCTCAAGTTGTACAAGCAGAAGAACCTACTCCAGGTAATGTAGCAAATGTACAGTTTTCATATGAAGTTTTATATAGCATATTTACAAAGAGAACAGGAGAAATAAAAAAACGATTTTGATTTTAAATATTCATAATAAAAGTTTATTACGTTATTATGTTAGGTGGCACCAGAAGAGTAGTTCTACTCTTACCTGATGGAAACCTCATGATGACCGAAGTAACGGAAGAGCAGTATGCTGCACTCGGACTTGGCAAGTGAAGAGACAGTTAACGTTGATATCATGCGGAAAGGATAAACGATCATGCATCGAATTATTCAATTTACAATGGAAGTTGTACGCTTAAGGGGTGATCGTGGGTTGTATATATGTAAGAACGTTCACTTCGTACAATTGCAATGGATAAAATTATTCATGAATTTCCAGCTGAAGCAAGTACAGTGTGAAAAGGAAACACACATAGCTGGTGTATTGTAAAAAAAAAGTACTAATATCACAAATACAGAAATCTAGAATTTAAATTAATGGATAATGACTATGTTTTAAAAGTTCATGTTTCAGTGTAAAATCCGTCGAAATTTTAATTTTTATTTGTTTAATTTATAAACGCAAGAAGAGAAAACCAACGTGAAAGATAACATATGGCATCTTCAATGAAAACATTATATGTTTGAACTAAGCATTGTATTTGTAGGATAGTGAAGTATAATCTGGGGTTTTATATTTTCCATATAATAATAGGCTTTTAATAAAGACCTTTATTCCCCTGCATACAAAGTCCAAGCTTATATAACATGATAATATTTAGTCAAGTTCTGTAGGAATCATGAGGAGTGTACCAATAGTAATTAAAAGAACAAATTGGCGCTTTGGAATGTAAATATTATAAAAAAAGATAATCGAACTACTCCTATCGGAACAAATTTTTACATGAAGCTTGAACCTAGTTTGACTCCATACTTTGTGCTACTATCTTTTATTATACAAGATGCATATGAATGCTAATTTAATAGTTTCTTTTGATCTCTAGTTCAAAACATACCGATAGACATTGTATGAATTTTAAATTTGCATTGTACATTACTTATGCGAGCGCAATAATAAGAAAAGAATGTATTTCTTTTTTTTTGCGCTTCATGGACTGTGTATGCTTATTCTTAATAGATTAAAATAAGTGCACCCTTATAAAAAGAATAAACACAATTTCTAAATCTATAAGGTTTTAAGAAGAAAGAACAGACAAAAAATATAGTGTTGTTTAACGAAACATCACGCCCGTTTCATTACTATCAAGCCCATTCCTTTACAGACTACTCGATAATTACATGCGTATAATTAATCAAAGATTTATCGAATTTCTACAATACTTGTTAAGACCGCTTTCTTACGTTATATGCTTATGTGAAACAAATGTATTAATTTTTTTATACGTTAAATGAAAAAAATTGTGTAAACGACATAATGCGATATTGTAGCGGCATTAAGTATCGTGAAATACACTTCGCTTGTTTGTATTATTAACTTGTACAAAGCATAATCTTATAATGTCACGTACGTGAGAAAAAGAAAAAAATTCGTGTAATATTTATACGTGTTAAAATAACTATACATACATATGTATATGGATTTTGAAAGAAAAAATGAAACATGAATTCTTTGTATTCACGTATTATGGATTGTGACAAATATACAAATAAGTGTACCTTATTGTGATTGTATCGCGATTACGTAAAATGAAACAAGGCATTCTTTTGCCGGTGTTGATAATATAGGGTTAAACTAGATTCAAGCGTTTAATTATAGGCAGTCTGAGACTCGCAATAAAAATAAAGAGAAAGAACTGCACGAGACTAGAACAATTATTAATTATATCTCGGTATATAAAAAGAAACTATTTTGCACGATGTACGGCCAGGAATATAAAATCCTAGTATTTTACTAACGTAATCCTTTTGTACATAAAACTTCATTCTCCAAACCTTTATATAAAAAAAATTGTTTCCAAATAAACCATAGTCTTAAAATTAATTCATGTTTTCTTTCATTATTGTACTTAATTATTTACCTCTAGAAGTCTGTTCTTTAGCTATATATACTTATATTTCTTTTTCAAATTTTTTTACATGAGGAAATTAAATAACTAAGCATGCAGTGTATTGTGTTTTCATTTGTTAATGATAATAACGGTTTCATGGTTCATAACTTATATTTGGAAAATGAATCGTGGAAGTTTTCCGGCTGTGGATAAGAATGATAAAAACAAATATGCACAGTCTGTTCAAAAGAAACTTCAAAACATGATGCAATATAGAAATAATTGGAAAATGTCTCACACTTTTATTGACTCTGTTCAAAAAGATATGGTTGTGGAACGTAAAGCAACTTACTTATGTGTTAGTATCTACATTTCTAAACAGTAAAAAGGCTATTATAATAAGCAAACAATAATGATGATAATTTTTATAGTCCGTTAGAGATAAATTACAAAATGTCTGCGAAGCTGACATAAAAATGCTAAAAGAGAATGTTCAAATGGACTCAAGACCCGCATACGATGACCTACAATTCAAAGATACTGACTATGAAGAACATAAAGCGGACCTAGGTACAAAATTCAAAACCTCGTCTCTTAAAAATAGAGGTATCTATAAGAAAAGAATATTGCAGATGTACATTCCAGTCAGCTAGCAATGGAGCCATTGAAAAGAAGCACTTGGATGGAGTACAAAAAGCTGGTAGAAGCTTCACGATTGAAACCACCAAAAGAAATTATTTCCAAACCAGTATTAATAGATATAACATTCTTGCCAAAAATTCGTATCAACAGGTAGTAAACGAAAAATGTCTACAAATTAATGTTCACATTGTACGTAACAGAACTATATATAGTCCTTTTCATCCGGTATCGTTTGAATCAGTGGACCCACAAGGTTGAAACGACGTCTGAGTGCTCAGATAAGAAGTATAATAAGGACGGACGTCCAAAAGAGGACACTAGTGCCAGATTCGAATTACGTGCAATTTCGTAACTTCAAGCCGAGAAAGATGTACAAGGTTTGTCTCGATTGATTTCCTTTCGAGACCAATCATTTGTAATCAACGTTGCTGTACACTAGAAAACGATCAAGCTACAAAACGTCAGCAACATACCAGCGAGATTTCAAATAGGAGCGAGACCGAATGATTCCAAGTTCCGAGTTATCGTGAAATACATGACAGAGAACAGAGGTATTGTCGCTCCGGGACTGCAGATGAAACTGTTCATCTTATTCTGTTGCGACGACATTGATGCAAAGGAAGAGATGTTAGTAGTGAACGTGCAATACGGAAAGCCATTGATCATCCACATGCGTGGATACAAGGATCCACCAATTTTACTGGGTAAAGAAAAATATATTCCGAAGAAAAGATAAAACGAATGTAGGCCAAAAAAATGAAGTGTGTATATGTGTATATATATACATTTAAATGCCATGTTTTGAATAGGAACTTGCATGTCCGAGGGGATATCTTTCAGGTATTCGGATGCAAACGCCAAGTTATTCGCTCAGAATTGGTACCCAGAGATAGCAACATCATTCGACAGTTTCGACGTATGATATGTTTTGATTATTAATAATAATTATGCGCAATTTGTTATAGCTAGCGCCAGAGTTTTTATGGTTTGAGATTGTTTCCTTACTCTATGCTCTTAAATTGAATTATTCTTTCTCGCATTATTTCATCTTTCAACGTATATTAGAATATTCTGAATTCCACGCGTCTTTTTACTTTTTAAGTAAAAGTCATAAAATCGTAAAGGTTTTGCATAGAAACAGTCTAATTCAATTGTCCTGACTGCCTTTCAAGTGATATTACTGATTCAAAGCGATGAAATTTCAGTATAAGTGTTACACAGAATGCTGTAACTTAGGAAAGCAATATTATTTTAAAAAATACTAGTTTTAAGCCCTTTTTTTTCATTGCCATAAGAAAACTTCTTTCTATTTATTTTTACTTTTTACCAGAAACGTGTAGCAGAGAGCATGGAATTTGAATGATAAAAATCTCTGGCATAGACAGCGGCAGAATAACAATTATGTTCCTCTGTACAATTATAATTCTGATTGCTAGTCTACCGCGTCAAGTAGCTCTGAAACCTTATTCAGCGCGGAGGATGAAGACGATCAGAATTTCGTGTGTTCGACTTTCGATTGCAAAAAGGGCTTCGTAGGAGAAGAAATTTATATACGTATAAAATTCAAGAATATCGGTGGCGAAGGCCGATTTTTCATAATGAGCGAATGCGACTGGTTCACCATGGATATTATAGTAAGATCTCTTTCCTCGTCCACATCATACTTTTAATCATTTATTTTCACATTCCACCTGTATATTAAAAGAAAAATGATACCAATACAGTTTATATCACCATTT
Organism: Tetrapedia diversipes; assembly: GCA_033822845.1. Classification (NCBI taxonomy): domain Eukaryota; kingdom Metazoa; phylum Arthropoda; class Insecta; order Hymenoptera; family Apidae; genus Tetrapedia; species Tetrapedia diversipes. The sequence continues at coordinate 1,349,321 of JAOPTO010002356.1, forward strand.
TTCTTTCTTCGTAGGACGTAACAAAAACGAATACCCTAAAATTGCTGAATTTCTCCGTAAATCCTGCGTACTTTTCGCTAAAAACGCAACAAGAAATGGATTTTCACATGTACTTCATGCCAGTGTGTTATGGAATTCATGTAAACTGAAAAATCACTTACATCGCTGCGTTAACCCTTTGACTACTATAGGCGCATACATACGTCTGACGAAAGCTACTCGTGTGAACTATGGACGCGTATATGTGTCTCTGGCAAAAGTTACTCACGTGGATTATGGACGTGTATATGCGTTTGTCAATTTTTGCTTGCTCCCATTTAGAGCAACACAATTGCTAATAGAACGTCGTCCACGCAGAGTACTTCGACCGGGAGTATTTAACAGTCAAAGGGTTCATTTGGCTTAGGTATTCATTCTTGATATTTGTGTTTGCAGGTGGAAAAATTGTACATACTATGCGATAACTGCAGCTTGCTGTCAACTGAAATAATCGGGGATGGACTAGTATACGAGGCGAATTTCATTCGGATTAATAAAGTATCTATACTCAGTAGTGGATTCAGCAAAGTCCCATAGTGGAATTTGATTCTCTCCTTTTAATCGAACAACAGATTAAAGCCACGAAAAATTGTTATATTTAAAAAAAATTTAGTTCAAAATGCACTAGTTTGCTTAAACAATATCTATAACATTTAATGCTGGTAGTTCATTATTGGCATTATTTTTATATGAAATGAAAAACGACAATTAAAACGTGTAAAATTATAGCAATTCGAGAAAAGATGGCCGTACAAAAGGAATATCGATAAATCTGCAAAGTATTATGTAAACTTAAGTACAAATACCGCCGATGGAACCGGGCAATGCATTATATCCGTGAACAATCTTAGGTATATTCAATATATTAAACTGTGGATTTTTACGCAAATGCATGTTTTTATAAGCACGATAGATAAAAAATTCTAAGCATAATTTTACAAGCAGAACTAAAGATCCGTTCCACTCTTTAAATATAATATGCAATTTATTTTTGGATGTTTTGTATATTATGTGGATTTTGTGCTTTTTGGGGGGCATTTAAATCTCATATAATTGCATAAAAATCCACAGACTGATTCATCATAAATTTTGAAAAACCAAAAAGTTTTTGCTTAACAAACATGCAAATTATATGAAAAAAGAAAGGAAATAAATATTTAATTTTTTGTACACAGCGAAATAAGCATGCACTTTCATTGGGTTAAACGAAACCTGAAAACGAGAAAAGATAAAATAAACGAAGGGAACGATTTCCCCTTGGAACTGCTTCACATTAAACCAGAAAAAGGAATATTCAGCCCGTCCTCCGCTCATTATTTTACTCTAACAGCCGAATACAAAGATTTGCAACCAGATTATTATTTTGCCGTTCTACAGTGAGTATAAAATTTAATAATTTTGCAAAAACGACAACGTTAGCGCTAAAACTGTCATAGTGCTAAAACGATAATTATTACAGCCAAAATGACCAATTCGTGATTTTTCAAAAGATTCTTGTAAATTTACTGTGATGCAATTTCAGAGATTTGCTGCAACTTTCTAGACAGATAATATACCCCGAATTTTAAATATTTCAATAAAATTTTGGATATAGGATACTTTAACCGAGAACAGTCTAATTTGTTGGTGGTTTTAGCGTTAATATCAAAATAACGTTAGATTAAATTATCTTAGATTGTACGTGGAGGATATACCAGTCGAAGCTATTAACAATCTAGCGGAACTGCAAACCAAAAAATGTACTACAAGCCAACGGAAGTGTTCAGCTGTAACTCACTTCGCTTTGCGATTAATTTATCTTTCAATAATAATAACAGTAATAATAAAAAAAAAACAGGAGTAATTTAAAAATATCGTCAGTCCGTAGATATTTGGGTTGCTGATATCGAAGTTTGGTTGGAATATATGATGGGCGACGAGGCTGAATCGTACGTTACTTTCGATATTGAATTTATATAGAATTGTTTTGTGTCCAAGAGGTCTACATTAAATCATTTCTTTTAATCGAACAGTCGTCGAACAACAGATGATATATTGAAACGCGTCCTCGCAGTGCCATCAGATTACGAGTATGCTGAGCAAGTATATTATAAAGAAGAGGAAGAAGAAGAAAAAGAAGAAATAGCGAGAGATATAGAAGATAAAGGACAGAAAATATGTCTGTGCCAATTAGTAAGAATTTTGTCCATTTTCGGAAAAATAGATAGTAAAATTTCCGGGGTCCTAAAGATCTTTGGTATTATTTTATTAAAGTACTTAATTCATTCTCTTTTCATAACTAAAGTCACAAAAAAATGTAGTATGTTTTCAGTTTAGGGCCCTCTGAAAACAGGGTCTTAAAGACTTCTGGCATTATTATAATAAAGACTTTGATTAGCTCTGTTTTCTTGATTGAAGAAAAGATTATTGCTATGAAAAATTGTAATTGATGACCTTTTCGAGTCTAGAACCCTCGAACTCAAGGTTCTTAACGCCCGCTAAATCTGCCACTACCATTCTCATTTATTTCCGCAGCTTTTATTTTTTGCACAAATTAACATGAACCTTTACAACGTATTGTAGGTTGCAGATGAATTATTTTCTTATTGCGATATCGTGAACCTGAAGCAATTCAAGCCGCTGTGGCAAGATAAAATAATAAGCGTGGGAATCATCAGACCCACGAGGCTCGTAATTTTGAGAGTGATTTATGTTATTTAAAAAATATCACCGTCTTCGTTTCAACATAATTGGATTACGTTACAGAAGTCTGTACATCGATGTCGAGGAGACTTATGTTTTAACGTTGAAAAATCTTGCTGGCAACTCTTTGAATTACACGTGGGGCGAAGTTAATGGCTTAGACTCGACGAAGATGAACCTCTGCGTGTGTCCTGAAAAGGGAGACATATCGGCTGGGACCGCACAGAAAATGGAGATCGTTTTTAAACCGATAAAGGAGGTCTGGTTTGTGTTTATAATTTTCCAGAAAGGTGGTTCGATCGTGGAAATATATTTTATTCGTTTTCAGGGGATCGTACAGTCATTGTTTATACCATGTTTCGTCGGAGACACGCGGAAAATAATGCTGGGAATCGAATGCTTCATTGAACCGTTTTACGTCACGTTTTATATCCCGTCAGGCAACGAGGAGCTTCTGGAGCTGAAGAATAATTTCATTCGAATCGAATGGCGGATGAACAGCCTTAAGGTTGCCTTCGACATGGCAGGGAAATCAAGAAAGTACACGGTATGCACATTTAATATGAATTACGAACAACAAAAGGCGCACCTGCACGGGGATCAAAGATTAAACTTCAAAGTTTTTAAGAGCTAAAAGAGCTCGGTAGTTCTATGTTCTGAATTGGTATAGCTGTTCTGAGATATGTTGAACGGACTATGGATTTTTATGCATTTATAAGAATTCAAATTTGGGAAAAGGTGTAGCGTAAATAAAAAAAAATACACGAAAAACATCAAGTAAATTGTGCGTTATAATACTTGAAAATTTCTTTAGCAGTGCTCGCAAAAATATGAATTCGCACCGATAAAAAAAAAAGAACTACCCTGCTCTTTTAACTCTTAAAAACATTGAAGTTTCATTTTTGATCTCCGGTACAGATGCGCCTTTTGTTGTAAATCGTAATTCATATTAAACGTGCATACCATATGAATTCCCATAAAAATCCGCAGTTTAATGATAAACGAACAATGCCTAACGTGCAACTTCGCAGAAAATATTGAATAAGTACAGAATGCGAGAGGAGCAGGAATTAATGAACACAAATCTGGATCAAGGAGAGGTTCTCAAAGATGCTTTGGCAGGCCCATCGATGCAACAAGTGGATGCCGAGGAAGCGGACGAGCATTCCTCTTTGAGTACCCGTACTTCAGAGATTATTCAAGTAAATGAAAGCTTCTGTCGAGTAAATATCCAATGAATCATCCTAATCGCGTAAACCGTACATGGAATCACTATAGATGGGTAACCTGGCAACGGAGTGTGGAAACTATCCTGGGGATACTGTTCCTTCAGGACATGTCGTGCCATTCCGTGAAACATTCTTTCCTTCGTCAACGCAGCCTGTCATAGAATTTTGGAATCTATCGTTGAGAACAGGTAGTTTTCCATTTCTTTAATTCAAAATGACATTTTATACAAAAATATTAAATTTCTGATTAGTGACCAACAAATGAAGAGCAAATGACCTGCAAATGAGTGTTGATATGGTGTTTGTCTTTTTATGTTATTTATTACTCGACTAAATGTATTATTTTAAAGATATAAATATGTACCTACAAAGGAACAATATTAAATTCGATATTAACACTTAGCTAACCGAATGGGGAGATCTCCCATTTTTTTCCTTAACAAAACACTGCCACTGATTCTATTTATTTTAGTTATTGGTTGGTCTTGAGCTAGTGTTGAATTGATTAAAAATTGTACTTTGGAAAAGCAGAAAATGAATTTAATGAACTGTGAACAATACTAGTTCAAGATCAACTAATAACAAAAGCAGATAGGATCAATGGCAACGTTTTGTCGGAGAAGAAATGGAAGATTGCCCATTTGGTCAGCTGTGTTAAGATAAACAAAAATGAATCTCAAAACGAACATTTTGGTGTTGAATAAGAAGTACGTAATTGCGATTTTCAGTGCGAAAGAAAACCTTTATAATAAAAAACGAGACTCCGATTCCGAGCAACTTTTGGCTCCGTATAAAAAATTATTATTCTATCACGTGCTCGTGCGAACGAAAGTCGCAGGAAGATCGAATCAAGTCCATCTACAAACGAGTGTTTGGCCATCAGAAAAGATTAACAGGTAGCATATTATTTGTTCACGAATCGTTAGCTTCGAAACATACTGCTGTCCTAACAATAAAATGTCTTCTCTTCGCAGAAGAAACACTATACAAAGTAAAACAACCTGGATCAGGTGTTGTAATTTATGTTGACCCTTTAAATTCCGATATCGGTCCTTTCAAAGCTATACCCGTGGACGTTTACGTTTTCGCTGATACATGGGGCATTTACGTGGACGAATTAGAGATAAATATTACTGGTTTACCACAGTATACTATAGGAATATGTGTACAAGTTGTTGGATCACCGATTTTGTTATCAATTTCTGACAGAAATGAGTTTAATATACCTGTTATCAAGTACGCCATATCTGTGTTTTAAAGATACCAGATTTGATGTCTTCGGGAATGATAAAAATTCTTTACAGATATGGAGTTGAAGCTTCAGGTATTCGCCTGTACGATAGAAAAATATTACTGAAAAATACAAGTGTACTGCCTATAATTATTGATTGGTATACATTTGTAGTCAAACCAGTTATCGAGACAATGCCTTTTACCGTCATATTCGATTTCCTTACTCCATTTACTAACAAATTAGCATCAAACCTCAGAGCCAATAAGCAGAAGAACGATAGCAAAGTGCATCTAGAAGAACATACAAATATGCCAAGATCAAAAGGCTTGCATTCGTGCTATTCTGTTGAACTTAGTAACATTATTAATGATTCAACAGCATCTAGTTACTTGTGAAGATCATTCTCCATCAGTATGCTAATTAGTTACCAATAATGTATAATTATACCCTATGAATTATTATAGTGATTCTTCATTCGTGACTACATCCTGGACATCTGATAATGAAGCTGTACAAGATACTGGAATTTCATTTAAACGTTCTAGCAATAAAATTGTTATTGATTCAAATATTGACCAAGGACAAAGTCAAAATTATATAACTTCAGACATAATTAGTCAAAGTGACAATCAAGAACAGCAAGACATTGAAGTGAATATTTCTATACTTCCTTATTATGGTTCAATTAATTCAAAGATCTGTACAGTAAGCAGATAAGAAATTTAATTACTATAAACTACTAGTAAATATGTTCTACAATATGAGCGATGAATGAAATTTTTATATTTTCGATTTTAATATTTTTCAAGGTGACTCCCAGAGAAATGTTCATTCTACCCAACGATAATGCTTCTCTTAATATTAATATACAACTTGACAAGTATAAGGGAATGAATAAAATGAAAAAGTATTTTGAAGGAGAATTTTTTTGCAAGATAGTAGGATTTTTACGGATTGCTCCATGTGATATGTTTGTGAATTTAACTAACGATTCAAACTAATGTAAACTATATACAGAAAATTATAAAGTAATTTATAAACATATAGGTATAGAGACAATTATTACTTTAGACAGTCTAGGGATTATCTTCCTCCTATAGAAATTGATGTCACTGCAAACATTGTTCAACCTACATTGGATTTGGATATTTCTAAGTATGACAGAACATTTGAATGCTGTGTCAATGATGTAATGCAAAGTCATCAGAAAATGTTACGGTATGTAGGAATAAAAAATGTAAATATTCAAAAATGACATAGCAATCGTACATTAAATTAGATTCATCATTTGTAATTGTAGATTGACTAAAACATTATCCTTGTACAATCATGACAGTAAAGCAATAGAGATAAGTTTAGAAACATATGAACCATTTCATATAAAATCTATGTCACTTTATGCAGATACAAATCCATGCAAGCCTGGAACTATGTGTATAAGCCCATACGGATGTGCTGAAGTAATTTATTCCTCTGTTCATTATAAAAGCAAACTATAAAGAGTATTGTTTTTATAGATAGAGATACTATGCACTGTAAAAGCAGAATTAATTCAAGCCGCAATGCACACAAGTTCTACACAAGATTTACATCAATCAAAGATTACATTAACAGAACTATTACATATTATACACTCTGATAAACACCATCAGGTTTCAATCATGTTTCTTTATTCTTCTATATAAACTAATAGAAATGTATTATATTAAACTTACATAATTTCAGAATTTGGAATTAATTTTACAAATATGGTTGCCAGTATTAAAGTTATCATCATACACATTAGACTTTGGTCTTGTTTACATAGGTGACACAAAGAAGTTAACACTAACTATTAAAAATTTATCAAGTATAGTCACATTTGTCATCTTTTTTTAATACCACATATTAATATTCATACTAATATAATACTTTAATGATTTTTAATTCATTGATATTTAACAGTATCTAGTTCAAACTTTAGAGTGAATAAAAAATTCAAAAACAAAGATTTCATGATTGATCTAGAAGATGGAGTATTACCGAGTCATTACACTAATGAAAGCTGGAGTCTCACAATTACAGTTTCTTTTGAACCAAAGTAATGATGACACATAACTATTGTAAATAATTATGTTAATCATTATATTTAATAACTATTCTATACACAGATATCCAGGACAATCTGTTGAAACATTGGAAATACTAACAAGTATTCCATATAATACAGAAGAATGTCAACTTTATGGAGAAGGAACATTAGATGAAAAGTATCATATTCCAGGAATATAAATGGACAAATAGTTACAAATAATCTGTGTAAAAAAATTATTTTTTAAAAAATAATAAAAAAATATACAAATAAAGAAATAGAATAATATACAACGTTATTAGTAAAAATTATGTTCTATTAAAAAATAATAAATATGCAAAATAGAATATAAATATTCATACCTATAACATAATTCCAGGATGTTACATAAAGTGCTATACAACAGGAAAACCGAAAAATTTAATTTGAAATGTATTATCACTTCAACTTTTGCTCAGATCTAACTTTCTATTCTTTTAGTAAAGCTTTTCATATTACGATTTTAATAATGATTTAATTAACGCGATACAATCAAATTCATGCGTGAAAACATTGATTCTACAAACGCGAACTTAATTTTGTACTGTGTGATCTCAATTATTGATAAAGTACTCCTTTTTTTGTGATTATATTATTGGAATTAGTAATTAGGGGAGAAAAACACATCTTCGCTTTCATGAAAGTATGCCTTTCTATGAAAGATACAACGTCTATTCACCTACACACTTTCGGAATTTTTGATGACTTACTAAGTTCTCTCGGTATCGCCACCTACCGAAGTAAACGCGAATTAACGAAGATTTTCTCCGTCACGTGATCTGCTTAACCAATAGGAGAATTTTGAGGGCCCTATACGTGGCATAAGGTATGAATCCTTTCCTCGTCCGCCATTTTGACATACGGTACTTTTCGAGAGTGTTGGTTTTATGTTTTATCGTTTCTCGTGAAAATAATCTTTTTTACTGAAACGTAAGTAACGCAAGTGGTTTATACGGGCAACGTGACATTACGGGGAAGTCTCAATAACCAAACGACGTTTCTAAATAATGGAACTTTGAGCGGGGAACCTTTGACGATTTGCTGGGAGTAGGTCGAAGGTGACAGACAACCGGGTGTACGCAGTGGCTTCACAAACCGCACAATATCTTCCGCCTTGCTCGCAATACTTCGGTATTGGCGTTTTAGGTAGCCGATCACGTTTTAAAAGTGCATAGATCACCAGCAAAACGCTCTAGTGTGATCCTTAACGGTATGCTAGTCCGATAATCATAGAGATGTATTAAAATGAGAATCAATAGCGGGCAGCGTGAGCATCTCGTGCATGCCTCTACACATATTTTTTTTCTCGTTCAATTAAAATCTATGATTTACGTTATTCTCAGTATATATTCTTTATTATTAGTCCTTCCTTAACGTGCAGGTTAGCTTTTCGGTCTTTGTGTTAGTGTATCAGTACTTTACGCATGTTTCTACTCTTCAGCTCCGTCTACGTAATTTCAGTTTTTTCCATCCACGAAATGTGTCTTTTGTTCATTTATGTAGACGTGTTTAGAAAATTTTTTATTACTTCCATCGTTTCTCGGTCATTTCCTTGTTTCATGAAAATTATAATTTATTTTTAAATAATTTTAACTCTTACTGTACGTTTACTCTATAGTACATTATATTGTTGCATATGTGGAACACATATTTCTTCGGATTGATTTAAAATATTAAATTTATGATAATTAAATTATAATTTTATAATTAAGTATTTAATGTCATTGTGTTTTTATAAACGATGCTCTTGCTCGTGTTAGTGATTTTTTGATAAATGATTCTCTTTTAAATATTTTACATATTTTTTGATAAAATGTTGATCTAATTTATACATACTTAACAATTGTTTAAAATAATATGTAACTTTAGTTTTACTTCTGAAAGATTATATAGATGGAAAATAAAAATATCTATTATGGTGCATACAATTTAACTATTATTGTAATTTGAACCATGTAGTATGAATAATAGAAAATAAATAAAATTTTATACCATTCCAATTAAAGTTTTACTAATCTCTTTAAATTTATTTTTATATATAAGGTAATAAGGTCATAATTTATTATTTTGTTGTTTCAGATATTTACATAATCAGCATTAATCATGGGGAATATGTTTGCAACATTATTCAAAGGCCTTTTTGGCAAAAAAGAAATGAGGATTTTAATGGTAGGCCTTGATGCAGCGGGTAAAACCACAATTCTGTACAAATTAAAATTAGGGGAAATTGTCACAACAATTCCTACTATAGGTAAGTATGAAGTTCCCATTTTAAATTTAGCTGTTTAGAACATTACAAATATATGTGAAAAAAGTGCACATTAAATGATGCAATGTACTAATTATACATTGTGCATTTCAGGCTTCAATGTAGAAACAGTTGAATACAAGAATATAAGTTTTACTGTTTGGGACGTGGGTGGCCAGGACAAAATCAGACCTCTCTGGCGGCATTACTTTCAAAATACACAGGTATGTAATTTACAGTTGAGTTCTTTATATTATCATTTAAATTCTATCCTTCATTATTGATTTAAATTAATTTGTTCTCAGTTTGTATAAGTCACATTGATAAATAAAGAAACTTGTTTTCAGGGATTGATATTTGTTGTTGACAGTAATGATAGGGAACGTATTGGTGAAGCACGTGAAGAATTGATGAGAATGTTAGCAGAAGACGAACTTAGAGATGCAGTACTTCTAATATTTGCTAACAAACAAGTGAGTATAGTTTCAAAGATATTAATATACTTAGATACATTATTTTCATTATAATATATTAATACATAAAGTATTTTAAAAGCACATAATGTGTGTTATGCAAACAATACATGTCATTCATATAAAATGGATAGATGCCAAGAAATTTTAATAATGAAGTTAAATACAAACTAATTTAACAAACAGTTTATGTATTTAAATACTTATTCGTTAAATAATTAATATTCTAGGATCTCCCAAATGCAATGAATGCAGCGGAGATTACCGACAAGTTGGGGCTACATTCTCTTCGTAATCGTAGTTGGTACATTCAAGCAACGTGTGCCACAAGTGGAGACGGACTTTATGAGGGCCTCGATTGGCTCTCCAATCAGCTCAAAAATGCCAATCGCTAATTGGAACGTTATTCTGTCAACACTCAGTTGCTATATTAACATCATAAAAATCAGCTGCACACCTATCCCCCCCATGAATGAGTAATAATATAAAAAGAGGTAACACTAAGTGCAAACTACGAGATCTTTTTGATCTTGAAGTGGAGGGTAGAGATTATCGAAAGTTGTCATTGTGCCAGGAAGTTTTTTGGGGGGGAGGGGAGTGGGGAAACCGGCCGGAAGCACACATTCGAACGGCCACACAAGACTATTGCCTTGTGCAACTTATTATTATAATTATTATTATATTAGCATTATAGTTACACTTTTTACACAGAGATACCACAAGAAAAGTGGAAAACTTGGAAGTAATTGTATTAAAGTACCTAACTCTGAAACATACACATTGATTAATTAATAATTTGAATATCTTCGAAAAAAAACTAAGAACAAAAAAGTGAAGTACCCACGGTGTTGTCAGTTTGAATGCGTTGGACGTACTGATTATCATAATGTAGCTGCATATTGTACATTACATTATATAAATACGATGATAAAAATGTGATCAATAGATGAGAGAATGTTGCTCTGTCCACTACATTACAAATGTCGCATCGACCCATCAGTTGACATAAAAATGCAGTGAGTGGTAACTGACGGTGCAATGACTTACTGTTTCTAGTTACAAAAGTTTGTTTCTATTTTTTTAAGTTTTCAGTGGTATACGTCGGCAAAAAAGTAAAAAAAAAAATAAAACTATGCAAAATGGTTGTCTTACTGCTTGTGGCTATCGACAGGTGTTGTAATTGCACCCTCCTTCACCTGCTCGCGATAAAGCTAACAGTCAGTCAACCTTGTATATCTCACTATAAAGGAGATATCATATATTTATTGCACCTTGATAAGGTAAAATTAGAATATTGTCAACATTCCGAAATTATGCATCGATCGTGGCGGGAAATGCAAATAAAAAATACGAAAAGAAAGATGGGAAAAATGTGGAATAAAGTAAAAAATTAGGAAAGAACCTCTCACAGCAAAGAGAGATAGGCCTCGCAATTTCTAAGCCAGCAATCCAAACTGGCATGGCAGTTTGCCAGATGAAGCCATTTTCGCAGTCCTTCAATCTCCTAATGTTTTCCTGTCCTTAAAAATACATTGTTTTTACGAAATAATCTTCCCTTAATTGATCAAATCGCCTTTCCGTCATATGCGAAGATTCGTATAATTATATATGAATGTTTAAACAATTTGTGAAATATACTGTAATTGTGCTTTATGTAGTCTATATGTTATTTGCCGTTAAAATAGTTTGTTTTTGTTCTGGCTGGTTCTTTAAATAGAGTTCATAGAAAATCCTCTTTTCAGGATGTATGTAAATTGTGTAAGAAATAACGGGGATAAAGGAATTTTTGCACCGATTTGGGAACCAATGATGTCATACAAATTATTATTTTCATCGATTGATAATCTCTCCTTTATCTTCGTCACTTCATGCTCAGCTTGCGTGCGTCCTCTATTCAGATGATGGTACTTCAGTTACACAAGCACGATTACCTTTGTTTTTATAACTAAAGACTGTGCACCGCCTACACCGCATGTTTCATTTAGCAATTTAAGTTCTCCTTTTTTTATAAACTAATTATAGATTAGTTATGGATGAATTATGAATTCTAAATTTTTATTTTTTTTTTAGAAAAAAGAAATTTAGGGTAATATTTTCTTAGTAGTAGTATATTTGTGTGTGACCGATTTTCCTCGACTAATTAATAACGTGTGTATATTTAATAACTAGAGATAAAACCAATTTTAACGAGGATATTATTTGCCCCAGCTTTGTCAGAACAAAAATAAAGAACGTAATATTTAAAGTGTATTATACGATTTTTTACCGATACTACAGATAATTAATTCATTAAATCACCATGATTTTTTCAAAATTTCGTTAATCTCCATTAATAGTGAAATGCTAAAATTTAAAAACGAAAAATAACCACAAAAAATTGTACAAAATGCCGTTGCGTACTTCGTGTTCCATTTATTATATATAGACATATAAAACTGTAATACTGTAAACATATGAATGTTTTTCTTTTTTTTATTTAATTTAATGCGTGTTCATTTGCTTGACATTTTTGCAACTATCATGATATTCGTTATTTTAATTAGTGTAGTATTAAAATTTACGTTATATATATTTGTGTGTTATCATTATGTTATCACTATTCAACGATAAATGGGTTAAATACTTATAAGATGCATTTATAAGGACATTTTCTCGTGCGTATTCTTCGCTTATAAGTATTCAATACGGTGCATTGTCATTTAACTTCAGTTGTATATTATGTGCACAAGTGTGAGTGAATCCGATATCGTTAAATCTTTGTTTAATAATAAACAAAATAAAATAATTTCACTCTTAAAAAGAATCAAATACTATGGCTCGTTACGGGCTTGAAGTTCAATTCAGCTTTACTCGATTATTTATCAAGATTTATATGATAAAAAAATATTTCATATATAACTACCATGCTTAATCCAATTTATCACATACATAAATCTGTTTCTAATGATTAAGATAATCATTAAGAATACGAGTTTAATATTATTTTGTCAAAAGATGATTTCTGGATAAATGATAAATTTAGAACAAGTGAAGAAATGTGTTACTTTATTGCTGAAGATTCATAATTTATGAAATTAATCGAATGCTCCCATCAATGTTTTGTATTTGCAATATGAAATGGAAGTCAATTAAAAATGGATTTTAAATAATTTTTTTTAAAAGCAAGAATTGAAAAAAATATGGTATTTTATACATGGTCAGGTAACACATTGTTCTTATAAAAATGGGAAAAAATATACTTTGTCATTATCGTTCTAATCAACTACCTCCCTTCTACATTTAACACGATCTCTGTAGAAGTGAAAGTTATATTTTAATATAAACTACGATATCGATGTGGCAACAATTTTTTTGCATTTTTTATTCCATTGTAAGCTACAATTACGATGAAAAGATGGCGCTATCGATCACGTGGGAGCTTCTCGTCATTCGTATCTGTCCAACATACTTTCTGTCCATCGCATTTATGGTCCCGTGCGTCGTGCTCAGAACGTAGGGCGCGAAGGCGATGCCCCTAGTATTTTTAGAATTATTAACAACCTGCAGAGTAACGATCACGTATTGAATGTCAGACGAAGCTGTTTGTGATAGATATGCCTTGCAGACGGCGCCAGGTTTCTCGTCGGCAATATAACGAAACGTTCGGTACTCGTCATCGTGGCCTTTCAGATCGCGCGCTCCTTTTCACAACCTCCAAGTAAACTGTTGATCGTCGAATAAGAAATAGCAAGTTGAAAGTTCTTGGATTGCAAACAGCAAGGTAAGTGAAAACATTTTGCGAAATGGTAATTGCTCGCATGACTGCACATATGTGTGTACGTATACATTCAACAATGTCTTCAATTTCGAGGTTATCAGGTGTATGTACAAACGTGCACGTTGTGAATCATAAGACAGAATACTATAAATATTTTGGTGGAATCTTTTTTATTCGAGAAAAAATTAACATTACATCACGTAAAAGCAAATAATAGACAGTAAACACGCGTCGTTTTTTTTTTGTATGATCAAACATTCCACAACCTGTCAATTAGTATATACATTACAAACTATGTTGTTTGACATCTTTGCAACACTGTCGCAAAATATTTTTCGACTGTTTCAACGCCAAATTAAAAAAATAAAAATAATAACATGAAATGGCTTCAACATCAATCATATAATATAAACTGTATTCGATGAAACGGGTCATTTTTTTCATTCGTCCAGGATCTTAAAAATCTCCATATTGAGTGGAAAGCGTTTAATAGTGTCAAATGTAAAAATCTACTGTTATGTGTAATCGTTTTTATTAGTGATGCCTTATATTTAAATTCCATCAAAATTTTGAAAGCTATAAGCTTACAAACGTAGCACATCTCAAGTTAATGCCAAATGAAATTTTTTTCACGTACGATCGTGATCGTCACGTCGTGTCTTCGCGAAATGACGTTGCCAAAAATGTAACTCTCAGAAACCCTCAATCTGACCGCTCTATACAGCGTACGATAAACTGTTTGAGTTTACACGGCTGTCTGTGTTTTCCCTTCGACGGGGCATGCACGGTTATCAATTTTCCTCGGACATTGGAAAAATATTATTCTACGACGAAGCCAGATTGTTGTTGCGCCCTCGGGCAAAATTCCAAGGGAATGAATTTTCGAGGGACAAAAGTAGGTACAATGACTTTTTTATCGGACAAATTTTTAGACCGTAGAATACTACTGTTTTTAGACAGAAAACCATTTCTATTAAGAATCGTTCGCTTGACGCGTTAACCTTGCATATAAACATTGTTCAATTTAATCAAATACCACATAATACAATCTAAGACAATTCAAGCTAATGCACCGCGTCTCAACATTGCGAGATCACGATCAAGATATTACAGCCGTGTATGGTCGTTGAATCGCGGGCGAGATTTTACTCGTTTTACCTCATCATTGCCGACTGTCTTCCAGAACCATACTTACGTGTACGCGCATAATACCGCGAGAATGGCGCCAACATTCCCATCTGTCTACGTGTATACACCGTAAAATGTTGGATCGCGCGCGGGTAACTGCCGCGCGCGTAGGTGGTGTGCTACATAGGGAAATATAAAGTTGAATAGGTGGCGGCGAACACGAACCCGGTGTATAAAGTAGGTAAACTCTAACTGCGTGCAGGAATGCCGCATAATTCAGCTATTAATTAATACTTGATTGCCACTCATGCAAATCCGATTAATGGAAGCTGCGATTGTCGAGAAATAAATGTTTCTCGCTTGTGTACGCGCAGAGGAACGTCGTCGCCTTTGACATTTTCAGCGTCGTTTGTTCGTTCGATGAAAAATCGGGCTTTTCTCTGTCCCTTTGACCGGAGATCGTTAATTGGCGCCACGGCGGACGGTATACTATTTATAATCGCGGCGTTTACAGCGGTGGTATTTTCATGGGCGCAGAAAGCGGAAATAGGTTTACGAGTTCGATATCAATTTCGCAAGGCGTCACGATCGAACTTAGGCCACGTGAATTTATGAACCGTGCTCGCCACGCAAGTTATGCGTAATTTATTTTACTACCCTGTGTGTAATTCATGTCTTTCGTTTGAATTCACACTTCCGTACAAGACACCCGTGGATATATCAGATATTTGTGAAGTTACCAACTTGCAATTGATGAATATAGAAACTTATATTACTTTACGATTATCCGTCTAGTTACTCTTCCCGATCCCGGAACACATCAGTCGAGTCAGTTTCCGCGAATCGTCGCCCATCTTGTCAGACAACTCAAAAGATATCGATGGCGGCTCGGTAAACACAATCTGCACGGCAGATGAGGGGCTTGATAAAAGTTTTGCGGAAGACCCCCACGAGATCCCTGGCGATGATGCCAGTGAAACATCGTCAGTCAATTTTGGGATGTGTGTACTTTACAGCGAACTCGATGCTCTAACAACGTTTCAGCTTTCGGTGCGTAGCTCGAAAATTACAAGGCACCGTATCTTGCGCGTGCGCGCAACCTGGCGGATCCACCGGGGAAATAATTGACTTCTCTTAAGGTGCCTGCATACGATCGATCGATGATATTTATTTATTTATTTATTCATTTATTTACGGGTATTAATCCCCTTGTACACATTGAAGATAGAGACATAAGTATAAAACAATGTATGTGTATAATATCTTAAAAAATATAATAATATAAATTATTAACAATAGAACGGACGAATATCGAGATGATTAATTACATCAAAACATAACAAAAAGAATACATTGTTATAGAGAATAATGAAATATTGTCAGTGATACAATAGAACTTTGACGTACAAATAAAACTGAATAAGATATGTCCGAAAAATGCTATTTAATTTGGCTCAAGTGAACAGTTATGTACAAGCTTAGAGACAGAACATTTTATTTTGAAATTTGCATTGCTATATAACATTTAATCAAGTTGAGCTATAATGTTAGTGGACAATAATTAAGTAACATTATAAAATAATGAATTAGTAATTCTGTAAAATATGAAACATTTCAAAAGGCAACACTACAATGGCAAATGAAAGGAATGACGTCTCCCAGTCGTCATTGTATGTCAAGGGTTTAAAGGATTGAAAATAATTAAATAGTTCTTAATAATAGAGGTTCGCATATTTTCTTTTGCTAGTTCGAATAAGAGAGGTTCGACGTTCGGATAACCGAGGTTAATTATGTTTTGTTTCCGTTCAATCGTTTTCTGTTTGCCCGTATTCAACGTAAGTATATAAAAATACACGTTCGTATAATTGAGGTTAGCCTTGATCGCAGTTCGGATACTAGGTCACTTATGTATGAACTCGTGTATTTGAACGAGTTTCATATTGCCTCCTTATTTCCCTATCGACATAATATTATTTGACACCACAAGAGGTTAATATTACTGTCAATACTTTTCAACGCACCGACAATATTATTCATCGTGTGCGAGCCCCTTTAAGCTAGCAAAAACTCAGCAGAACTAACTTTTCATCATCGACGATCTCAGTGTTCGCGCAACGTGGTGAATAATGTTTGGATGCGCCGCGGCCACTTAGATATAAGTCACTCGATGCGTGTACGCAGAAGATTTACATAAAAACGTGCATACACGAGGGCTGAAACACATCCGACGGATAGCGGCGAAGAAGGATCGCTGCGGCGACGATGGCGCGTGTGTGGGACGAATAATATCCTTGCGTACAGTCGACTGCAATAACGTTGATTTTAAACGTCGTTTCGAGAATCACTCGTAACTCACTGTCGGTTTCGTTATTGGGCATTTCCTTTCGAAACGATCACGGTAAACCTTCATAGCTTATATATAAATACACTGTACAACTCGACGGTGCAAGTACGCGTGGATCAAATCTGTCGTTAAAAAAAGAAAAAAATTTAGTTTTACTTCAAACTTGTGGAAATGTTAATTATAACATTTTATCGAAACATTGACATCTTGAAAGTTTTATCTTGAACCTTTCTGGTTGTGATCGAGAAAAGGCAAAGGGGCTGGAGAAAAAATTATTCTAGGTATAGAATTGTAAAAAAAAAAGTTAGGTTATGAGAGGTTCGAGGTGTTCTAGCGTTACTGTACAGCAGAATGCGCGTGATAATTTGATCAGGGCGTGCGCGAATACGCGAATGCATATGCGACCAGAGGCGTGGACTAATAGATCCAGGCGAAGGTATATTTGCAAATGCAGAAGGGCGAATATTTCTGTCTCGAATACGTAGGCCTGGGGATCGCAGGGTGTGTACTTAGACTGATTATGCACATACGTTAAGATAACTTTATTTACATATGCATGTTTCGTGTTTGTGTGCTGATGGCACACAGTGGAGGAGTCGTTGACAGTGCTTGACGTTACAAGAACAAAACAATTTTCAATACACCAGCATAGTAACATTACTGTTATAGGAGTATTTATAGAAGTAACCAAGAAGACGTTAATTAATATCTTGTGTGGTACTCTGCTGGTCTATTAACGATGGTATTATAATTAAGCATTATATAATTGATTTATTGTTCGGACATACGAGCATTCCGCACATTGTACTATTTTATCATCTCTCCGTTCTCGGCCTTCAAATGATATATTGAAAAGATACGTCTACCTGCCCAGTCTTGACGGTAATTCTACAGAGAAAATTAATATAATGAAATAAGCCCATACTTTGAGGGACAGAAAAGATTCTACGCGAAACTAGTTTATCAGAAAAGAAATTTTAACGAACGACCACTTGATAATTTATACGCAACACGATCTTCTTGCAAGAAAATGGTTAGCCATAAAGGTAGGACTGTAGGAGACTATGAGCCACTAAAGAGGAAAAGAGATGTAGTTCTCATAAATATGGTGCCTGTTTTCTAAACTTGTCTCTTTGAGGTCTCCTTAGGAATTAGCCTTAACTCTGGACCTTTAAATTGAACGGCACCGAAATACCCGTGTGACAAGTGGAAACGCCACACGACGCGATACAGGTTTCGATTTCGCGCCGTGACCATTCACGGCTGTACGTAAAATTAAAATTGATTTCACGTATAACGAGCGTGGCTCTGGTTCGGAGTGTTGCGAGACAAATAAGAAGGGCGGAGAAACGAGATGAGATCGAGTCACTTGGTCGTTCAGCCGAGTCACAACGAACCGACGCCCATGATCCGGTCAGTTTGGTGAGAAACGTGAGAATAAATTGTCTGCAGATCGAGGAAATGGATTAGAGGGACCTCTTAACGGAGAAGAAACAACAGAGGACGAACGGATAATGAGCGAAAAAGTAACATCAGAAAAGAGCGACACCTGTGAGCAAAATAAAAGAGAAATCAAACTCGAAGTGGAAAGAGAAAGAAAACAAGCGTTACTGCAACGAAAGGGAAGAGGGGGACATCAAAACACGGTTGAGAGAATTGAAATAGAAATTGTGGCTATGCGATAGAATTGGAAACGGTTAGGTAAAAGAAAGTAAAAGCAAATACTAACACGTACGCTGATTACGTAGGATGGATAGTTTTTTGGTGACACGTGTAATACAGTATGTAACCAGTGGCGCCGGCGCCTACGTGTATTGCTTCTTCCTCTTTCATTTTATGCGTCATGATATTTCATTTTACGTTCATCTCTCTCGTTCTGGTTAAGTATAGCGTATTTATAGTGTATTATTATTATAGTATGTTTACGTGGCATGACACAAATTCCTCAGCGACGCCCCCTGGGAAACCTATATGGCTATGTCCGGTGTGCGCCAAACTTTTCAGACCGCGTCTCAAACGAGGTTATGGTTGATGTGTTTTGATACTTACGTCGCGTTGCCCCGAGAGCCATTTATTTTCGGTCGAGGACGTAAATGGACGTTATTATTCGTTAATTTTTGAACAGAAAGGTTATTCTCGCGGTACATTGGAAACGTCCGTTCGAGTCCTGTCATTAATTTGCGTAGTAAAAAATGAGGACGAAGATTTTTGTTCATTGCTGCTAATATTGATATTAATTAACGATATTACTGTGATTATGATACAATGACATTGTTGCTTAAGTTCTTACTTTTATAACCCTTTTATGATAACTTTTATAACGAAAAAGACGAGTGGGGGTGGTCAGGTTATCCAACAATTATACATAACCTCTTACACTTCTGAAAATTTGTTGATATCCATTTGAGATGCTTTTAGTAAAGTTGTCAGTTTAAATAGTGTCGTGAATTGTGACTTGGATAGTTGCTTGATGCAGTAATGACGTAAAATGGTATTTACCATTAATTAGAAGGAAGAAACGAAAGAAGGAAACAAGAGCAATAAAACAACACTGTGTCAGGTCTGTGTTCGTTTGAATTTTTCCTCTTTAGTACCGTAATTAATTGACCTCAATGCCGGCAGTGGCTTGGCGAGCATGTTTTTATTCTGATGGCTTATCGGTAATGAATTTGTCTGGACGTCGTAAATGAAACAACGTCATCGACAAGCAAATTTTTCTCCTATTCGAGCTGTATATTCTCTACATCAATTAAGCGTTGTAACGGAACATTACTAGAGAAACGAGTCGTGCATGAATCAAGACAATTATGTTTCTTAGTCCTCGTTTTACGTACGGACTACATATTATTTTTTCTTTTTCTAAAAAGAAAAACATGTTTGATTTATCGTTAGATGTCCTTGGTAAAGATTGGAGCGCATCGAACGGTGCGTTAGTACGATCTGGAGATACCCTCGAAATATAGCGATCGCGGCGCCGCCCTCAATCTGGTTTAACTAACAAGTCGCGGTTAGTCTGCGAATAAATCGTCGACAAGCAATAATAAATTGTTATCTCGGTTTCTAAAGCGATCGATTCTGGTGGTCCAGTGGAATACATAATAACCGAGGCAGCTGATCAAATGTAAACGAGCGATTGGCCGCCTGTTCGACGCGTTTGTTCTATCATTGCCACGATGTGGTTCGTGAGAGTGCGTGAAACGAGTTCGACAGAGTTAATGATCGATTAAGTTTACGCGTGGGACATATTTAATCGGTCTCGAACGTGTTCCAACCTCTTTATAAAGTCATAGTTTTGTAGCTGGCTAATACTCGCAAACTCGTTCGACAAAGTTTCAAAACTTAATATTTTTACCTTGGCTACTTGCTTCGTACCATCTTATTTTTAGAAAATAGTAGCAGTAAACTAGTACACGAAAATTCCAATACAATATAATTTCAAAAATAGTCCATCGATTATCACCCAATATATTTCTCGTGCAATTAGATTTTCAACCAAAGCGCGTCTTGTATCGCGTCTATTTTTGTTCAAGGACCGTTTTTCATAGGTTTTGCTACATGTGTAACCAATCACCGTCGAATTATCGTTCGTCGTAACCTCGCGGTACCAAACCACGGTTGCTGAGATTCAGTCTCCATCGTTTCGCAATAATTGCCTTCTGTTAAAAGCCAAATAATCGAGGCTGTTATTTGTTGTTTGTTTAAATTCACCGATCCGACGGGCCCTTTGCCTATCGGCCGGACTTGATTTCAGAAATTCGCGTAACTGGCACAGGTCCAACGCGTGCGACCGCTTATTGCTGTGAAGCGAATGCTCGATCTTTCGAACGAAACAGAAACTGCCGCCGACTGCGTTCAATCGCGGCCTCTTCGCGTTTGCATTTTTCCGATGCGCGCGTAGATGCCGTCGATAGAACACTCAGCTAGCGCCAGGGCAAGATCGTTCAATCGTGACGAACTTATCAACTAGTTTAGTAGTAGTCTCTTTGTAGTTTCTTGTTTTTAGATTTGAACGCAGAAAAGGATTCTCCATAGCGCCATTTTTACAGTTGCGGACAAAAGTTTAAGACGAGAAGATAATGTAGGACATAGTTATATGATCTGCAAATATTGTCTGTGCATTTATTTTTATCGTTATTATGGTAGAACACTATTTATCGATTAGCATAGAATATAAATTTTATTTTTATTTTATTTTCTTTGACCCTTTGGTCTTAAACTTTTATCGGCTACTGTATAATTAATATTTATACAGGATGAAACAAATTTATATTATTTTGTGAAAAGTGTGGCAGGTTTGGGATTGCAAGAAGTTCTTGAATGTCCTGAACTTGCCGAGACCCGTGCAACTCAAAGGATACCTGCTAATATTGTGTTCTTTTTAAACAATTACAGGTTCTTGGACGCGGTCACGTTCAACGACCAGAGGAGGGCAACATTTACTATCGGCATTCACCGTGCGCTGCGTTTACCTGAATGAACGAGCGTGTCAGAGGGGGGAAGTATTTTCAAGAATCGCCTGTGCGTTGTATCGCGTCGGGGCCGGTGGTGTGCGGGCAGGTGTCTCTCGGTCGAGGCGCCGGAAGGTCGTAAACCGATTCGGACCACGAGGTTTCTGTTGAAACGGGCATTGAGCGCGGGGGCATTATTTACACCTCCTGACGCGCTGTGAAATCGCGTATACACGCGCGTTTTCGCACTGTCCACGCACCAGAACCTATGGTGTTCACAATTATTCAAATCATAGATAACTGGACCCATTTCGCATCATTCCATATACAGGTTAGAAATAAAATTTCGAATTAACCTGGCACAGAAATTTTTATACAAATACATTAAATTGCATTGCATACTTCATGGTCATAATTACAGTAGGACTTCGTTTGTATAAACGAATTACCGCTCAACCTCAAATATACGAACTCATGAGCGAACTTTTATTATCCGAACTGTGTTCGAGCGAATTTATGCGAACGTATGTTTACAAGTATACTTGAACAGAAACCAAATAATCGATCTGAGTTTTACCAACGTTGAACCTCTGTTATCCGCACTAATAAGAATAGGTGGAGGGGATGGTTTCTGCCTCGGTTTTTCGGAGAAGCAGCCATTGTCTTGGAGATTAATGGTGCCGCGGAAACCGTTCCATCCATTGGACCACGACGAGGACCCGAAAGATTTCGCTCCTTTTGTGCCACGACCATGCTCTCCGTCGCCCCTTTCGTTGAACGTTGCCTCGATCGTCACGGGGTGGCCTGTTGCCTCGATCCGGACTCATTCAACGACGCTCCCAGGGGTGAGTCCCGTCCGCTTTCTCGGCCTTTTCACGCTCGTGCCCATTCGCGGGGACTTCTTAATTGCCGGACGAGATTAATCGCACCCGGTCCCGAACCGATCTTTTGTGTACAACGCCATGGCGATTCGACCGATTTCGGATGGAAGGGGGGGGGGTGGAAATGGGTTATATCGTGACGATGAATCTGTGGAATCTACGGGGTGTTTCGACTATGGAACGAACTATGGCCTGCTGGTGTTGCTGTCGGTGCTTGTTGCGTTAAGGTAAGTACTTGCATGGAATTTTATGAAATTAACCCTTTGCACTCGTATGTCTCCAGCGTATGCGACATCACAAGTTTTACCGTGGAATTTTCATTTTTTTTTTAATTATACTCACGAAATGTTACAGCTAAGTATGCTAATAACGTATAAATTCAAGTGCAAAGGGTTAAACATAGTACAACCTCGCTTATCCGAACATTGTGCCCGGATATTCTATTATCCGGACAGAGTAATAGGTCTTTTAAGAAATGTTGAAATTTTATGGTAAGAAACATATGGGATACGTAAATATTCCAACAGATTGTTGATTTCCTGAAGTTTAGTACCAAGAAAATGTAATTGTTCTATTATTCGAAAATTTTATTATCTGAACAGTTTTGTTTAATCGTTTTTGTACTCGCTAGTATCAATGGAACGGCACAAGAGAAACGTTGATAAATTTTTATTTTCCCCCTGGTGAAAGTGAAAGTGTACAGTAACGGACAAAAGTTTAAGACCAAAAGATGAAAAGAAATAAATAGATTAATTAATAAGAAGTAACGGTATAAATAAAATTTGTATTTCACGCTAATCGATGAATAGTATTCTACCATAATAATAATAAAAATGAATATACGTACAAACCATAATGCTTTACATTGTCCACTCGTCTTAAACTTTTCTCCGCTACTGTATACTTACACTTTCACCAACGGGGAAAATAAAAATTGATCAAAGTTTCTGTTGTATGCATGATAAATATACGCGTACCCTTACAAAGTTCTCGACTTTTGTTAGGCTCGGTTTAGATCTGTTCGCCGGCGATCGTTGGCCATTTCTCGGCGCCAGCAACACTCGAGGTTGCTGACGCGCAGAGATCAACGCCGCAATCTGTCTCGTAAACGATCGGACAGCGAAATAATGCGATCGTCTCTCGCTCGTGAATGTTTTCGAACGCCGGGACGGAAGAGCTGGGCCGCCTTAATTTAAACCAAAGGTCGTCTTGTCTTCGGCTAAAGATATACCGATCTTGCACTGCATACATGCATATCATATTTTAACACTTCACCGACCGGGAGCCTATTAACATTTAGCTAACCGCACGTTAGGACATACTACAATTATAATAAATTTTCGTTTCTTCTCAATCAGAGTCTGCGTTCCAACATAGTAATGAAGTTAGCACTGACTATAATATAGACCGGTGTTTCCCAACGTGGGGCCCACGCCCCACAGGGGGGCAATTCGAAAATGGACTCGACACGACTTTAACCCTTTCGCTCCGGGCCATTTAAATGCAATGCTAGATATCGGTGCCAAATTTAACAAAAAAAGCAAATTCTTAAATAATTGCGGTAAATAATTATTAGGTATAATTTCGTTTGACGAGACCAAAATATCAATTTCATAGTGAATTCTTCCTAGAATCTAGCATTCATGTTTCTTAAGTGAACAGATCAATTTTTTAATGTTAAAAATTATGTATGTTACATAGGAGGGGGGGGGGGCATAAGAACTTTAGAAATGTTAAGGTGGGGCATGGCACAAAAAAGGTTGGGAAACACTGTTATAAACTAATGTAAGATATGCAACACGTGCACTATTAACACGTTCATTGCCAAGTGTGATTCGGCTGAGTTTCTCGCTAGGGCAAAATCCGATTGCATAGAAAACTGGAGTAAAAAGATATAAGAACAGCAAAAATATCAACTTTTTATTTTTATTTTATGAATTTTATATTTATATATATTATACTGCAATGCTTATTCCATTGAATTCCTTTAAAAATTTTAATTTAAAATCCTATTTATCTAAGAAAAAGAGCATCACCCAAATATGGATGACGTAGCGACGAACGTGTTAACACTTCACCGACCGGGAGCTTATTAGGACCGACAAATTTTTCCGTTTCTAATACAGAGTACCGGCAAAAAAATAATATTCTGCAACTGATTGCCGCAAACTTGTATCGTTAAAGCAAATAAAAATGATAAAAATATTTTGAAATATCAATGCTGCAATAATGTGTTGTTTAAAATAAAAAGATTTTTATAATTAGTATACTTGCTTTATAGGTAGACAATAGAACATTTATTATTGTTGTACTGAATTAAGCGGTCGCGAATGTGTTAACATTTAACCGGTGCCACACTTAACCGAACACTGTCCATCACGTGTTAAGAATTAATTAAAAATTGTACTTTGAAAAAGCAGAAAATGCGTTTGACGAACTGTGAACAACGCCAGTTCAAGACTAACTAATAACAAAAGCAAATAGAATCAAAGGTTCAGATTTGATGATTTGTTGATGATGGTTCAATCGCGAGTAAATAAATTTATGTGTAATTTTTGTATAAATGATCAATTGTTTCATTAAGAGTAAAAAAAAAGACACCTGAAACATTTTCGTTCAACGCTCATGTTTCACCAGAATTCATACAGTAGTAGTGCTCTATTTGTTCAGTAGTATAACCGTATACTTGGTCTGACGCCGTTCCTTTCCTTTTATTCCGTTTCGTCGTGTCATTATATTACACCACTTGGAAATTTCAAGGAATCTCGTAATAACGGTTAACAGTGCATAAAATGCATTTTGTCGCGTAAATCCATCGGTTGACAGATCAAAAAGGAGGAGCACGAAGAGCTCGTTGCAATTAATTTGCTTTCGTAATTTGACTAATTTCGCGGAATCGTTTTATTGGATACAGTGAAGCAGATTGCCTTACTGTTACGTGAATCTGGAAAATCTTAGACGTTTCAGCTTATGTCCAATAAAATGGCAGACCAACCGACTTCACTTGTCCACTGTATCCTCGGTGAAAGTGGGGAAAAAATGAATGCGAAATTACCTTCGTCATCCGCGGTGGTCCCTCATGCCTCTTCAATGATTTCACGTTAATGATCCATTTTTTCCTTTCATTCTCAGTGTTTTCGAATGTTGACCTTGATGCGCAGTATTTGAAATTTGTTCGTTTTCTTTTACAATGTACACACTACATGATTCACGATTCTTCATGTTTCATGTATCTGATGGATAAAATGAACGTAACCTTATTAGCAAAAAATGAAATGTTTACCAAAGGGTGAAAAACATATTATCAACTAATTCTTGCGAATTGACGTCCAACTTTACACAAACGTCAACATTTCGGAACATATTCATTCCTCAAGTTAACATTCTTGAAGGACTTTAAGTAAACAGTTACTTAAAACATTAGATTTACGGACATTTTTTTGTATGTTTCCTACTAATATTTATATATTAAGGAATAAGTATTCATCAAAACGAATTTGAAATTGTTGAACTGAGAGGGAAGTAGATTTGGGTATACTTGTATCGCTCCATCGATAAAACTCGGCAAAAATTGCCAGGAATACTAGTAATTATTTTTGCAAATTTTACTCATGAAGTCTGAAACCCGTTAAATTGACGGATATCGTAAGCCTAGTGTTAAGTTAGTCTCCTATCATACTATATTTGACTTACTCAACTATGTATACTTGAATAACCCTGTACGTGCAAAACAGTATCCCCAAAAATTTTACAAAATTGTACACCGTCTCTATTTTCAACGAAACAAATCATTGCATATATGCAAAATACAGTTCGATGAAAAAAGAAAAAAGAAAAAAAATAGAGCGCAACAATCGTGAAGGAGGAAGAATCAAATGAAGCTTGGCATGAACGTTGGTACCAATGGTGAGAGAGGTCCACATTTGGGGTGCGCCTACAATACTCGCTCTCCGGCATTCCTCGACGGGTTCGACAATGAACATTGTGTATCCCCCAGTGCGTTATAAGCGAGCAGCGACGCTGCGGGGCTTGACTTTATTTCTCGGCTCTCCTCTGTGCCCAGCCGCGAAAAGGGATATCATTGTTAAGAAGGGATAGGGCAGAAGGGTCTACGAAGCGTTACATCCGCTCATCGGCTGTTGAATAGGAATACTCTCCCCTCTTTTTCTCTTCTTTGCCCCTTTCTGTTCTGCGGTTCTATCCTCGTGAGGCACCCTAAGTCGCCAAGAATCTATTAGATTTGTCATAGCCGTGCACTGTGAATAGTCGCCGGTCAGATGATCCTTTTACGCCCATCTGTCTTCTTCTTTCATTCATTCGTCCCTCCATTCTGTGTCTCTCCTATCTCACCCACCCCACCCCCACCCCCTTCCGGCGGCCCGTCGTCGTTCATTTCGTCCATCCGTTTCTTTTCTTCGCCCTTATATATATTCGCCCTCCTTTTTTTATCCTCTCTCCTGCTCCCTGTCAGCCAACGTGCCTGCGAAAACGTAAGATGCAGCGTCAGAATTTGATCGTAAAGCCGCGCCACAAAAGGGAACCCCGATGATTCCTCGAAGTGTAATTGAGTTTGTTCTTGTTTGATTCGGCGTGTGGTCCCGCGCAAATGATCCTCTCTCGCGCGCCACCGTGGGCGACAACGCCACCAGCCGCCTCGATAGAGGGGGAGTCGAAATAAATCATTTTCTGCTCTTTTGTGCGCCTTCCTGCCCACTATCTCTTCCAGCCTGCCTATACTTTTCACCTTTAACGGCTCCGACGGTTGAAGACTCGATCTGTACAATTTTTATCCCCCTGTACATTTGAATGTGTTCGTTAATAACGTTGAATCGGTGTACGATTCTTCTGTTACCTTAACACTTGACCAACCGAATTGGGAGATCTCCCATTTTTCTCTGCGACAAAGCACTGCTATTGATTCTGTTTACCTTTGTTAGTAGTTGGTCTTGAGCCGGTGTTGATAAAAATTGTACCTTGGAAAAGCAGAAAATGCATTTGATGCACTGCGAACAATACTAGTTTAAGACCAACTAAATAACAAAAGCAAATGGAATCAATGGCAGGGCTTTGTTACGGAAATAATGGAAGATTTCCCCATTCGGTCGGCTAAGCGTTAACTTGACGAGAAATTGTTGAAATACAACCTTGTCTTCTTTGACACGGTTGATTCAGATGAAGTCAAATTTCACTTGTTTTAGTCATGTTTGTGTTCTGAAACAGATATGCGTATAAATAGATTAAGATAAAAACTCTACGCTCTTGAAGTAGTAGATGATCGAGAAAATGGTAAAGGCAGGGAATAGTAATAAAAGTTTCGATTGGTTAAGCTCAATGCTGTACTGGTGTAATTTTAACTGTAGATAGCAGTGCACCCAAGCAGATGCCAAGGCATCGCGAATGTGAATCTTTATGACGTCGATTGCACCTTTATGGCGTTATATTTTGGGGATCGTATCGAGGTCGAAGTCGACGTACGCATTCGGCGCGCGAAATTACAGAAAAGCATTAAGATTATAATGGGAAATTGCGAAATTAATTCGCATGCGTGTGTGACGCAATTGATTCGTGTTGTCTCGTTGACAATGACACAGTTCTTACTGAATCATCCTCCATAATTGTTTACAACATACGAAATTCTCTTTGCGTTTTCTGGTCCTTTCTTTTAGGTTAGATAATTTGCTTTCTCAAAAATAGAAAACTTTTCTCAGCCGTATACAATAACTTGAGTACACGACTGATGTTTATTCTAATATCTCTATAAGAAAATTCGATAAGAAGAGTGTTTGTTTCATAAACGAAGATGTGTAAGAATAAAATTGTACAAGTAGGAGATGTGCAGTTTGTAAGAATCGCGAGCTTTTTCCGCCAAGCGTCGCCCGACGCCGCGTTAACCAATCAGACGTGCGAGGGATTACCTTCGATTTGCTGCGCATCAGTGGCGCGCACGAATCGTATCGGAGACGAGTAAACGACGCGGGAAAGGATCGTTGTGCGGTTTATCGTCGGATTAGATCTTTTATTGCTAGTGTTCAGTTTCGAGACAGTCCATGAAAGCGAAAACGAAAAAGAAGATAAATAAAAACGTCTGTGGTATACCTGTATTCTTCGTTCACGCGTCAAGAAAGAAATGAAAGAGGGAGAGAGAGTGATGCTCTCCGGCGGTCTGCTCGCAAACAAAATCTGCCGTAAAATTCGTTTCGAGGCGGAAGATATTTTTCTTGGAAATGAATTCACCGAGCGTCGTCCACGACGAATGTGCATCCGGCTTAATGCCCTGCTGCAGAACGAAGAATGCCGCAGGTATCTCACGTGGAATCTGCGAAAGCGTCGTCCCCTCTCGCCTTCGAACGCGGGACGACGCAACCTCGGCCTCTCTTCGCCATTTTTCTTTTCTCACCTTAAGCCTCGCACGCACACACTTCTCTTGCTTCTACCCCCTCCCTGTATCCTCACGCGGTGCACGCCAGCCCCCTCCACACCCCCTTTGCGCCACTCCGTCACCGCAGCCCCCTCTATCCTTCTCGCTCCCACCATCTCGCACGTCGTTCGATCCCTCTTCCTCTAGGTTGTCCTCTTCTCTAGTCGACCGTACCCACGGGCAAAAAGTATAACGGCGCGGCACGACGATGAGACGACCGCGCCACGATGTCGACAGACTGTCCTGCGAATTTTTACAAGCCGCTTAGCAATTAGTCACCCCGTCTTGGGGACGATTTCGTAACGAGTTCGCCGCGCTGCCAGTCCCATCGGTGAAACACAGAGGACCGTGAGCAAGAGATACACACTCCACCATGAATCTCTTCTTCTCCCTCTTTCTTTCCTTTTTTTCTTTCTTTCACTCCTTTCTCGCCCATGGTTTCAAATCTGTATCCGGTCGATCTTTGGTGTTCGAACTGCCGAATAAAGGGAGAAAAAAGGAACGGTATTCGTTTCGAGAACACCCTTCGTGATTCTATTTTTAGATCTGAGGTGAGATTCAGGGGAGCAACGTCGAATCGTCCCCGTTGAAATTTTTGTGAGGAAAGAGCCTTAAGGCAGATTCGCAGCGTATTACGTTCGGAGTTAATCCCGAATTATATATTTCATTATCGATTTGCAGATATAGATTATGTGTAACTGCTTGTTCTTGAACGCGTGACTGGCATACGGCGGATTTACATTGTACGCATTTAACGTCTGCGTCATTTCGATGCGTGTCGTGAATCAACGAGAACCGAATGGAAACCACCACGATCGCGCCTCCATTCACAGTATCGCGCTCCGCTCATTGATATATTCCCATGGATACTTATCTCTCGAGTATCCGGGAATTCCTCTTTGCCACTTAATGCTGCCGTAAAACGGCTGCAATATTCTTTGCTCTGTGTTCTTCGTATTACATCATTGGTACAAAAAGCCGACATCAGATTTTGACGCAATATTCCATTTTTTTCAAAGCCTTGCTCGTCAGACTAGCGTCTAAGACTGTCGTGTCGTGCTGATAGAAATGCGCATAAAATCACGTATAAAATATTCACCAGTATGTATTAAGAACGAATGTGAAAGCAGAAGTCGTATAGTTGTTTCAGTTGACGTGGTAATCAGATCTGTGAAATGAAACAAGTGTTTTTCTGTCCTTGAAAGAATTCCTATTTTGTAACTTCTGTTTCCTAAAATATGAAAGTGCGTTGAATGCCATAGTTGGGGGAGTTTCTTCAGTCGATTACGTTAATTGAACAGCCATAACAAAGAGGACTATGCGAGTACATGTGTGCACACAAATTGGAAACCCGCGCATCTCCCAGGAGCGCCACCTTTTGCACTTTCCAACAATCAGTAACCGCGCGCAAGAAGGAATCTGGTAGTATTACTCGCAAGGCATTCGTTTTCTATTTCGTAAAGTTAGGGTGGAGCTTTTAGAGTTGAGCGAGGATTACGTTGCTATGTGTCTGTAGCAATTGTTTTCACAAATGCTAGCCATATGTAATCATAGAAATACCTACTATCTTGATTCGTATATATCAAAAAAGCGTAACTTAGTATACAGATATACATGTCAAAATATTTTTAATGTAATCGTGGAAATAAGAAAAGTATGGGTGAAATGATGAAACGATAAAACGTTACATTTCATGGTTGCTCCTCTCTGATACCAATGTATCCGCCACGCTTTAGTGGTCGCATAGATTTTGTAGTAGTGGTGCGCCGGCAACCGAGTTGCAATGGTGGTGGGAATCGTGATAGTAGTGGTGGCGAGATAGTGGGGGGGAGCACCCACACGCGCGGCGCACTCTCGCACACCTCTTGGTCACAGAGCAACAGTCATTCGCGACACCCACCGCGATCGAGGTATAATACTTAGTGGACGACACGAGTTCTCTCGGTTTAACCCCTGTTCTTTCTCTCTGTCGTTTCTTTACACGTGTATAATATACATATGCATGTATATACGTATATATACGTATATGCATCTCTCAATTGGCAGCACTGGGGGAAGAGAAGCTAGACGGAACACGTGAACGTTGTATTCTCCATTCGAGATCCGTGCATCCGTGTATATAGGGATATATAAAGGAAGTGTGCACGCGCGCGCGTACTTGCACGATACACGGTACATCGAGCACGTAAACGCGTACGCGCACACGTAGATGCGAACACGGGTCCCCGTGTGGCAGCGTGGTCGGCTATCCCCATAAAAGCGACAGACTCGACCGGCTTGCGGACAGTTGTCATCGTTGGCTACGTCGGTACAACGTGTCTCCTTGTGCTCTAACCGTGTTACAACTGCATACTCGAGATATATTGGGGTAGTTACTTTTTCGACACCGAAGTAACACAGATTTCCGTGTAAACTTTTCTGGTGTAACATCCCCTTGTATACCTTGCGCAAGTTATAAGACGGAATGCACACGTTTGTTGAATCCGTGACGACAAATAGCAACGGCAGGCAAATAGTGAACAGAGACAGTGTGAACTGGTTGTTCGGAGAATCGTACTATGTTCTTCCCGTAATCGAACGATTGATTTCGAGAGACGAAAGAGAAAAAGAGAATCGATAAGATCGGCCGTTCCGTTTATTGTTGGTAGATAACACGATATCTCGAGTAATCATCGCCAAAAATTGACGCGGTTATAATCGATCGATTTACTTTCGTTCATTTTATACAAATCTAAGTCAAGAAACATCACGACCAACTGTTTGTGTTTGATGGATTCTTTTGATATTCTTTCGCGAACCACGATGTGCATCGCACGTGGTTGAAAACTATTATAAAAGAAGAGACGAGGGCCGGTAATACAAACGCCAGACAGAGCGACGCTTTCGCGAGTAAAGCTGTGTCCTCCTGTCCCGTCTTTTGTGTGTACAAATAACTTACACGTAGAGGCGTGCGCGCGCGCGCGCAGTCAATCGTATACACGTATACCACGTACACGTAGCTGGTGGACGACACGCGTATACGAAAACGAAAAAGCGATTCGTTGTGGCGCAAGCGCGAAAGCAGAAGCTTTTTCGAGCGAGCCAGCCGAAGGAGAGACGACGGTGGTGCCGATGATCAGATACATCGGATTCAGTGGCGGTACGGGCGTAGAGAGCAAGTCGAGAGTAACAGCTTCCCACCAGTCAGTCACTCACGATCGGCTAGTCAGTCACGGCAGTCACGCGCTGACTGTGTCAGACGCACGCTGGTCTGTTGGTTCGCGTAGAAAGAGGCCGGTAAACCAGCGAAATATAAACGGGTGAGAAAAGGATTTAGTGGCGACGGCCCGCTAATTGGAAATTGTGCGATCGTAATCCGACTAGTTACAGGGGACGGTGTATATACGGGCACGCAGTATATCACCACGCAGGCGCGATGCAACGTTTCACGAGCCGCCTCGTCGAGATTTGGTGTCAATGATCACGTTCGATACGGAGAACCGGCGAGTTGAACGCGAGAAACGACAGCAGTCTGTATGTTCTGAACGAATTTTATCGGTGTTAAAAATGATCGGGAACGACTGTTGATTTTTGCCGGATAATCTTGTGTTTTGTTCGTGCTCGTTTGTTTCTTCACAAAATCAGTTCATGCTGGCGTTGAAGTCGCGGTAAATCGAGGGATAATCGTGGCTGTGTCAAATGAGTATACCGGCATTGTTGCATTGCAAAGAAAGAGACGACAACCCGTATATACGAGACTGCCCGTAGGTAAAGAGAGTTAGTAGTGGTATAGAGGTGCGTGGAAGAGTGCGCCGGTTAAAACGGTGGCGGAGAGAAGAAGAGAGAGAAAGAAGAGTGCCAACAAGCACGGCAAGGCTTCGCTCTTTCGTGTCCCTCTCGTGTCTCGAAACTCGTCGCTCGTTGTGTATCGCCTTATAAACCGCGCGCGCAGTAACACGGAACGCGCAACGGCGACGACGAGAACGGGAAAGAAGAGCGGCGGGGGACAAGCAGAGTTAGAGTCGCATGTATATACGAACTCTCTGTGCACTCGGTAAAAGAGAAAAAGAAACAGCGACAACGCAAAAAAGTAGACACAGACGGACAAAGAAGGAGGAAAGTGTATGTTATAGAATGAAAAAAGAAAAAAGATAAATAAATCTCCATATGTGTACTGGAGTTGGCTGAGGGAAAGAAAGAGAGAGTGAGAGAAAGACTAACGAACCTGCGTGTGTACCTTAGCCTATTAAGCCGTCGGATGCGCTCGTTCAACGTGTCTTGAACGGTGCACGATACCTCGTCGCGTTATCTGTAGTAAATATTGCGGCTACACACGACCTCTCTCTTAGCCCACCGTCTGATTGTTTCTAATCATTATCATATACACGTTCGCGCAACCTGTGTATATGCAATATCATCGTATTTGCCCGTTGTCTACTTTTCCGTGATTTCAAACATTGTTGTGGTACTTCATTATGTCATTATATCGTTAATATTATTGCCCGTGAATGATTTCTTTCGTATCGACGTTGTGTATTGTCACGCGCTACACAGGGTTGGTAAAGAATTACGGAAAGTGATGTGAAACAACAGGCAGTGCCATAGAGAGTGCAGAAAGTTTTGTGTAGTGAACGGTTGTTAATAGATCAGTGCCTGCGTCTCCGAAGAACAGACAGAGAACGAAAGAAGAAGAAGAGACTATCAGGAGACAAACAACGTGTGGAACAGCCAGAGTGAAAGAGATAGAAATAGAAAACACGAGAAAGAGAAACGTGTAAGCGGAAGAGAAACGAAGTGAAGCGCGCTATATACGTTAGGCACCCGTGCGCGAGTGCCAGCGACGACGCGTCGAATTGAAGGTGCGCGAGCGCAGCAGAGGAAAAGAGATAGATAGATATTCGGAACAGCAGCACCGCGGACTTTTTAAAAACTATCGAAGATGCATATCTACGGTAGCCTACTGTCGATTTTGCTCGTCATTGTTTCCTGTCCTGTGACTGTTCGCGCACGCAGGGTCGCTCCTTTAATCGAGGAGGACTGGGCAAGGAGACCCCATCGTGCTGCCGGTAAGCCACCATTTCTTTTTATTTCAATTTTGCACTTTCTCCATCTTCCTTTGTGCCTATCTCCGCATTTCTTAGTCCGTTACACTTTGGTATCGATCGATTTTGATCTCATTCGATGGAAAGGAGATGTTGATTCACAACTGCGATGATATTGGTGCACACCGGTATGCCTCGGCTTGATGGCTTCTTTTGCTGTCGTGATTTCGTCAGAAATACGAACAGTTTCTTTTCCTTTAAAGGTTAGAGAACGTTCGAAAATACTGGGCTTTGCTGTGCGCCTGTCGAGCGGCGGACGGTAGTCCGTCGCATTTACGTAACGAGAGAGGCACATGAAAAAGGCGGGAATCGAACTCCTCGATTGTCTACTCTAAATTTGTATCACGTGACGTATTCGCCCTCTCTTTTGCCGGCGTTCTTATCGTAGTTAGTTTCTTCTGAAGTTGCTACATGCGTTTGACCGCCTAACAGATTCCGTTTTATCTTAAGTATGTTATTTGTGCAAGTACCATCGTGTTTTTTTTCACACAGTTGTAACTATTACATTAGTGTATTTAAACAAGAGACAAAAGATGACTATTCATGGATGAAACAACCAGGCAGGAAGTACTGTACCGGTTCTTAAACACCTCGTACTGACCTAGATGTCTGAACGAGTTAATGGATGTGTATTGTACTTGTCGTGCAAAGCTACGATATGAACGTCGAAACCTCTGTCTCCAGTAGGTTCGTCTTTCAAATTCGTTGTATACCCTTATTCTATAGACGTAAGAATATGTTTGATTTTGTTTAACAGTTGGTATTATGTTCCATTACAATTGGTTAATCGTTATGGTCAAATTTCCAATAAGTATTTATTTAGGTGTCTGATTAGTTAAAGCAAAATGATTTGACTCGACTTGATCACAATTTGTTGTGTTGCAAAACATGCGCACGAGGTTGAACAATTTTTGAGGAAAAATGTTTTCAGCGAGGAAATGCGGTTGTATAGCCAGGGATTAATTACAGTTGCTTCTAGATTACGTAGCGTAATACTTACCTTTAATAACGATCGAGTTACCAATGAGATATTAAATTCAAGCTCTAGTAATCAATTGAATGGGGGAACACCGAAAAACTGACAGAAACATACTAAAATTACGGTTATGCTGCTATTGCCAGAGGCGACAATTTTCGAT
Source organism: Tetrapedia diversipes (assembly GCA_033822845.1). NCBI lineage: Eukaryota > Metazoa > Arthropoda > Insecta > Hymenoptera > Apidae > Tetrapedia > Tetrapedia diversipes. The sequence continues at coordinate 1,384,532 of JAOPTO010002356.1, forward strand.
ATAAATTAAATTTGAATAAAGATGAGTTAATAATACTCGCATAAATGAATTTGACAAGTATTTTATTTGTGTGCTACAAATAGTGTACAAGTATATAAACAATTTTCCCTTTAAATTTGTGATAAACGTTAAAAAAATCCGTAGCGTTCGAGTAATTAACGATAAGTGTCAAAATTCATAAAAATGTAAATATATTTATACCGGAAGTGTTCACTTCTGGCATTTACGTCATTCACCATTTCAGCATTTCAATTATAATATCTAGCCTGTTCGATGAAATTAGTCGCTTAATCGAGCATTTAATTAAATTTACTAATGGGTAAAAACAGGTTTTCCCCAATCACCAGAAAGGGGGTTAGGTGAATGCGTGGCACGCGCGTTCCCGGCAAAAATTCATAGCGCATGCGCATACCTCAGTTGAAGTCGCGTTATGGTGTGCGTTACGCGGAATCGTTCGTTTATTTCTTTTCGCTGTTTCGTTCGTGAATTAGACGAATACCGATCGAATCGAACAAGTATCGAGGAACAATATTGTTGGAGGCTCATTTTATAAAGGAACGCACTCGGCAAGTCATCGCTGACGTTATTTTTCAGCGGGGATGCACAATATAATTTATACCGTTCATTCGAGAGCTTGTATCTGTAAACACAGTTGGCGCAACGATATGACGATGCACGTTACGTTGACACTTTTTTTTTTTTACAACGACGCGTTTCGTACAGTGACTTCGGCGCACGGTCGTCTGTGTAGTAGTTTTCTTTTCTGTGTTGCATCGTTTAGATTACGTGTATGTAGGAACACCCGATAACCCGTTTAATTGCACCCACATACCGTGAGCAGTTTACGTTCGAGTTGAATAACTTCTCAACTATACGTTGACCCGAAACTCGTAAGAAGGAGAAAGAGTGCGAGGTCTGAGATCGCGAGCTCGAGCTGCCGGGGATTTCAGTGCGGTATTCAGTGGTAATTAGAAAGCACAATTTTATTAATCTTGTTGTAAATGCTAGGTGTTCGAAAAAGGTTTCATTCTTTTACGAAGAAATTGTAAGATGTGTATTAACCTATAATATAACCTATTAAAATAAATGAGAAATCTTCGAAAAGTATTAATTGTAAAAATTGATTATTTCCAAGTTTTCACTTTATCTGTTTTAACGGGCATCGCGAAAATTCGAAAATCCCAAATTTTGTTTATAAAATGTCCCGTACAAACGGTTCATTCGTTCGAACAGATTTTCCAATCGGTTTCACGAAAGAACCGATCGGTACAAGTAGCTTGTCCCTCTCGTTATCTCCGTAAATAATAAATAATTGATTTTACGTAACTGTTTATCAATTGACGGAGCAAATGATCCGTTGCAAATGAAATTCTAGATGATATCTGTCAATCGCGCCGTTGTACTACATCTCCAGAATGGCACACATTGTTCTTCGAACGTTCGTGAATAAAGGAACATACGAGAGCTTGTCTATATCTGAACGGGAAAAGATTTAGCCGATTTGGTGATCTCGGTTGAAACGGGGACAGTGTTTTGACACTTTGATGCTTTACTTGAAAGATTGCACTTTACTTTAAATCTTTATATACAGGGTGAGTCTCACAGTTTCTGATCACCTCGAATAACTTGCGGGTTATTTGTTAGGTGTAGAAAAAAGGGTTACAAGTAAAGTTTACACATTAAATAATATAAATATTACAATACTATAGGTCTCCGTTATAAAATATTATAGTACTGTAAGTCCTCCTTGATAATATGCATGTTTTATTTTCCTATAATCTATTTTTTCTATTACAAATACCCAACTTCCAAGTTACTTTAGGCGATGAAAATTTGCGGCTCACCCTCTATGTCACAAATAAATTTATTTAACCCTGAAATTTTGAGTCTGATAGAAGTATTTGATAAAACTTTGTGGATATGTAGATCGCAATATTATACATATGAATTAATCTCTTCTTTTCATCTAAACACTATTTTAAAGGGATGAAACTAGCGTTGAAGTTTCTGAGTTTTCTCTCATTTTTTAAACATAACTTTGTAACGGTACTTGATGAAGCAAAACCTTTCAAATAGAAAATGTTTAATTTCTAATACTCTATGGTCCTGTTATAAAAAAAAGAACACAGAAAAGCTTGTACTCAAAGCGTGAAAAATCACTGAAACTTTGAAATTCGTTATCAGTTCCTTTACAAAATATTTAGCCGCCAAGAAAATTGCTCCACTCAAGGTACACCATGCTCTGTACACGCATAAAGTTTCGTTGAAATCAGAATTTCAGAAGTAGATGAATTTCTTTATAATATAGTATACTTTTTTGGAGCCAGTGTACGTAGCTAAAGAACAACCGCGTAATTATATAAACGTTACGTTAAAATACAGAAATTACTTTGATTTGACAAAACCACTTAGCATAGAAGTGGTATAATTTATATGTTTTTTTTACTTCTGCCTCGAGGTCATTCGCGTGTAGCTGATAATCGTAAGGAATCAGGTTAAAGTGGATACAGTATTTTTCACTTAAAACTCGCTTACGGATTCTGGTCATAGAATCCGCCAATAAATTGTTCGCCTTTACTTTCGCGTTACGATAAGTCACAGTCGGGCATGCTGGGAATATATTATATATCGTAGTCCGTGAGATTTTCTACGCTCGTGTTACTTGCCCCTGCCGAACTTACCGTTTGGTAACAATATGTATGCCCGATTGCGGAACTCTGTTTATTGTTACGCGATGTTTGTCGCATAATTGCGTAATGCCTTTGCAGTTTCGATTGTACAGCGTATCTTCTCGAGCCTTCGCGAAGAGCGCGTAGAACAAGGCCGGCTCGCGAAGACGTGGCGTTAATTCCTAATACATGAAACAACCGTGTTCGATCGAGCAACTTTTGTACCGTGTACAGTAACGGTCAAAAGTTTAACAGTAGGTTAACGTGAAATTGACGGGTTTCGAATTTTATGAGCAAAATTTACAAAAACTACTATTGTTGTTACTATGTAATTACTGTTGTTTCTAGCAATTTTCGCGAATTTTTATCGATGGAGCGATACAAATGTACCCCAATCCTCTCAGTTCTGCAATTTCAAATTCTGTTTGATGTATACCTTATTCCTTAGTATTTTATTTATTTATTTATTTATTTATTTGTACATAATTCGTACCTTTCGGTTTTGGATGGCTTCCGGTTACACTTTTCTTATTATTTAACTATATATATCGGACCTTAACCTAACCTACCCGTTTACCCTACCCTATTCTAATTATTATTTTATAATAGTAAATTAGAAACAATAACTTAATCTACAAATAGAATACATCAATGAATTTAAACACTCGGATGTCTACTTTTGTTCCTTAGTATATGTATATTGGAAATAGATATACAAGAAATATTCGTAAATCTAGTGTTAACAATTAACCAACCTCTGCCATTGATTCTATTTACTTTTGTTATTGGTTACTCTTGAACTAGCGTTGAATGTATTAAAAATTGTAAAAATTTGGAAGAACAAAAAAATCACGATACCGATTACTAAACCGCGAATTCTTGTGCGAATTCGTATTTTTATAAACGCATAAAAGAGATAGAGGCTAAGTGGAGATACGTTTTACCCTGTAAACGTAACAACGCCCACTTGTTTTTGCAAATTAAAATCTTCTATAAACACATTAGAATCCTTGATCTACCAATTACTATTTTTCTCTTCATTCAAACTTTCTCGATTATTCGAACTAATAGAAAGTTTGATCCATTAAGACAAGCTTATCTTACAAAACATCAGAAATTGATGATCGACAGTTTTCACGAAATCAAACGTACGGATAGTTCCCGAAGAATGTTTAATCTTTATTTTATTTTCAACAAATTTACTTCAATCGATGTGGCTCGATAATCGATAGAAAATAAGTTAAGGGACAACGGATAGAGCTGTACAACTTTCGTTTCGACGGTTCTGCGGGCAAACAGAATGCGATCTACGATACAAAACTCGGTATCCAGTCGCGTTAGCCGTGGATCGCCGCAGAGAGATCTAAGTGGTTCGTTCTTCTTTATAAGGATCTAGTAGTGTCCAGTATCGTCTGTAGCAGCAGCAGCAGCAGCCCCCCCCCTCCCCCCTCAACCCCTCCCTCTATCTCTCTCCCCCTATTTCTCTCTTTCTCTCTCTCTCACGCTCTCTGATGTCCGTTATAGGCTTTCTTACTCTCGTTTCGTACCTGTTCCACGGCTACTGCCTTATCTAGCCTGTTGTCCGCACGTTGGATAAGAATCCGCCACCTCGAAAACCGTATTTTGATCGCGGTGGTCTAAATGGAACGCGAGAACCGTCGGGCGACCGATTTTATTGCGGAGAGTCGTCGTGGCGACGGGACAATCGAGAAGAGCGCCTCTAGATACCATTTTATCGCCAAGTGACATCACATTGCAACAACACTTTATTCGGTTATCGTGGTAACAATAAAAACGGGAGCAACGATATCTCGCCGTGGAGCAAATTAACCGATCGTTCTTAATGTTCGTATCTCGGTCGCCTCTCGATTTCATAGAACGAGAAAACCAGCTGTGAATAACAACCGTGCAGCTTTCGGTAGAAATTACGATTCGTAGCTCGGCGTAGATCAACAATTTTTTTTTTTTTAATGTCCGAAACAACGGTATTTGTAGAGATGTGAAAATTAGACGGTAACAAATTAATTTATAATTTTGTACGATGAACGCTTCGTATAATTATGTTAACACATTCGCGACCGCTGACGTGAATTCACGTCGATAATGATTCAGCGCAATAATAATAAGTGTTCTACTGTAAATAAAGTTAAGGAGAGTAATAGGACTGAGTATAGTTAACCCTTTGCACTCGAATTTAACCCTTTACCGCATATGGGCCCATATATGATATTGTAGTTTTGATTCAATTTTATTTCCAAATTAAGTATTATAAAATAATTCAAACTATTTTAATCCATCAAATATATATTTAGCAATAATAAAACGCGAAAAAATTGTTTATGATTTTATGATACTTAAGTTAGAAATAAAATTGAACCAAAACTGCAATACCATATATGGGCCTATATGCGATAAAGGGTTAAGAGAGAGAGCGTCACCCAAATGTGGGTGACGTGGTGACAAACGTGTTGAATGAACAGTTTTCCGCTGAAATTCAGCAATTTCCGTTGCTCGAGGGTAATAAAATACAGGAGGGAAAATCCGTGCAAAAAGCTCCATCCATAAATAGCGTTGCGTTAAGGTTTAGTTTCCTTAAGATCTTCGATGCAATTAAGTTAACAGTACAGGCAAATTGTGACCGTGCCAGTGGTGGAAGAAAATGTCGAATATCTTGGAAAGAGCACGTTCTTGGTCGTTCAGCAAGATAGAGGAAATAAAAGTGGATTAGCCGTAAACGTTCTGCCTGTTGCCGGTAGCCGGACCCGAACGGGAGAATACAAGGGGGAATTCCAGGACCAACGGGTCCAGCCAGTACACAACACCTGTGTGTACCTGTGCTCGATCCACCTTGATTGATTTCTGGTGGCCGTGAAGCTAAATACACGACTACCTGTCAACCCTAATAATTTCCAGCTGTTTTCGGAACGTGGATACTTGCACACCTGGAACTTGGCAGTTTCGAACACAACGACGACATTCTATTCTCCTTTGATCCCCGTAGTTTTGAATGGTTGCCGAAGGTAACTATTTGGAAAATTAACGGCGGAATAGGATTACGAGACAATAAGGCTGGAACGTTTGACGAACCTTCGGTTCTAAACGCGTAAACTCAGGTTTAGGGATGTATGTACCAGGTGGTAGCCAATAAAAACGGAGAAATTTTTCATTCCGAATGCTTCTCATTCTATTTTGCTGCGTGCTGTGGTCCTAAACACAAAGAACAAAAAGCTTTCTGATCTGTGAGGTTAAATAAAAAATACTTGGGGAAAAAGCATACATGTTCATTAATATCTGTCGTGAGTAACACTGTGTTAGTCGGTAAAGAACATTAAGGAATAGAAAAAAAATTTATTCTGTTGTAATTTATCAGTCGATACAACAGATGTTATTTGCACCCTAAGCATATGAGCGCATACCCGTGTCACAGTCTACCTGTCTCAATTAGTCAGAGTAATCCGTGTCAGCCTCTCGTTTCAAATCGCATTAATTCTATTTTTCGTAAGTCCCCACTGGATACAGCTTCAATGACCAGAGTATGTATAGCCGATGATTCATGTATTTGCGAGGATTAAGCTCTTCGCTTCGCGTATGCAAGATTGTCTCGGCTAAAGAGCTAGTTTTCCTTAACACCGACATTTCTTGCCCGTGGCAATGTCATTTCTGTACAATTACAAGAGTTTTCATTTCATCTTCATTCTTCTCTTTCGTCTCAGACTCTCTTGCTCCTCCCCGCTTTCTTCCTCCACTGCGGTCACCTGCTTAACGCAGTACGGCTGGCGCTAATCTCAATTAGTCCTTATTGCCGGCTTGGCGACGCTGGCCGATGGCGGGTTTCATGCACGGACGCGACTTAATGCGTCCGCTGCGACCTCACACGAGCATTTCAGATACGCGAGACCATAGAGAGACAAACGATGCGAGCAAGTCGGTAAGCTAGAAAGAGAGAGAGCGAGAGTGGTGGGGGCTGGTGAGAAAGGGGAGAGAGAACGGTTTGCCGAGCTTCGAGAGTAAGACCTACCTGAATACCGCCCGGGGTGCTGGCGGGGGTTGTTCATCAAGAAATTATCGGGACTAAATAAATCGGAGAAATGGATAATTAAGGCAAAACGGTAGCGTGGAAAGATTGAAACTCCCTGTGAGATACAGATATACACAGCGATCTTGGTTGAGAGTATTTTCTTTTCGTATTTCTTTTTCCTTCTGCAATGATACTGAAACGTTAGGTGCGCGTGCAAGTTGCCCGTTTTTTTCGGTCCTTCGATCCTTCATTCTACATATATATACAAAGATAGATATTTGTATCTGCTGTCTACTCGAAGTTGTTGGAATCATGTGTCATTTACGTCGCAACGTCGTTAATTTACAAATCGATTTGCCGCGCAGCCTTGATAACACAACTCACGGTATAACCTACACGAGGCTGTCTCGACAACTGTTACTATACTTAAGACACAAAAATGCGACATTCCATGGAAGAAAAGGAAATGAAGGTCACCTTGAAAGCCGCCAGTATCGTTACAAAGAGATCACCATGTTCGACTCTCCGGTGTCCTACCGATCAACTTCCGGGAAAATCAGTATTTATGTTGTTTCAGTTCAGCATTTTTATACCCGATTCTTTTATCGTATAATTACCGGAAATATAACTACGCGTGGAATTAGTAGGGAATACGCCAAGGTATGCTATGACCCTCCCACCAACTTGTTTCGTATTTTACGGGACGAAGTAGCAACCCGTAGTGACGCGTGCTTAAAGGTTTTCTAAGGTCTCGCGTAAATGGATCTTATTCACGTGCGGCGTAATCTTTTCCTCTTTATCCCCCTTGTCCATTCTCTCTTTCTCTCTCTCTCCGTTCCTCGTAACAGCCGCAGCACACTCACCGCGATTCTCGCAACACGATTCGCGGCTAATTGGCTGCAGCCACGAAGACAACGTAGTCGTTGTGTATTAAAGAAGTTTAGCGAGCCGATGTATGTTTTAAAGTAGGTAAATCGCAACTGCGACTGCGACTGCCTCCGGCGTCGCTGACCACGCGAACACGCGCGTCCGTTGGGGCTCTCTCGCCTAACGAACGGGTCGCGATTCTGCTATTCGTCGACCCGCGGTAAGACCAAGGCCTACCACCTTCGTAAAGCGAGTAGTTTGCCCTTGTACGGGGAAGAGCCCGCGACGCTTGCGTGGTGGTGGAAAAACGGTGACGATACACCGTCGCGACGGACGCCACATTCTCGTGTGTCAGAGTTTCTCGAGCATTAGTCCGTTCACTGTAAAATTTGTTGTTTCACATATTCTATCATCGTTACTCAACGGTTTGAGAATGAATTCAAGATGAATCTCGTGCCTAGCTCTCATTTGTATCAATTATTCGACCGAGTCAGGACGAAACGCAACGTGAGATTTTTGCTGTTACCTTGCATCTCGAGGGTTTCAATTATCGATACATTCCTCGAACAAGAATAGTAGTATGTAAATCTGTTCGACGATATCGATTGAAAAATTGAGCATTGCTCACTTTGACGCAAAACGGTTACGCGCACACAAATGCATCGGAATTAATGTGAAATTACGATTTATGGAATTTATGAATTTGTTTTTAGACTTTAAAGCGGATAGTGTCGATAAAAATTTTGTTTATTCGGTCTCAAATATTTGTTGAGATGCGAATAGCTAAGTTTCTTCTAAAACTGACATCCTGTACTATAACATGTCATCATGTAAATGAAGTCTGCTGCCGACAGGACGCGAAATAGTCGGTAATCCAATTTTCAATTGGTCTCTTGAAACGCTATTTGCAGGGCGGTCGTTTCTCTTCGGTCCAGCGCGCCCTATGCGGCTGATCTCTGTACCACTATGACACACTCGTCGTGCACGCATCGTCGCGTCAATGGTGCCCACGATGTAAATTCTATTAGGTCCATTTCGATCCCATTGTCTGTCGAGTTTCAATCCAATAATAGAGTGCGATCGAATAAACAGGGCACGGCTTGCCCTTGATATATCGACCTCCTTACGAAAGCTCGGACGTATTTTTAATTCTCGAAATCACTTGACCGGTAAATGCGATTGTTTTCTCGCATTACAACACGGGGGCACGGTCGCGTGAAATACATGATCGGTTAACTGATTCGCTTTAGATATTTTTTGTATTGCGATATTCTTTGGTGCCGTATTTTATTTTTGTCGATGTAACGTATATCACGTATTCTGAAATGGTTTTACATTTAATACTTCCTATTTTTTTTTGTTTCTATTTTCATTGAACAACCATTTTACTAATTCATTTGTTGTCACAAATTTTATTTTTATTCACGACACAGACATAAGAAAATTCTTTGGGTATTCAAATTAATATTACATTTGGTTTGATTCGGATTTCCCGTAGTTTTTTTCCACCTAAAAATGGATTGCTGTAATCGACACGTGTATAAATATTTACATCTCATACGGTAGTAATATTGTATCGGCAAGAGAAGATTATATAACATATCGTTTAGATGGTATCTTTCACAGTTTTAACTTCTTAATGGCGACACTATATCGAGTTCAAGATTTTATCAAGATATCAAAAGAAGTAAAAGCAATTCAAAGATTTATCATTCGCAATCTTTTTCCAATCTACTTAAGGTATTAATATGTGTTAATTAGTTTTTAAAAATAACCAAAAACTGATTTTATTATTTCATTTTTACTTTTTATCCTACGCTAGAAATAAAAAATAATGAAGAACGTTAAAAGTTATATAAAAATGATGCATTAGATATGAAATAATTAATGTTTGAGAGAGAAAATCTGATGTATAGTTTCATGTATTTTCAATTGGTTTCATTTGCCTTTCTCCGTATCGTGTATCAAGAGTTCACGTGGTAGTCGATGTTAATCATGCCACTCTACATCGCGCGGGTACGGTTAATCGTATGACAAATATATAGACATCTATATTCACTTGGCTCGAGTCGAAGAATTTATATAGGGAGGAATGCGCGAGACTCAGCACACCTCAAAGGATCATACGTGTCGAGTCACGTGTGTTTTGCCGGGACGTGCCTCTCGATTTATGAATAGGTCCCTCTTTGCATTCGACACCGGCACGTGAGAACGCTTTGAAGAAGTGGTGAAAATAAAAGAAATGGCGCTCTTGGTGTGACTCTCGTGATTTCGTGCAACTGTCGCTGTCGAGAAATAGTTTGCTTTTCGAATAATCTAAAATAACTCGGCTGAGTCGAAATTGTGGTTAAAATCAGAAACGGCGGGACTAAATTACAAATTTTCAAATAAATTCGAATCACTTCGTTCAAAATAAACAGTGCTAAATGTAATTTTTATTAATTTATATTCTACAAATTGTTCCTCATAATTCTAAATAACGAAGTAATGGTCTAAAGATCTCCTCTCCCGCCCCCCTGCGCGCTTTGTCATGGCATGCGAATTGCCAAGCGAATTGTTTACCAATCGAAAGTGAGGTTATTTGCAAACGAGCGGTTGTGATATGATAAACACAAGTGTCGCGCGATGTTTTGACTTGCCCGAATACTTCGGAAACACGATATCTCGCGCTTGTTTATTTTAAGAAATCCGTCCCCGCGTGCCGGTGTACGCATCTCCTGAACAAGAAAATCGGACAAATTTCTCACGGTGTTAATTGAAATTGCATCGAATATTAGCTGACAATTTTGAAACTTTTATGCGGTTTGCGTACTTGTCATTTGGTTACGTGTTTTAGTCAGTAATTTTTGCTTTTCCATCGCGGAGAGATTTCTCCGACGGCCAAGATAGCCGTTGCTGACTCTCTCCTCTCTGTTCCTCTCCCCCTCTCTCTCTCTTTCTCTCTCTCTCGTGCCGCGCGAGAAAGGCTGCATTGCCGAGGAGAAGATCGCGTATATTTAGACGGGCTGCAGACACAAAACGACTTACCACCACCATCGCGACGGTTTCTTCGTTCCTCTCTCTCTTTTTTGCCCGATGTCTTCGTCGTGCGCGTGAGCTGCTCGCGTTTTTTCCGCGTTTTATTTCTCACCACTTTAGCAATCGCGTTCAATGAGCCGTATCGCGTCAAATCATGCTGTGACGAGTTTGTCATGTGCGTTGTTTTCTCTCGCGAAACCTTTTTCTCGTTTAGTCTATCCACGCCTTGGAGAAATTCGTGCTGGAAACGCGCGTCGGTAAAAAGAGCGAACAATTTTCGATACCTAGTCGGTAATTTTTTGTCCAATGAGCAGCGAGCCCTGGTGTTGCATTCGTGTGCAATCATTCTGTGGAACCAGTTAAAAGTTTAAACTGGTGGACCGAAAAAGGAATGCATTACCGAACAAGGGTAACGCGTTTCTGTTTTGAGGTTAAGCTAGAATCAAACGAGAAAAGATCGCGGGACAGAAAATGTAATTTTTTGTTCGTTAAAGGATAGATGGTATATCGACAAACACGGTAAATAATTAAATGTAAATAGAATTATGCAAACAGCGTTGATCTAAATGAGATTTGTCCGCGGTCCTCTAACCGTTCATTAAAACGCAAGCACGATGTTATCTGATTGATGATTGAGTGATACCGACCGGACAGGGCACGGCAGGATACACAAAATAGCTTGTCTGCTCGCATTACCTGTCGAAAACTATTTAGGTGTGGTTTCACGTTTAATGCAGTCTACCACCACTGCACCGATTAGTTTTGGTGTTAATATAAAGTTTTCGATGAATCGTTGTAAGTTGTACAGTGAGATATTTCGGATGAAATTACTCAAAGGGTAATCACATTCGAGTAAACTTCAAATAAACTTCTACGGTTCGAATAAACACATTGAAATAGAATAATAATCGTCGTGTAATAATGCAGCATTGTAACATTCCGGAATCTCGAGTCCATATCGCTTGGTGAGGAGGTAATACTGTAATTTGTGGACGAGCCAGCTTGTTCACTGGCAATGCGCGCGGTGACATATGATGACACACTATGACGCTGCAGTATCGCGAGGTCCATCGGTGATCTGCGTCATTCATCCTCGTTAATAGATGGCGAATAGCGCCAATTTTGATCCGCACGCGACCCGTAAAAGTAACCATGCTCGTTATTACACTTCCGACCGGCACAGGCGCTGACTTGCAAGATTATCCGGTTAACTATATAAATTCGCTAAGCCAATGATTACAAACGTGTTAGCCGTCACGTACGTATTTCTTGCACCTTTTTTTTTTTTATTTGTTTTCCGTTTTCTAGTATGCGAGCAAAGGATGCTAAGAGGTTAGGTATTTCAAATAAGAGAAAGAATCAATGGGCGCGAAAAATGAAACTACATCGGGAGGGTTGGAACAGCCGCTAGTTCGGACATTATAAATCTAATATCACAAAATCGTTTATTTGTCGGTTTTGCTATTTTACACAGTAAATATTTCCAAGGTCACCAGACACAACGAAACGAAATTCCACGTTACGTATGTACGGCATGCATACCGAGTATACATGTATGGTGTCGTGCACTATACGTGTTCACGGGATCCGCTCTCACCATCAGGTTCTCATGTACGACTGTACGGTGGCCGTTCGTTATATTCTTTTTCGTTCGATGACGGCCCCTTTCTCCGTGTTCTCTTATCTCGCGATGGAATCGTGAAATTTCTCTTACCAGCAACAACCGTGTTGCTGGCGCCATCAATGAATTCTCCCGGCGGTGTGAAATGAAGAAAGAAGCGCTAAGCGCTAAGTCCAGGAACGAGGGATCGCATGCACGGTTCCAGTTAGTGCTAAAACGAGTCGCGTCGATGAAAACGACCGAGACAGTGAAACGCAGCGAGTAAACAATGCTCGAAAGCGATAGGCCGAGTCCTGCACGTGCGCAAATCGTCGCGTCCCGTTGCAGAGTTAGCAATTTTTGTTTCGTCTGCAGAATCGAATGGCGGTTTGTGAACTTTCCCAAGTTGCCAAGGACTATTTTCCAGGGTGAAATCGACCGTCCTTCCGGGCAAAAAGAATGACTATGGTGTGCATCAAGCTTTTCATTAATATAAAGTGGAAAACTTCGCGCTTCCGAAAAGCGTTAGTAGTATAAGTCAATAAATATGCTTTCAGAATACTTAAAATCGCGGTAAGAGTTATAGCACAATATTCGTGTTTTAGGTTTAAAATATAGAATCCCTTGCTTGATTAATCTTGTTATTTAGCAGTATCTATGCGTTATTTAAATTATCTTTACACAAATCTATAAAATTGTACTTTTAGGCAAGTGTTAAAATATTTAAGCCTTAAAAAGTTTTAAGTCCTTATCCGATAATTTAATGTTGTGTTGTTCGCCTAATAATATGAAGTTGTAATTATTTTCTCAGGATGTTTACTAAATTTAAGATTGGAAGGAAATAAATGTTCTTAAAAGTACATCGGGTAGAGGTCAGACAGTGTAGCAACAGAGCCTCGCTCGCTATGGATAAATACGCATGTAAACTGGGATGACAAGTAAATTACACGTGTAAGATGTTGGCTGAATCTAATTACGGGACGAGACATTCAACGACACCGACAGACGGTCAACCGTTTGACATTGTATGCAGATAAACACGAACGGATCGCGTGTGATCATGTTGAGAAAGAATGCGTTGATTTCGCTTAAGTGCCAGGAGAAATTGACTCGGTGTACGCGAGAGCGTTTACCGTCGGCGGTGTAGCAGAAGAAATTGTGGGCAGCAAGCGTGTCTTTGTCCGTGGTCCCTGTCTCGTAGTCAACGGTGCGGCGTCTCGAGGCAAGGAATGCGTGACTCTGAACCAATATTCACGGACGGCCACGTCGAGAGCGCAGGCCACATTGTAACCAAATGAAACAATATAACCCGTGGGCTTTAATTCCGTATGGGTTATATTGATGATCATTTATTATGCAGGCGACCGTCTGGTACTTAACACCATTACCATGGGCTGGAGAAATAACTAGTGTCACGCGTATAATTTACACTTCGCACTGTATGATTTCGATCGATAAAAAAGAGCATACAATACGCGTTGCGATTTTAGTGTCGTAGACCGTGGAGAGTATACAGATTTGGAAAGCCCTTCATAGTTGTGATGCCAGACTGAGGATGGGAGTTCTCGAGAACACCCCCTTCCACCACGCACACACCGCACGAGTCGCGCGTAAGTGAGTTCAGCGTTTCGGACGATTTCGGGAAATCGAGAGAGAAAACAAATGAAAGTCTTTCTCTCTCGCTCTTCAAGCTCCCTCTGGCATCGCAACCTCATAGTAGATATAACGAGTATATAGGAAGTGGGAATCGAATTCAGTGAATGAGTAATCCTTGTGCAAACATTGGTCAGCAGTTATCAGCATGCCTCAAGGCCTTCACCTTTCTCTATGTGACGCTCAGCCGCGTCTGGATTTGGTGAATGAACGTGAGATTACGAAACTCCGCCTTGTTACCGGCAGATGAGCGTGAAAAATAGGTACCGTTTACTCAAGTAGTTTAACAAGCGTCCACTGTGTCCAAGGTTTCAATGTGATTACTGTAGTATAAATATACATCCAAATTAATTTGCACGTTCATTTATCGAAGGATTTAGCGTTTCGTCACTTATGTCAACCTGGCCAGATACGTTCCCGTCGCTACCAGTTTTTTGCGGATTATTGGTCACACGCATCCTATGGGCCGTAATTGAATTGAATTCTTGGTTTATTTTTGAAATTGCAATGATGTCAGTTTCAATAGGTACTAAGAAACTATGAGAAACGTTTAGGATCATAAACGCTAGGTGGTGTAAAAATCCATTGGTAAACAATACGTGCTACATTTACGAATTATTTGTCAGTAAGTGGAACTTTTTGCTGACACCAACGATTAAAGTTCTTTCAAGTTCCTGGAAGGTTCATGGTTCTAGAGTTACCAAACACGTGTGTAGGATCGATAGCGTACAGTTTGTTTACATTGCAAACTATACACCGTACATTAAGACTGTACGTGTATGGGGGGTGGTGTATATAAAACAGTTTCATCCGTCGTTTTGTTTTCGAAACGGCTACTACTGCTTTTCTGTTGCGGAATTTTATTATAGAAATGCGATGCCGTTAAGCGGTTTACTTTTCTTTTTCACTTACCGGTACGAATTTGTGAAACTCGACCGAACTCTTTACGAGACCAGCTTGTAAATAGGTATACGTGCAGTGATCTGTAGTTGCATAATTTCTCGCGTGATTTGAATTATCTTGACCGTGGAATTTTCAGAGAGATGGTGGTTACAGAGGGCGTTAAGGTTCTCACCTAGTGGAATACAAAGTACTAGATTATATTTCTACCGTTTTATCCGTCTTTTCAACTACATTATCATAGTCATTGTTGAGTGTACAATGTATGCCACACGTGAATGTTTGGTTTCTTTATTTAAGCATCATTTTCACGACAGTCACGTCCTTTCCATTTAAACGTTCATATTAGAAGCCAGATCATTGTGTATCGTCCATTTTCTTTTATACTCGTTTACACGCCACACGAATGTTAGGTTTTTACTCTTTCCACGTCAACAGTTTATCGGTCGTATGACCAGGATCCTAAAAAAGAGAGGCATCGGCCTTCCATTTCTCTGGCTGGGCTCATCGTGTTCCTGTAACAGGTCACAGGGGAAAAAACCAAGTACACTGCCACCGACGAGAGTTCTAAAGTAAGAAAGATGGTGGGCGGGGAGCACGGGGCGGGAGGGCGGTGTATTGAAAGCAAAACGAGAAGTCTCGATGCGATTGGATCGTGTGAACCAGCAACTCTCGATTCCCTCTTTCATTCTTTCTTTCCCTTTGCCCCCTTTACTCCAGTGTCGTCTCGCCTTCTTTTCAACCTCCTTTTTTCCTTTTTGTCGCCTCCTTACATCGCGACGCTCACCGCATTTTGTAGCACTTACGATTCGCCTCTGTGAACGCTCCCGGCGAATCCAACGATTCCTAAAGCGATCTTTTTTCTGTTTCTCCTGTTACTTTGCGTATCAATAAGCATGCGTTAGCTTGAAAAATTTTTCAGTTTCTTATGTAGCGTTACTCGTACTATCTACATATTCGTCAAACTGTGCCGCTAGTAGTGCTACTTATATTGGTACTTTATAAAATCCTGCAAAGAATCTTGAGACTAGCTGTATATGCTTTATCGCTCGATAAAGTACTTATTTAATAATACTTGACTACAAAAATTTGTCGTTATATAAAAATGTTTCGTTGAAAATATTGGCGAAAAAGAGCTTCGTCCATCGAGTCGACCTATTTTCTTTTTCACGCAGGATCCCTGTGTTCCTGGTTGTACCGTGACATTTGCCGTTCTCCTTTGTTTTATTCGTAGGTGCACGCAACGTACGTGCCTGGCGGGCCTTAAAGCGACGGCCACGAGCCAAGGTGAAAATGCACCGGCATGCGAACCAGCAGTCGAAAGTTTATATCCTGAACGTTAAGTGGGTGTATTACGTGAGCCGAATATGAGCGTCACGGATGATTTATGGAGATAAATCCCGTTCGCTGGAAGACGCTAGTCTGCGCGCGAGGCTTCTCGATAGTTCCCCCACCCCCTCCCCTCGTTGGTTGGCGCCTGCCAAGTAAGCGGCGCGAAACCTAGCCTTCCTAGTTCTCACGTGCTCTTTAAGTCCGGTTCTCACGGAGACCCCGTGGAATCTGGAGGCGAATCTGTAGCTCGCGATGATTGTGCGACTGCGGTCCGCCGATTTTTCCCGTCTAGATCGTTAATCCGTTGTATTAGGTCGGCTCCAGTAGGCGGCTCAAAGCGAATCATCCTTGTCTCCCGTCCGCGTATATTGTTCGCGCGGGCGCGCGTGAAACCGGTTACCGATTTTATTCACGAGATCCCACGTGATTTATGGCCGATACCCTTTCGGCGCGGGGAAAAAATCTGACTGCAAAAACCCGTGGTTTTTTGTTCAGCACGACGCGGTATCGGCGACGGTTCGAGATCGCGCGATTTTTTTTTTCAGGACCTCCGTCCTCCGTCGTGTAAATTGAACCGTTTTGAATTATTCAAACGACTCACGATAGGCATCGTTGCCGATATGTTCCAATAATACGGAGCGCGCTTGTATTTTTTGAATTTCTGAACAAAAAGAAGAAAAGGATCGTGTTAACATGTTCGTCGCCGAGTTTCTCGCTGGGTCCAAATTCGGTTGCATAGAAAACTGGGGTAAAAAAATATAAAAACAGCAAAAATATTAACTTTTTATTTTTATTTTATGTATATTGTACTTCAATGTTTATTCCATTGAATTCCTTTTAAAATTCCAATTTTAAATCTCATTTAATTTTAAAAAAAGCGTCATCCATTTGCGGTGACGTGGCGACGAACGTGTTAAGTAACGCGCGAAAAAGAAGAAGGAAATCGTTTTTGAGCCGTCCGATTGTTGTTGCATGGAAACGCGTGCACAGGTGACCGGTCACGTTCTCTGGAAGTTGTTTGTTGTTGTTTTTCGAAGAAGCTGGGCGTGATAGATGTTTAAATCGTGCTCGAAATCATGCAACTTCTCGGTAGACGTCTAATGACCAAAGCCAACCGCGTTATCGGAACCTGCGCTGAACGCGCCTCAAATGAGCCGCCGCTTTTGATTGGTCGCGTCGGTTATCTTCCATCTGCAACGCGATTGCCAGAACTGTGCGCAAACAGGCTTCCATAGAACTTCGAGAGCAGAGCAGAGCCTGCAGCGATGCGCCTTCCCGTGGAATTCCGCGTAACTTGGTTAAATCGTGACTAAGTGCCGCGCGCGGATCACGCGGAAGAGTTTGTTCCGTGATCCTTCTCAGGAAATAGTGCGGAAAAAGTATTGATTCGTATCTTGTTTTATCGCTCGGTATTTTTCCCGATAAGTTTCCAGCGGATCGGAACAGTGAACGGTCGGTAACTATAAGACGCGTTAGAATGGAAAGGTTACAATTATCCAAGCAGTTCGAAAGGTGACTCTCGGTATTCGCATGATACGAATATCACTAATTTCCGAATACAAATAGCGATATTTAAAAGCTTCGGTATTATTTACCAAAATTAAGTACAGTTTCAGACAGAAATTTAAAACCGAAAGGTTAGGAAAAATAAAATAATTCATATGTTGGGAACCGAACAATAAACAAATTTTATGCTTTGTACCAATCAACAAGTGCTACACTATCGTATCAGTAATAGGAATGGATCTATAGGTAATATTTAAAAACCATGGTAATCTGCTTTATAATATTCTCTCGTCTTAAATATATGTCCGCAACTGTAAATTTTAGTATAAGAGTCGGCTGTGGTGTTTAGCATCAGTACCGTGTATGTATTTAGAAATTTTTAAAGATGAAGAAAAATCATTTTACGAGTATAAATAGTAAATAAACGTTATCATCATTTTACATTTTTAACTGTCGTTTCGCTTCTCGTACATCTGAATCGCATCACGGTAGGGGTTGTAACAAAAGTATGGAAATATACTATACCGCTACTCATCATTGAAACTTGTGTACGAAACGAAACGTGGCAAGCTATATACAGATCGATGGCTCTTGGACAAAATTCTTCGCAGCCTCTTCTAATTCTTCGTTGCGATCGAACGCCCGTTGTTCCAATTCAGTCGGATGAACGTTCTCTTCGGGCCACGGAGCGCCGATGTATGTATTATTCATCGTCGCGTTTCCCAGCGCGTCTGCCCTTGCGCGCCGTTGAATCTCTTACGGAGAGAACCAACAGGAAAACTACCGCCGCGCCACCACCACCACCACCACCGTTCCCTATACACCTTAACCGTTTGAGTGCCACGGGCCTCTCTTATGTCCCGATCGAAAATTGCCAAGTGGCGCGATAGCGCTTGTCATATTCCGCGTCCAAAAATGCCAAACAGTGCGATTTCGCTGTTTTTAGTTTACATGCGATAAATATTTCCTACAGTTTAGTTTTGTTCCTCCATTCTCCTGAGAATAAAATTACTCCAATTTTATCTTTTTTCACCTAAGACTGAAGGGTAACCGTAAAGTCGCGCATCGAAAGAAACCAAGTGCTATTGCATTCATTTTCATTGCGATACAGAATGAGGTGAATGCTATAGCATTCAAATTTTAAAACCAATTATTATTGATTTATTTCTATATAACCTGGATTCAAATATCGTCGTGGGTGATATAGCATTCGTTGCATATAACGAATTAAAATGCGATATTTCAACTGCTCTTACAAAATGTGTCTAACCACATTTCGGATATCACGATTAATTTAGAAAAAAAATCACGCGTCTACTTTTGCACCTCACTGAGCTTTTTACTGACCGCGAACGTGTTAACGTATTCGTCGCTGCGGATCGTCCCAGCGGTTTCTTGCGATCTCCGTAGGCGTGGTATTTCCTACCGTGAATCGAATCCAGAGAGTAATTTTCCCCGACGCCTTCGGGCGTCTGTTCGAGAAAAAATGTATCCGCGGAACGCTGTCGCGTTGATCCGCTATCTTTTCCCGTCACGTAGCAATAAAGTTGTCCGACACTGTAACTAGAACGATTAAGGCATCATTAAGGCGCGGTTTTTCCTACCTCTTTCTCTTTTCTTCTTGTTTTTGTCAGCCTGCCTCTCCCCCCCGTTTTGCAGATCGATGGATAGAACGATTTGCTCGACGTTAACGGTTAAACGTCGGAATAATTCCTGGTTTTCTTGACACGTTCGTCGCCCAGCGTGATTCAGCTGAGTTTCTTGCTGGGCCCAAATCCGATTGCATAGAAAACTGGAGTAAAAAAATATAAAAATAGGAAAAATTTTATCTTTTTGTTTTTATTTTTTGTATTTTATATTTATATATATATATATATTGTACTTCAATGCTTATTCCATTGAATTCCTTTTAAAATTCGAATTTAAAATCCTATTTAACTTTAAGAAAAAGAGCGTCACCCATATTTGGGTGACGTGGCGACGAACGTGTTAACCGTTAACGATGTGAAGTACGGTGACGCTTGTAATTACTCGATTGACACTTTTAACGTGCATTGATTCTAATACCAGCCAATTCATTCGAACACCTTTAGACGCGCTGTGAAATATCGCGACATTGATTCATAAATTATTCTTCGTGCCGCGTTAAACACGCGTTTATAGAGGATTTAAGCGTGCAAGAAATGATGCGCATAAATTAATTATAAAAAAGTATACGAGATATCCTAAGAGTGTTGTGATACACGTTTTATACATCGTTTAGAGGATGAGACACATAATCGATCCTCTTTGCGTTCGGTTTCTTTCGTTGCACCTGTGAAAACTCGTATTTGTATAAAAATCCACCGTCCAGCCATGATAGTTAATTTTGCATTGTTGCTGTATTGTATAAAAAAAAAAAGTTTTATGGTTTGCAAATATTGTCTACACATTCATTTCTATTATTATTATGGTAGGACGTTATTTATTGATTAGCTCAGAATGCAAATTTTATTTATCATGCCATTCCTTATAAAGTACTTAGTTTAACCTTTTGTGCTCGAGAGGCGACTGTTAGTCGCCAAAAGGAAGTTTCGCAAATTTTCAGACTTTACTTAGTCTGTTTCAGTCAGACCTGGTGGTTAAATAGTCGTATATAGATACAAATTTTTATAAAATACATCCAAACAGAGCAATCCAAGAATATAATGTTCATACATTTATATTTACATATATGTGCACAAAATCATACTTTATAATCCCTTGTAAAATGTATGACATTGCATATGCTGAGACATACAAGTGCAACGGTCAAACTTGTGATGTCGCATACGCTGAAACATAAGTACGAGTGCAGAGGTTTGTGGCGTACACAACATAGAAGAAATACAGAGTGGTGGGAAAAGGTACTTGTATCCGAGCGCTCGGGCCCCGGAGGTAATAAACGAATCGGATATAGTTCGAGGCCCAATGCAACTCGGGAGAATTTTTTCCTCCCTCTCGTATTTCCCCCAACCCTTGAGTACAACGAGGCGTCATGCTTAGAAAACGCGAATGGGACAGGACATTCCTGAGTTACGCGTTCGAGTGGAAGAATCGGAGAAATAAAGGATATATTTATTCAGAGCTTCAGAAAATAAAATTTATTTCCATAACGTCCTCACAGGTTAAACTTTTGTCCGTCACTGTACACGGTATCAGTGCAAATAACAGATACCACGTGTTTGGATACGCGCGATTCCTGATTTCGAGAAACCGAGCAAACGTTCGCGAAATTTTCGGCACTGACTCAGCTGTCGGTTTTAGCCACGCCTATCGGCATCCCCGTCGCGATATCGCCGCGTACGTCGAGCGAGCATAAACAAAGACAGGCTGCGCGCGCGGCGGCGGCGGGTCGAAGGACGAGGTAGACGGAAAACCGACTCAATCGGTCAGTTTTCTTGGCTCGAGAATTGACACGTGCCAGCGTGAGCTCTTGACAGTAGTACGAATGAGCCACTCGCCGACAGCGGATCACCCGTTGGACAGATTTGATTTAAGCCAGCTTTAAGCCCTGGCATTCTTCCAACATTGTTAACTCAATACAATACACGCGTGTGGGGGGGGGGGGGAGAACTTTTCGTTTCGTTGAGGCGAAAATTCGGTAGAAAGTAAATATTTCAATAGTCGCAGGGAAAAATCACGCGTTGCTTTAGAAAATATTGAAGAGGGGGTTTGCAGTTTGAGGTTGTGTACCTACCAGCGAAGTATTTTACAGAGGGAGATTCTTCGATTTTTAAGGTTAGAATATTGTAGGAATGCTTTCACACTTATCTTAAAATAACTTGCAAGCTTCTGTTTCAGTAACAGATATTAATTGTTGCGTCTAGAAAGTGTTGAACTTTTCATTTGTAACAGATTACGCAACAGGTTTTCTTTTGGTATTTAAAATATGCGATGATTCACCATTGTATGCGGTGTGACCCTAACGCATCTTCGTGCATGTTATTTAATACCAGAACTACGAACGACCCAAGTGTACTTATCGTATGAAAAAGTGCTCGATAATAAACGAAACGATGTTTATTATGCTTTTCACGGAAAATCGTGGAGAAATTCCAGAAATCTTCCACCACTAGTATAATTTATTGTAAACTTCTTGCGAATATTTATAAGGTAGCCACTTTCACAGGTTTGGGTAGTTCTGGCTGTGAGTGAAAAAACGAAATTAAAACTGTTTTATTGAAATATACAAGGAACGTGAATCGACAAAACATAAACAACGATAGCTTGAATTTTTTTTTTTTTAACATATTCTCACCACAGTCACACACAGTCACACAGTCACACATACATACACAAACAGAAATACAGAAACAAACAGTCAGTAAGTCAGTCAGTTAGTTAGTTAATTAGTCAATCCAGATCAACCACTTAACCAGGGTTGAATGCCACGCCAGTTTTGCAGGGTTTGCCCGTGGCGCCACGATGAATTTTCTATTATACGATACGTATACTATTGGAATATTACCTACGATAAATAAGTTATAGTGTATAACTATTTTTCGATGTTTTATACTTCATTAATTTCTTCACGCCACTACGTTAACGATGGTAATAATAAAAAATCGATAATTATTGACATTTGCTCAAATTATATTTTTCTACCAATTTGAGCGTGACGGTCACCGGTGACCTCCGTGGCAGTCAACGTGTTAACGATGGTAATAATGAAAAATTGATAGGTATTGGCACTTGTTCAAATTATGTATTTCTATCAATCTGACCGCGGCGGTCACCATTGACCCCCGTGGCGCCACTGCCAAGTTGAGTGCCGGTCAGCGGTGACCCCCATGGCAGTCAACGTGTTAAATAAAGACTCCTACACATCCATACAATCGTTCCTCGCTCTCATACCAAATATTCTGTAAACCAATAAATCATCACACTGGCGTTAATCTAACTCAAGCGAGCACGTGCAACGAGACTCCTTTTGGCGCCGGTAACCTAAAAGTCGTAAACCGATCTGGTCGGTTATCCGTGACACTCGCAGACTGGCGACGCGACAAATGTTCATTACTGGTGGTGTGTTATAGCATCGCAGGACTCGAGATATGTTTAGAAAGATCAGTCACGTTGCGATGCTAAAAATAGTTCTCGTAATCTTCTCTCATTTAAATAGATCACTAGGTTCAAGGGTGATTCGTTTCGATTCTATTCACTTTGAGTTTCACCAGCTCTCGAAGCCCTAATACTTGTAACATCGCAGACAATTTTTACTTCGCCCTTTCCCTCGTTCCCTTTATTTCTTCCTTCTTCTTTTTCTTTAACACTCAGCTGATCGAATGGGGAGATCTCTCATTTTTTCTTTGACAAAGCAGCGCCATTGATTCTATTTGCTTTTGTTATTAGTTTGTCTTGAACCTAGTACTGTTCATAAATTTTCCAAAATACAATTTTTAATAAATTCAACACCAGCTTAGGATCAACTAATAACAAAAGTAAATAGAATCAATGGGGGACTTCCGGTTTGGATTCGAGAGAGGTGTGACAAGCGAGGTGATTGAGAGCGAGAATTGTGAAAATTAGTGAAGTAGGGTGGTACAAGGAGTGGTAGTGGGTAGTAAAAGAGGGGAAGGAGGAGGACTGGTAAGGAGGAGAAGAACAGAAGTCAGATAGGAGAAAGGAAAAAAAAGTGGAGTGAAAATTGGTAGCGAGGAGAGAAAAGAGAGGTTAGGAAAAAAAAAATAATACTAGAAATAGAATCAATGGCACTGCTTTGTCAAGGAAAAAATGGAAGATCTCCCGATTCGGTCGGCTAAGTGTTAAGATGCATCGAATCATCGATGACCCGAATGTCCCTGTTCGGTAACGGCGAGTCACCCATCAAGATTTATATAAGCTTTGCTCGTCCAGTCTCGCGGGACACCTTGAAAATTCCTCTCTAGGTACGAAAGCGAAAAACGTTCGGCAATATTTATCACCGTGCTGATCTCCGCGTACACGTTTTCACCGCCGACGATATCTCCTTCGATCTCGAGCCGTCCTTCTCTAATCCTAACTTACACCGGTGATTATTTAATACTTCACAAATACCACAGATTTTTATGCAAATTCAAATCTTCGTTAGTACACCTCAAGGAGCTTGAATCTAAATATAAATTTGTTTCATCCTGTGTAAATATCAATGATACAGTAGCGGGCAAAAGTATAAGACTTAGGGGGCCAAAGAAAATAAACTGCTCGATTAATAAGAGATAACAATATAAATAAAATTCGTATTCTATGCTAATCGATAAATAATATTTACAAACCCTAAAATTATGTTTCACATTGTCCTGTCGTCTTAAACTTTTGTCCCCTACTGTACCTCACGAGTAAAGTCAATTCATGGCGGGAGTAAGGCGTGTGTAAGTATTGGTCAGGTTCGGGTTAGGTTCTTTTAGATTACCAAATTTCTTGCGTATCTCAATATAGTACAGTAGCGGACAAAAGTTAAAGACCAAAGGGCCAAAGAAGATAAATTAATTAATTAATAAGAAATAACGGTAAAAATAAAATTCGTATTCTGTGCTAATCAATAAATAGTGTTCTACCATAATTACAATAAACAATATATGTGAACCATAAAATTATATTTTAGATTGTCTTGTCATCTTAAACTTTTGTCTGCTACTGTATGTACGTAATGCCGCGATCAACTTGTTCGACACAGCGGACGACAGACCGTAACACTATCCTGTGTAAATATCAAATTTATAATGCTTCAGATATATTTCATATTTTCACGCGCCATCTTGTGCTTTGAAATACAATTTCGTGTGACGTATAAATCCGTGACCAGCCGATAACGCAATGCTGCATGGAAAAAGTTATTCCAAGAATCTCGATGATCCCTCGAGTCATACGGAAAGGTTTCCTCAACTCGAACTCCTCCATCCTCCGCGAACCTAATATCGCATACTCACGATCAGCGTGTAACGATCCCTCGTACGGTTAACTCGCGCGTATACCTTACATACCGGTCGAATATACGCGCTCAGCCATGCATATAGGTTGCAGAGCGTAGGTATGTATGCTTATCAGCGGCGAGCAATGGTGGGATCGGCCGAAAGGCTTGGCCAATACAAATGCATCGCATTACGGCGTGCACTGACTCGATTGTCGCAAGGTCGGCATTTCTGACGCGTGCATGACACTACGTAGGCGTGCACGATGGAATACATCATCTCCGTGTACATAACGTACACGGTCGGCGAAAAGTTTCCGACCAGTTTGCTGTAGGATAAGGTTATTCAAATCGTACCTCTTAAGGAAAAATCCGTATAAAACGTAGGATTTATCAAATAAATAGAAATTAAACGTGTTATTCAAAACTTGTGTTAATATTGTGTTGTTATTTATTGTAACGAAATTGGTAGAACGAGGATTGCGATCAAAAGCGGAGAGAAATGTTGTAAAAGATAAAGAGAGTATAAATAGGTTACCGTTTTAAATTTAATTTAAATTTATAAAATTCGTGCATTGTTTGACTATATAAAGGATTAGATTGTATTTTGGATGACAGGAAAGATGGTTAAAAAGTTATCGCCAAAATGTGTAAGTATAAGTATACCATCGACGCGTACTAACCCATACAGGTTACCTTTTACCACTGTTGTGCTTTTTACCCTCTGTCGTCCCATCATCCTTTTCGTGCGCCCCGATTTGATCGCACGATCCACCTTCGTTTCGCTGGATCTTGCTTGTTTTTTCGAAATTATCGTCATTATCCTCTATTTTTTATTTGCGTCATTCGTGAAGCGTCGTTAGATCGGTGAAAGATTTGAATTTTATCTTATCATCAAAATACAAAAGGGGGATAATAAAAATCACGAATATTACGACTGTGGATTCGTTGGAACAATGCAAATTATTTGACGTTCCCCAAAGCACAATTTGTAGGACAACGCACGATTGAGCATCTTTCGAAAGCCTGATTGACGCTGCCAGTATACTCTCAAGGCACTATCTCAATCCGTTCGAATATTAATCGATACCATTCAAACGGGATATAGCTCCGATTCTCGATGATGCTCTCTACCGCTCGACCGATTACTCAATACCGTACCGATGGAGATAAAGCCTGATTTACAATGATGCTCTAGTCACGGCCGGGTATATGGCTTGCCGTACCTGCACGCTGATCCAAAGCTTGATTTACATGCGCGATCTCCCCGCGGTATGGTTACAATTTGAATATCAAAAGTTCAGAGATTCGCTTTTTTTCCTTTATGAGAACTGGAATTGTGTAGGGTGCAACTTGGTCGATATGGCGGACAGATACAGCGGATCAGTGTAAATCAAATTTGACCTTCTCGCTGTAAGCCATCACTCGTGTTCATGTGCCTATTCTTCTTTGCAGAGTATCATGTATGGCTTTCTATTTCTGTCCCATAGAAAATTGTAGAAATAAAACACAATAAAGGCGAGGGAACGACGAATAAAAAATCTGTTATATTTTGGTTCGATACTTTTTGCTTTATGCTTGGTTTTCCAAATGAAGCTGTTTAAAAACGAACGATTTGTTTCTTGTAAATTACAGTAACAAGTTTAGTGAAATGTGCGCTTCCTTGATGGTAAAATTTCTAACATTATTTTAATTCTAATCTGTGGACTTTTCGAGTTGAGATCTCTAGCGGCTGCCACGTTCAACGGTTCCTAAATCCGCCATCAGTAATTTGGTTTCTATATAACACCATGACTGCTACCACCATACGCAATCTCGTTTCTCCAAGCATTCATTGTGACCGAGCCATCAGCGCCGATCGTGTCGGACCCAGTTATTTACCCCGCCCCTGAAATAATACGCTAAAAGTGTAGCGGACACGATGGCTCGCTCTCGGTTGATTGTTGTTTGCGTAACGAGCGATAATAATCGCCGCGTAAGATATTAACAGCGGCGGCGGCGGCGACAGCAGAGGCTCGCACGTGTCCAAAAATACATCCGACGTAGCCAGAGATAACGTCAGAAGAGTAATCACGCCGGTAACCCCGTGCTCGTTTGTTTTCATCAATTTCACGCAATCCTTCGGGGTCACCGTTGCAACGGAGGTTCACATGCCACTTACACTCTCGAGTCGCTCAATAATATTGTTGGTATTTTTACTGACCGACCTCGCACGGTAATTCTTCGTTACCACCAGCCAGTTCGTTGATGGATATGCTTGCGACGAGAACACGCCGTCTGTCGTCGTCTGCTGCCGTACTGCGAGGGAAAAGTGGGGATAGTTCGGTGGACGAGGGAGGGGATGAGGAAGGTTAATGATTGGTTCTTGTCCTTTCCGACTTTTTATATGCACGACCATGCATCGCGGTTCGCTGATATATAAAGAGAGAGTACAATGAGAGAGGAACGCGTGACGGTTAAGTTCTTCGTGATCGTTTGAGTTATTTAACTGCAACGACGGCAGATGCATGCGTAGGATAGGAGAGTAACATATTAACAATGACTTTAAAGTGCGACAAGCGACGAGACCGGTTCGCGTCCCAGAAGAGAACCAATTATGAGAAATTCTGATCAAGGCATCTTTTCTCCTTTTTATTTATTTCGGAGACCGAGTCACCGGATATCAGTTCTGTTTGTGTTCTTTCTCTTTCTCTTTCCCTTTCTCTTTCCCTCTTCGCGTCACTCGTTTAAACGATCGAATGTCGCGTTGAATTTTCCGCAACAGATAAATGTAACGTAATCGAGCCGCGGTTCGAGCCCTATTACTCTTGAAGGAATTTTTTTCTTACAATTTAGATAATATAATTTATTCATCAAAGATAATTCTTTAGCACATTGTTAAAATACTAAATTAATTTTTAATCAACTCCAAGTCATTAATAACGAATCGGATGGTAGCGTTAAATTTCAAGGGAGATTCGTTAAGTGGTTAACGTTACGGAGTTAATACCGAGCACGAAACAGGCTCCGTGTTTACAAGAAATCACGAAGAATTCCTGATCGCACGGTTCGATTTGTACATCTGGCAGACACTCTGTCGATTTCGTTTTATTCTCACTCGTCGTGCTAGTTATTCCTTCCTCTGTCCGGTTGACTTTTTCTTCGTAGTCCTTGCCGTCGCTCTTTCCGCGGCTTTCATTACTTGAATCACTCAATTTCAAACGCGATTGGTCTGTGTTTACTGTCATCGTGCCATTACAGCACGATCGGTGCAAATCGAAGCAGAATAATACAGACTCCCTACAAGTTTCAATATCGCTAAGAAAAAAAATTTCACACACTACCTTTGATTAATGATGTCGATTAAAACGCATACCCCACAAAATTAATTTAATACGATTTATTTATTGAAAATTGATTTCAATTCTATTTATCTCGTTTTTCTGAAACCTACATAATTTTTACGGTGGATAAAACAAGTCGGTTTTAGAACAGTTAGAACTATGCAGTAAGACAACTAAGTTAAACATTTCGAAAATGTAATTGCGACTATGTCGCAGCCACTGAAAGGATAAATGGAGCCTCTGCGTGTAACAGTCTCCAACGAGAATGGTGTGTTAACGACTTAATAGTATTAACGTAATAGAATTACTGTCCGTCAACGTACATATTGCAAGAACGTGATCAAAAGTGCTTGTCGAACCGCGAGTAACCTTTTCAACAGATACATAAACAACATTCGAGATATCCGTCGCTTCCTCTTAACAATATTTCATAACACTCGACGAATGCGTTCTAATGATAAATTTAATAGCTCCATAAAAAATCCCTCTTAAAGAAAACCCCGAGTCGGCGCCAACTTCTCGAGCCACATTCCCCAAACCTTATCAGTTATCATCGTCGACCGTATGCTGGAAATAGTTACACGACGGCACGGTGCACGGCGTTCGTTTTCTCTCTCTCTTCTTGCTTCTTGCCCTTTTTCTCTCCTTCTTCCCTATAGCAAACATTAAAGCAAATTCCAAACGCATACGTTAGTGTCTACTGAGTATTCCAGAACAGAGTGTCGGCGCCTAGAAGTTAAAGCAATTTATCCATTCGGTCCCACAAAACGTGTCTCTCCGGGTACGCGCATTATATATGAAAGGTACGATATACATAGCACGTTACAAGTAGTAGGGGTAGTGCAGTGGCCCGTGCCGCCTGAAATACACAGACAACCGACTCTCTGGCACTCAACTCCATTCTGAGTGTGGCAGCACACCGAACAACTCTCCCCCACACCCGTAACACCCACCCCCACCTTCCCTATTCCTTCCTTGTTTCGACCGTTTGCTCATCAAACGCATCTTCGTGTTGCATGCTGCTCCTCTTTCTTTCCTCTTTTTGCTTTTTCTTTCCTCTTGTACCCTCCTCCATCTCAAAGAGTTCTTCGCACTGGTTCTATGGTTTTCTTGTCGATCATTTTGGTTCGATACCATCATCATTTTCTATCGTGTTTCTTTCTCTCAAAGGTTCCGTGGAAATCTGGACAACGGAATGCTGAATTACGCGAGCGACATTACCATCGTCGTTTTGTCGCCCTCTTGCGGCCGTTTCGTTTCACTCAATTTTTTCTCCCGTTCGAACGTGTTTGCGTAGTGGTTGATGCGTGGCTGAAACGGGAAAAAGGATAAGCAGTTTTGGCGAAATGCGATCGACTCGTGACGAATGGTTTCAACGCCTTCTTACCACACCGTCGTATTCTTTATGAGATCGTTTTCTGTTCACGCGCCTTGGGTTACGTGACCCCTTCCATTTGGCACGCGTTATTCGCGCGTCGTGGCCTACGCGCTCAGCCGGCCCGTTTTGCTGCCGTGATGTAAATTCTTACGAGATCCGTTGTTTCTATTTCGATACTGTAATCTGGTTATGCACTTTCTTTACAATCATTTTGTATAGATACTATATGTTGTGATTTCAATACTAGTATATAGCTTAAAATTTCTGATAGAATACAATTGAATTGAATACAACTGTAATCGAATAGTTGGATTAGTTAATAGACCGAACTGTATATAAATATTTTCGTTTTTTCCAGGTTTTATTTAAACTATACGATACGATGTTTATAGGAATCGAAAATATTAAGCAGTACTTCTGCGGCAGCTTAAAAAATACATTTTAAACGGTACACAACTCGAAGAATTTACGCACGTACCTATAAATATCGTTGTTCGTATCACGAGGGCAAGAACGCGACCTCCCGGTCGTTCGCAAACGTGTGCGAACAAAAGCAACTAATATTAATAAACTCTCTCTTCCTCCTCCTTTCTTTTTTCCCCAATTTTATAACGTCTACTTCTACCGGTGCTCTGATATATACTAGACTGATTCTCCATCGAGCTACCACCTTTCTTTCTCTTCTGCGTCACCATATTTTTGGTCTTTTAAATCTTTCTGTTTTAACTTCTTTCGTTTTTGAATTTTAGTTTCGTGTATCAACCAGAAAAAAAAAAACAAGAAATTTTACGGTGAAAATCTGTCCACCTTGTACATTTTGCACGTGCTGTTCAAAACAAAATAGAATATTCCAAGTTTCCGTTTACTGGGTATAAAAAAAGGTTCCGCGAAATGTATTCTCGTTCTCCGACCTCCCCTCTCCTCTCCTGTACCGTTTCATGACGATTTCGAAGGCGCGAGAACGACGATAGCCGGTCGAGTAATTTTTTTTTTCTTCGTGAAAATATTTTCAGTTTTCAGCAACGGTTTCGAAGAAGCTGGGAAGAAGAAACGGGAGTGAACTTAAAAATTTCGCCGTGTCTCGTTCCGCGAACGAGGGCGAGAACGACGACATCGATGTACACGCGACGAACACCGGATATCGTACATTACGTCCTCCCGCGAGATTGTGTGCGCGCGCACGCATGCGCAAGGCGAATATACAGTACCGTCGGCGCGATTCAAGGCGTTGAAACGTATTGGTGCAACGAGGCGCGTTTATTCGTTTGAATTTCGAACGGTTAGAGGCTAATATCCCAGATATTTTGAAACACTTGTTGAAATAAAGTATAGACATCGATACATCATTTAAAAGGTCTTTTTACGGTTTCATTTCTTTATGTTTCCGTTATCCGAAATTCTGAACTAACGTAATATGCTTGTAACTCATCCCGATATAACATATTCCGAACGTATATCAAACATCTTTATGCATCCACGCCAAGAATCTTCACAAACATTCAATCCTCAAATCCTAGGTATGGAATGATGTTAACGATTTAATAAACGAATCGAGTCATCGAAATAGCTCGTCAGGTACAAAACACAATTTACTCTCTGGAATTGAATAACCGTGCAATTTCCGTTCAGTCACTGTAGACTTCTTGGCTGCGAGTAACGGATGATGGTAACTGATAGTACACAATTGTCAACCATGACTTATGCGATATTTCGCAACCAAGATGATCCTTAATTTCACGGTTCGTTAAGAACACCGTTATTGAAAACTGAAGGTGACTTGCCGCGATGTTTGGTCGACGAGTAACGGAGAAGAGAGTAGAAAAAAAGGGAAACGAAGAGAAATGGGACGTTCGTCAGTCTGTTGCTTGAACTTGGTAAAATAAAGTTACTGAAAATGGAAGGTGTGGAGAGGGAGGGGTTTAAACTAAAATAAACGAGATAACCCGTAAAAGGAAAAGTGGTGTAGAGGTTCGAGTAAAAATTGATTAAGTGGAATGTCGAAGGAGTTACCATTAGGCCGGGGGGAGGGGGGAGCGAAAGGAAGAAAGTTAGCGTGCGCGGTGAGGCGGTAGTAGGTAGCAGTGATCTCAGTTGACGACAAATACGGTCATAATTACGCGTGTAAGGAAGTGTAACAGGGAACCTGCCCCTTTTCTCTTCGAAGAGGTTTGGCCATTTTCGGACGGTACCGGTGTGTGCCCCCTCGTCGATTGCCATGTACATGGCGGGAAGATTTTTCTGTCGGCGCACCGGTGGGTCCCTGTATAACTTATCGCGTCATTCGATCTCTAGTAAGTTTCGGCGGCGCCACTAGTCGCGCGAATTTCAATCGTTACCCCGGACTCGATGTAACGCATATTTCATTTTAAGTATTTCAAGTATTAACGATCATTTTTAAACATAACTCTATCGAACGTTTAACAAACTGCAGTAGAGAGATGTGGCATACATCGAGTTTCATTCGGTTCAACTTTTACGATATATGGACAATTGGAAATGGGATTTTAATATTACTAAATGAAATACTCTTATTTAAGATACTTTAACACTTTATTATATATAGTATGAGGAAGGTGCAACTCTGATTGAACCTCACGAGTTTTGTTATGAGACCAGCAAACGTAGTGGTCGAAATTCCTACAACCCCATCCGGGTCCTTTAGCCCTTTTGTTCTGTATCTTAGCGTTTTCATACTTTCTAAATTTGCCAGATATTTCTTAGAAGAAACCCTTCAGAAAATACGTTAAGAGAAAGCTGGTTTTCGGTTAATTTTTGCTTCTTAACATTTCTGTATTCAATTTCCAACGTGGAGTATTATACAACAGTTGTCATGTGTCTCGCAGTAGAGGTCATCCGATGACATTGATACCAACGTGGACGACAACGTTCGTTGAAGATGCTTTGTCGTGCTGCAGGGTACACCAGAGGGACAGACACACCACGCATGATGCTTGGCGTAGTTAGTGAATGGCCCCTTGATCCAGATTTTTGTAGGGTGATTTTTGCACACTCAGGGCCACCTATATATAGCACTCGGCACTCGGCATTGCATTACCAGTTGCCTTCTCGGTGGCAGTGTACGAAAAAGAGAGAGAGAGAGAGAGAGAAGCTGCTTCCTCCCCGTTGTACCTTTTTTCTTACCACTTAAATTCCTTTTTATTTTTTCCTTCTCTGTGTCATTTTCTTTTTCTTACGTGTTTATTAATTATTCAATTTTTAATGGGAGGATATCTTGACACTTTTCTTTCACCCCTGCCTCGCTATTTATAATGTCTATTTTTGTTTTCAACAAAAGAGGAGCTCATTAGAAAATAGGCACATGCCACGCTTCCATAATTTTTTAAGACAGCAAATCGAAGAAAATGTATTACTGTCTGATGATAAAATTATTTAAATTTATAGTCCATACTCTTAATACTTAGCCATTTTAACAACTCATCTTGTTATAAAAATTTTTTATTACTTTTAATTATTTTCGTTTTTATGTTTTACGTTATTAAAATGTCGTAAATTGGTCTGCTAGAATCATGTCTCTTCATCGCCAGGAATCGTTTCTTCTACGTCTATAGAGCGACAGTAACATATTTGTTCGCGCGCCCCCTACAAAATCGTTCCATTTGTCATAACTCGTGATGCGGCATTAACATTCCTGTTCTTTTGCCTCGGTGGGATCGTTCAGCCGGGACTGCTGTGAACGACTACCAATACTTCTGTTCTGTCGCGTCCGTTTCTTGTCCCGTCGATAACTAAACGCGCATCAACGATTTAGTGACATACTTTGCGTGCTTCGCTCGTTTCTTTTAAAACTTCACCCCCTTTCGTCTCTCGTCTTCGTTCTTCATATTTCTGTTTCGTAAAATTTGTGAAGGTATTTTCGAGTCATGGAGAAAATATGTTAACTTATCGTGCGGATATTCGTGAGAGGGAGAAACAAAAATTAAATATTTGAAACAGTTTTAAAAACGATAATCAGCGTGGGCAGCGTCATTGGGGGCGCGCGCCCCCTAGCGGAGAAGCAAAGTTATGAAGGCGTGTAACGCCCACATATACGCTCTCCCAAACGCTTACGCTTCCTTTAAGCGGTTTGGTAAAGTGAAGTAAATAATGTAACTATAAAGAGTCAAAATTTACCATAACAGGTATATTTTATATTTCAATTGAATAAATTGTTGTCCAATGGCGCTGCAAATGAAAAATCAGCTACCATTCTGATGAGTGCATGTATCTACTCGACAGAACATTTAAATATTTTTTTCATAACCTTTTCCTTGCAAATGATCATTTTCATTTATAGATATGTATTGATAATTCAGTGTCACGAGTTTCGCGATGCTAGGGAAACCCGATGCCTTTTAACAGAAATTAGCTTCGCTAATGATTCCATGAGTAGCCGATAGAAACATCAGAATTTCCCGATTTGTCTCTCTCTCCCTCTCTCCTTTCTCTCCTCTAACCCTTTGACTGCTATGGGCGCGTATATGTGTCTGTGGCGAAAGTTACTCGCGTGGATTATGGACGCCTATATGCGTTTGTCAATTTTTCCGATTTTTCGTTTAGAGCAACACAATTGCTAATAGAACGCTGTCCACGCGGAGCACTTCGAACAGGAGTATTATTCAGCATTCAAAGGGGTAACGAATGGAGCGCGAACGCGTTCACGTGCATTTCGAACGAGGCTGAGGAGTACTCGACTTTAAATCTTCTGCATATTAATGCTGATCGAGGGCTCGGCGAGGTACATATTTGGCGCAGGCGCACGTAGGTGTACACCTACGTGAAACCTGTAGCGAAGAGAGCAGGTACGGTCGCGCAGCGGCGCCGCGATTTTATAACTTGTAGCGGCGAGACACGCCGGGGAGAGGCGACACGACGTATCGATGTCGAAGAAGAAGAAGAAGAAGAAAAGTCGCGGGGAGCGTGTGCGTCGCCTACGTGTCTGCCCACTTGCGCAGACTCAACGGGGACCGACCTATGAGAAAGTGGCCCGCAGGATCGGGCCGGAAGATGAAGATAGCGCCCTCGTCTTCGCGCAGACGATGCTTCACGGCCAGAGAGTGTATTGCGTAAGAACGATGTCGACGAACCTAGTTCGCCACGCTTCTTTTACTTTCGTCTGCCTTCTTGTCTCCTTTCCTTCGTCATGTTTCTCTTCTTTTCTGTGCCACTCGTGCTTTTCCTCTTTTTCTTTCGTGCCGTCACAATTTCGTCGGAACTCGCGAAGGCGAGACGCTTCGCGTTTTATTTTCGAATCGACTTCGCCCACGGGAAACCTCTATCAGATGACCACGTAACCACATCCCCCCTCCCCTTTTTTGCTTCCTTAACGGCAATTGTCTATGTTGAGAGGTTATGTGGAAAAACTGGCGTAATAGAAAAATAACTATTTATTGAATAAAAATATCGGTGGTGTCTATACGACTGGCGCACAATACAAACAGCAAAGAACTAAAGAACGCGGCGATAGTGCAAACATTTTATACTTGACTGCCGTATCCCTAAACCATTTCAGCAAGTAGAGTTTTCAGGTAGAAATAATAAAATCCTATACCTTAACAGTCTAGGTTTGGTTTTGACTTTGGAAGCCAGTTGTATTACAGAGAGTTTAATTACATTTTCGTATAATATTCGTTCTATCGCGTTATTATTCTAATTTCAATTGTTCGACATAATTAAGGTTATGTAATTCAGTTCTGATAAACATGAATACACATAAGTGATAATTTAATTATCGCACGGTTGTTGCACGTTTGAAGACCGAGAATTTGTTCGATTTATGTAACCAAGACGATCATCTGATTTTCGAATACGCACGTTACACGTTACACGTGCGAACTGACCTTATAGATCTTCCACAAACATCTGTCGCGAGGTAAAAAAAGCAGAAAAAGCTGGATCTATCTTTAGCAGTATCTCAGACTTTGCGCGTATTCGTCGTGCATAAATTTTCATTTTAAAGACGGTCCGTACCGTTGACCGCTCCGTTCTATACCAGTTTTAAGGTCAATTATCCCGTTAAAAAAGTATTGCTTTCTGCTATTCCGCGTTCGTTAATTTAAATTTTGTCACATACAATTTTTACGTTACGCATTCATTTGAAGTAAGAATGCACGTTGAAAACTACCTTAAATTCGATTCTAACCTATCGTTCAATTATCCTCGGTAACCGTTGTTGCCTTTCGCCTGTTGAATCGTAATAATCGTCGCTTATTTTCGTCTCGCAACAATGTCATTTATTGACAATGGCAATGAAACATTAGAAATTGCTGGACGGAGACGTGGGCAAATGGCATTCATATGAAATAAAGTTCATCGCAATGTCACGTAACGCGAGATTGTATACGATGCTAGAGATGTTGTGAAACTCAATCTAGGGACGAGAAAGAGTGTGCTACTGTGTTAGAGCGAGAGACAGTGGGAGGGCTGGCAAGTGCGCTCACGAGGGAAGAAGAGAGAACAAGAGATGGATCGCAGAATAGGGTAGGGAGGGCAAAAAGTCTCAATTTGTCTCACTTTATTGGTTGTTTGGACCGTGAGGTCCGTTTCACCAAACATTACGATCGATAACAATTTTATGAGATTTTACATTTTTAATTTAACCTTATCAAAGCTATACGTAAAACTTTATTAAACTCTTGTCTCACAAACAGTCCATATTTTAACGACTTAAAATCTATAAATTGCTTTCGTTGTACTCTTTGGTAGAGGGCATAAAGAAAGTGTAACGTGCTGAGATTCATGGAAAAGAAGCGAGAACAGGAGAGTAAAAGTGGAAAAAGTGAGGAAGTAAAGTGGCGTGTGTTTGTCGTTCGTTCACCCGGCTATCGCGCGTCGTTTCGTCTCCATAGTTCTTTTTTACCCGTCGCCCGTGGTGAATGTTATTTATTTTAGCGAGCGAGGACGTACTCATGGCGTTGCTACCGAACCACCTTAAGGAGCGGTGGAACGATGGGCGACGGACATGATGGTGGTTCTAACGCGAATGCGGGTTTAAATATTCCGACCTTCGTCGAAGGCTATACGTCTAAGTAAAGCCGGTCGAATTCGAGCGTGAAACGTGAATTTGGGCCGATACCCAGGATACGCGATGCTACCTCTCATGCTGAATCCATGAACGTTTACGTTTCTCGAATGTAGCGTGAATTTATGTAACCTACTCTCTCGGACGGAATTAATATCGCGGTCGAGACGCATTGCAGCTCACGTGGGGACGGTTTATCGTCACTGAAACACGATTCAAATTTTGCGCTCGAATAAAAAAGTGGAGAAAAAGGAAACCGCATGTTGGATCGCCGCCAGTTTTCCACAACTTTCTTGACATCCACTATCGTATATTCGTTCAGTTTATTGAATAGCAGCACGGGTAAAATCGGCGTAAATGTTTTACCGTTGAGAATTTAGAACAGCCGTTTTTCGTCACGTATAAAATAGACATCGGTCGGATTTTAACGATGCGTTTTGTGACAAAAATGGTTTGTGGAAGTAAAAGCAGGGCACAAGTATTATATATACGTGTATGTGATCCTCCGGCTAAGGATGGCCGAGTCAGAACGGTCTACGGCTCGGATATTTTCGGATTAACAGTGGTCTATCGTGTCGTATTTTTCCTAAAATGGACCTCGGTGAGGATTCATCGCAGTTCATCGAACTCCCGAGTTAGAAGCGCCACGCGTTTAGCGTTATCCTAGATCGACTACGTGGCTGAGAATAGTGGCAGAAACCATGTTCCTAGAATTCTCGGTGAGATTCGCGGGAATCTAAACGTAGAAGGAATGAGTCGTCCGTTGATGATGCTCGAACCTCAAATACCAAAATCTCTTCGTGATCAAAATTAAACCAAACATTATTTTCAACGCTATAGTATAGTATTGTTGACTTCTCGGTTATACAAATAGATTGTGATTAATAGCGTTATAGTTAACAGATACTATTAGCTTTGTTTTTCCTTAGACTCTTCTCTAATTCTACTTAGTTTTATTAAACCAAAGAATTCTATATGTGTATTCTACTAATACTGACCTCACCGTGCTCTTCCATCAAAATGGAAGTGAATTTGTACGAACGCAGATCATTGGTATCGCTAGACGATCGTCTCTTGTTTTTGCGATGCTCGAAATGCACGACACTCGACCGCTTGAGGACGTCTGTTTTCGTTGCCTGTTTCGTAGTCTCTGCATTACGCTGTTGCTTTCACGATGGCCCTGGACGACGTCATAGTTATGCAGTATATCGAGTTCGAGTGGCTCCTTAGTTTTTACGGCTACACCCGTTGGCTTTCGTTGTGTACCATGCAATATTTGTGGGAACGAAGGGGAAGAGAAATGCGTTATTCGCGAGGTCTTCTCCATTTATGCAAATCGCGACCAATTTGCGAACACAGCCTCGACGCTTTTCCATTCGACTTAATTTTACGCTAATCCATTTACTTAAATACTTCGATAATACGCGTGAACACCGTCTATCCTCCTTTTAGTATCCTTGTTTTCGTTACGTATCAAATGCGACTGGTAACAAGAAGTGCGCCATTGCGTATGCGCAATTACGTGTGCGCAAAGAAAAACATTGAACAACGACGCCACCATGGGGCGGATTGTTGAATTTCTGATTGGTTCTTTTCGAGGGAGCTGGCATTCCGCGAGTCAAACAACAGGAATCTTACCGCAGTAAATGCCCGAGCCGTGGACGCGCTGGTCTCTCGGTTCGAGATAAAGCGCGCAAGATTTCACAGTTCATAAGTAACAGCAGCGCAGTTAACGGCCTATGAAACGTTGGTATATGGGCCAAATTAGCATCGGCCATTCTATACTCCGCGTCAGTCCACTCCGTCATGGCGTCCTATTCTCATCCTTCCAATAATAGATTAAACGTTTAGCGAGATTCGATGCTTATGCCTCCGTTCTATCACAATTGTATTTCATGTAATGAATTTAAGCTTTGCGTATAAATCGTAAGTACATCAGTAGGGCATCAATTTCAGAAAAGAAGATGTTAGGAGGGGGAAAGTCGTGAAAGAAAAAGAATCCATCAAACTAATGTCAGATCAAGGAACGATAAAGAGCACCGACCACGTGCACGTGTGGTACGTTAACGGCTCCACTTCCAAGGCTTTTCTCTGATTTCGATAGCCCTAGCGTCAGAATTAATTCGTTCTCTGGTTTTGTCCTCGATACTCGGTTGATTTATCCGATTTGTTGACATGTTTCGTGTTTAATAGTGGAAAGGAAACCGAGCCAGATGGAATGGATGAAATTTGTAAAATTTATTGGCATTACTATGTTTTGCGCCATTTCTACTCCATTAACGTTTCCATTGTTTAATATAATACATCATCATTTTGTATAGTTGCGCTGCAATTGTACACAAAACATTGTAATTATATGTTTGTCGTACATTTTACTAATGGAAATTAGAAAATATGATACAAGGATGAGTAACGCATAAAGGACAAGGTAAACTCGTAAAACTACTGTTACACCTAACCTATACATAGAAGTGTTTAATAAACTATGCTGAACACTGATCTATTATGTGCTATATTAGCGGTATTGATTGTGAGAGTTAAAATTGACACAAACACGGAGAAAGGGACAAATTGGGTAACATTCAGAGAATTAATGAACAGTATCGATGATATTCGAGGAAATACAAGTAAAAGGCATAACGATGCGACAACGTAGCATTTGGCTTGCATGTTTGCGATGCGGTGGCGTATCGAGGCTCTCCTCTCTCAGACTCCCAGTTGCTTAGGACCGACTCCACGCTTAGAACGACTTAGCACACACAGTGCAACGACCTCGCGCAACGAGCCTTACTGTGTATCTTTCTTCCTCTCTTTCTCTCCCGACGGTGTGCACGTCTAAAGCAAACGGAACGACTGGTAGACGAGCCCAAAGGGACCGATCTCCTCTCATTCTCCCATTCTCTCGATTTTTTCGTTTTTACTGCATAGAGCGCCGCGACGCTTGCATGCAACTTGTTTGGAGTTCTGGCTGAATTCAAACATGATTTAGACCCAATTAAGCACTAGCTCGGTAACATTGATCGAAATTCTGAATATTAATCGGTTGTACAATTCCTTGCGTTTTATTTTTGACTTTTGGATACATTTTCGTGTGTCGATCGATACCGTTGAATACAAAGAGTTTTTCTCGTTGCAGCATAATAAATTACCTTACTATATGTGACCGGACGTACGTGTAACAGTCTCGTTGGTTTGTGATTCGAAGATGGCCTCTCGAAGACAAGGGTTTGTCGCATAACCTGACGAAAAGAATCGTCCTCCTCATTATTTTTAGTGCGAACGTGTTTGAGTTTTTATTTTTACGTATTAAAAGGAAAGGACGTCCTGACACTTGGCGGTCATACGTTACTAGGCAAGCTGTCTCTCACTTCTTTTTCTCCTCCTTTTTTTTTCTTTTTTTAGCGGAAGAAGGTGGGACCACGTCATCGTTAAATGAGGAAACGACCTTGTAAAAATGGCACTCGCTCTTTTTTTCATCCTCCAAAACGGTCTGCCCCTCTCTTTCTCTGTTTCTCTTCGAGTCCCCTGTTGCTTTCTTCTTTTGCACGCCGTCTCATCGTTGTCTCGGCGATTTTTAAGCGACGACCTAAGAACGCTCGCTCCTTCAAGCAGAATGATGATTCAGAGGCGCTGGTGATTAGCGCGCCCCAGCCGGGAAGAGTCCTCCATTCATTCTGATCGCGATTTCACTTTTATCCCATTTCGGAATGTGACGTGATTACGGTAATTGGATTAATATACGGATTAAACGGAAGATGATTGCGTTGAGTGAAAATTTTAAGTGCACAAATTTTGTGCAGCACGTTTTTTTTATTTTTAGCTGCCTCTTATGTAATACATTTCTAAATAATTATAAAAACTAACCGAAACATTCTTTAACTTCTATTCTAAATACTAAATTTATTACGTCTAACAATTGCGAGTACACAATTAAAAGGGCAATACTGTTGGATTTATAATATATTTGTATTCACTAAAAAAAATATATCTTTTTCTTCGGTCACCTTCGTTTTATCAAATAATTATTGTTACTTGAAAAATTATGTTACCCTCCAATTATATAAAACGGCGCGTATATATTTACTCCTAAACCTTTCTCCTTTAGAACGCGCCCTGCTGCACCTCCCCACCTGCCATATCTCTACTTTCAGTATGCTTTCAAATATTTCAACCTGGCCATTTTTCAACCGACCAAAGTTGTACATGTATATACGCGCATACCCAGTCGCCTATTGCATTGAAATAACGCAGCAAAAAAAAAAAAAAAGACAGAGCCACAAATTCACCAAGCCAGTTCAAATGCCTGTTTGTTGCAGAATGCACGTTCGGCAAGCAGATACGGGAACTGGGCTCCACCTGGTTCGCGGATTTGGGCCCGCCCTTTGGAGTCATGTACTGCATCAAATGCGAATGCATTCCGGTACGTATTAAAGTGGGTGTGCCTTCACGCATTCGCGCGCGACTGTGTGCACGGATCGGACCCGCCTATATGTGTATGGGTGCTTGTGTGTTCGTTCGAATCTGACCTTTAACCTCCTTGCGGCGAAGCTCGTCTCGAGCCCCACGTACAACATTACGTTTCTATGCATCCGACCGACCTGACGCGCGACTTTTACGGAATTCGCGCCGACTATTATTGGTATAGATACACAAGAGAGCATTGAGGAAGATCCTAGTTTTCCAGCATTGCGCATAGAGCTCGTTTCAGAGCTCGAACGGTGTATTTTTCGTAAGAATTTGGTCGTCTCGATGGCGGCGTCATCTCGCATGGTAAATAACCTTCTTTTGTCGTATGACGGGTCGATAATTGGCATTTTATTTACGAGGACATCGACATTACCGATGGTTCAGTTCTGTTCTGCATAATCTCATTTAATTAAAAATTAATTCAGTTAATACTGTATTTGTTTTGTAAAATATTGAAATGTATACAGCAAATGTATATGTGTTTTTTGAAAAATTTGAAATTTGAATTTCCTGTCTAATATTTTTAAAATTAAAGTTATGTTAATTAA
This sequence comes from Tetrapedia diversipes, assembly GCA_033822845.1. Lineage (NCBI taxonomy): Eukaryota > Metazoa > Arthropoda > Insecta > Hymenoptera > Apidae > Tetrapedia > Tetrapedia diversipes. The sequence continues at coordinate 1,425,736 of JAOPTO010002356.1, forward strand.
ACCCGGTGCACCTAGAAAGATCATACACTCTGTAGAATATATTATACAAGTTTCCAATGACTACCGTGTGGAAATTACCTACCTGATCAGTATCGGCGTTTTCCTGGATCGCTTTTTCCAAGAAGGTCATAGAAATGGCATTGCCCTTTGGAGAGTGCTGTAGATCGACGTAATACGCCAGGCACGGACTAAATCTCGATCTGGGTGACGTGACCTACCGAGACTTGACGTGCTTTCTAAATCCCATTCCTGATCCGAGACAGACTGGCGTCCACTTCTCGGATCGTCTACTGCTCTGCGGGTGTACATGTACATACGTGAACGAGCCACTGTATATCGATCACGTATCGGTTTACAGGTATATCGTGACACGTCATTATCCGCGTCTTTTAAATACTATTGAGGAATTCTTGGCACTTTTCTGGGTCCCTTAATTTTAACGCTATTTCTACCACGACCGGACAAATGACCGTTTTACAACATAATTGAATCGCCTTTAAACTTTAAACTTTTCCTCAAATATACGTATAATACATTTTTCAATATTCGCTTCTTTTTTCATTGTTTACTTTCTGAGAAAAATTTGCAGTCTGTCTTACGTGGAAATCTCGTAGTAGGAATTAGGTATACGTGAAGTGTCGGTAGGAATAGTGTTAAAAATTGTTTTCTCGATTCTTTTTCTTTTGATCAGTTTAAAAATCATAGACCGTGCAAAAGTTTAAATGTTACTAAAGCGCAGTGTTGTTTGAAATAAACAGAAAAATGTTCGCGCTCATTTGAAGCATCGTACCAGAAATCGTGTTTCGTTTTTGTAAACCCGTCGTGCGATGGATTGACAGTGTTGTATCTCCGAGGTAAATGTTGACGGGCCGCACCTACGCTCGGTTGTATATTTCGTAGTACGTGTACGCGCTCTTCATTATTAATGAAATCGCATATTTGCATCTCATGATGTACGTTGTTGAATTAAATCGGTTCCGGTCGCTCGTTTGAAAAACAAATTTCTTTTTTTTTTCTTGTCGGTCGCTCATCTACATACTATCTTGCGACGGAATAAAAGGTTATAACTTAATAAATATAATTTTCGTGTCGATAAATCGTCGCGGATATTCGCTTTTTACGTTAATAAAAACGGTGAACCGTATGTTTTTCATGGACTCGGAAAAACACCGATATATATAGAATTATTTATAAATCTAAATATAAGGTTTTATAAATAAATCATAATTTAAATAATTAGTATATTAATAAACCTTTAAAATTTCTGTTTTAAATTGAATTAAGAAATCTAGAAAGTGATCGATATCGACGAAGGAATCGGATTCTGGTTTATTTTACGTTGTTGCAGACTGTAACCACTCGAATTCTTGGCCAGTCGCGCAATAATCGTCATTTGCATTCCATGCATACGTGCAAGAAGGAAACATCGCTTTGTTTTGCGTCCCGTACACGAGCGAACGATAACGTCATCATGCGACGGCACATCCCTTGCACGCGTGTCATCGATATTCTTGCCCTTTCTCGTCTTTCGTCTTCCATTTCTCAAGCACTTTTCAAGGACGCGATCGATAACGCGATTTCCTGGCTGTGTTGCATTTACATGAAAAGCTGCGTAATTTTTTCTAACCTTGACATATCCCGTGTTCATTTGTGCAACATTTTTTTTTATTGGCAGTTACAATATGTCAGGAATAACAATACGTTTTTTACAACTTAATTAGATGAAGATCGTAAAACATCGTTCGTTTTATTGCTCCTTCTTCATTTTTACGAGCCTTTACGATAGCCTGCGTAGCGGTATGTATCGGACACCCGGTATACATACATATCCATTGGTCGTTACGATTGAACGAACGTAATGCTTGTGTTCCGTCCATGAACAACGCCCGGTTACTAAATTCGCTGGTTTCCTTGCCGACTTTTCTTACAGGCTTGTAATAATACGCTCCGCTATTAATGGGTGTGATTTCGAACAGATAAAACTGCGGCTCGAGCCGATTAGCTCCGTTTAGTGGTTCTCTTCCGGACTTTCTCGATGGAAGGCGGAGGCCTTAAGTTTTCTGCTTCGTTTAACCACATAGCGTGCGATTGCGCTTTTTAAAATTGCCGCTAATCGCTATTCTGTAATTTTTATTTGCATAAGCCTCATTTTGAGCTTTTTTTTTTCCTCCAACGTCTATTTTTTTTTTATTACATAAAAACACAAGTTAAGAATAAGAATAAGAAAAACTTTTATCCTTTAACAGAATTGTTGGACATGAATCTTAAGGGATAATGTTCTAGTTTATTGTCGGTAATTTTTATTGCTAAATCGTTATAAATCAGTCGGTACGGCAGTATATACGAGTGTATATTCACAACAACTGGCTTATGAATTTTAATTGCGATCCGAGTATTTGATTAATTGAAAGGGATAATTCAATTGTGCACGATTCTGGCGTCGATAAAGGTACTGCAAATGTATGCGAGTAGACTCATAAGACCGACGGAATTATCAGTTTATCAAGAAAGCAGTTAATTACCGTCCACTCAATTCCCAGACGTTCGATGTAATAATCCGTCGGCATGGCCTATCTAAGTTGTTATACATATGAAAACAAGCACTATTTCTTCAGGATTGCTATACCACCGGTTGCTTCAATTATCGGAAGAAAATGGCGGAATACGTATATTGCGTCACTTGTTGCACGTCCGCTGATTATATCTTCAAATTATGTTTGAAGTATAAACATCAGCAAATTTTCGATCAAAAACGAAAAATTCGACGGTTTCGCTACATCCATGACTCACTGTTTACACTGCATCAACTTGAAGCGCGAGGTTCACATGTAACATTCACACAGTCAATTCATGTGATCCTGTTGAGTACAAATATCATAAGTCACATCGTAAAATAACATTTTTCGCGCAGGCACGTGCCTTGGATGACTCGTACAAGGCGTGATCCGAAACGCGACATCTATCGAATCACATCGGCAATTAGCGGAAGTGGAAAAAGAAGGAATTACCATGCGCGTTTACATGGTTGTTCGATTATCGAAAAGAAAATATGCGAAACGAGACTTAACGCGTTGATTTTATTTGCATTTCATGAATGTGAATGATCACGAATCGATTAATCGGTTATTCTGAACAAATTTAGAATCGAGTCATCCTCTTTATGTATGTCATTTATGTTCATTGTGCACAAATGTTATTCATGATAGGTTATGTCATTCGTTTGTTGGATTCGAACGTTCCATGAGATCCAAAAATTAGTCCAGCTTAGTTATGGAAGGGTTAATTGCATTGTTAATTGCATAGGTTAATAACTTGACCCGCCCACGATTGATTGTAGGTTAAGAATGTGGAGATAAATTTGGGGTCAATCATAAAACGATTCGGAGCCCTCGCTCTGTGCGGTTCAATTAATACTCTCTATCATAGTAACGGGCTTTGTCGCGCATGAATTTATCGTCCGGACAGAACGGTCACGACTGCCCTAATGGAGTTTAATTTAACCAATCTTCATAAACTCTGTCCTTGGCTGGCTACCGTTCTTACGTATTTGCCTATAATATCGCATCAGACGTTTCGTTCTCTTCGTTCGTTAATTCGATGATTTACCTCGAAACATTAAAAATTAGAAGCAAATTGTAATTTTTCGATGACATCGAAATCTTTTATCTATCGCATTTTAGTAACACCCAAAAAGTGTATGAAAATTAAGGTATACATGTTAGCGTTTATCGAATGAGGTATTAACAGCACGAAGTGAGAAAGAATTTCACACGGAACTATAAATACTGGTGTAGAAAAGAGGGGAAAGAAAGATCGGACTAGGATAAAAGGTTAGAGAGTGAGAACGGTGTACCTCTGAGAGAGAGAGAAAAAGAGAGGAAGAAACAGATACACAAGACTGCTCGAACCAGTGGCTTATGGACGAACGCGCGAACTCTATTTTTAGTCTTTGGTGGAATGACAGTCTCTCTTCAGTGTATGAGGAGCTATTGATAGGTTAGGTCGCGGGTTTCGTTAGGAGCAGCCAGGCAGACACGTCGCGTGAATCACACGAGACGTCGCTTCTTTACCTAAAGTCATACACACCGAGCCAGTGTTACCGTTATGTTTTATTTTTCCGCAGTTTTATCTTTTTATACCTTCCTACACGTTTGTTGGAATTATATTAACTAGCCAATTAAATGTACTATATCTAAAGTGAGAAATCAAGGGACAACAATCGATTTTCTTTTGACGTAATACGAATTAAACCTTTCCTTTTAAATTGAGAATTTCAATCGAGGAAGATGGCCCACACGCGAGGCACTATTATACATAAATTAACATCAACTTCCTGATGAGGATCCTCGGTTCTTCTATCGCTCTATTATTATTTCTACTATAGTGTCAAAATAATGAATGGCTACTACGGCCAGAGAAAATCGTGGGTGGATGAATCACACCAGTCACGGTTCATATATAGCGGGACGCTTTTTAATCGAGACGATCGTCTCGAACAGTGTGTCTCGCGAAAACATTCTTATAACAACGTACACACGGACACAACACCACTCTATAACCGTATTAACACAGTTGTATGATATTTTTGGCCAACAGAGTCATACAGTTGTATTTATATACAGTTATAACCTCAAAGTACAAAACTTCCCTAACAAACAGAAACAGAATGCTTTCCTACCCTTTTTGATTAGTTTTTATTTTGCTGTTGTTGAGGTTAGTTTCTATGAATAACGTATTTTTCATTACAGAGTAACCTATCTATAATCGTTACGTTATCTGCGGAGCAATTATAGATACATCCAGACGTTCTTGATGAAAAAATGTTTCCACCTTATTCTTTAACATTGGCCTTATCGTTATCGTCCCTCAAGTTTTCAGAACGTTTAAAAAGTTTCTGGTACACGATAACTGTTGCAGTCTCGCGGAAACTTATCGGAAACTCTCGAGGAATGCGTGGTTCGACACCTAAATGTATCTTTCGTGGGATAAAAGGCGTACACCTACTCATTTCACGAGACACGGTTAACTGTCCTGCGATCTCACGGCGTCCCTTGAAACTTGGAATTCACTCCTGGCGCCCCGGATCTCATGTAATGCGAAGTTTAACGGTCTCTGTCGTCTGGTCGCCATGCTGGTCTTCTTCGTCCTGTTTTTGTTTTTCCTTCTTCCTTTTTTTTATCTTTTACTTTGTCACTTGAATTAACATCGAACGTATCGTTTCGTATTTCAGGAATGCTGGTGCAGCTCTATAAAACCTCAAACTTAATTCCTGTGCTCGACTCGCTGTAACTGGAACCCTTACCAATCCGCGATCTTTTATCCTTTCCCTTTAGTTGTGCCGCCGTTGTAAAAGAATCTTTTCAAGATTGACTTTTCACACCCAGAGATAAGTAGACGTTGTAAATCTGCTTTAAAATCGAATATTTATTACCCTATCAACGGTTGCTCGTTACGCCGTAAAGAATATTCTGCACAATATTGAATTTAGGGATCTCGTGTCAAATGATCCTAATAATTTTTACTATTGTATTTAATTTTTTTTTATTTCTCTTTTGTTTGAACCTAATACAGTATTTTACACTATTCAACTTTGACTTACAAGCATGATCGTACCTTTCATGCTTATCACCAGAGATTATTGTAATAAAATTTCGATATATTTTAGCGTCGGTAAAAATGAACAAGCAAGAAACTTTTATCATAGCAGTATTTGTGATCTGTAGATTAAATCGTGTGTGTACATACCACCGAGCATGAATGCATCGTAAAGAACGATACAGTGTACCGTGAGTAAGACGTTTGGCAAGAGAAATATCTTAGTCAGCAAACGGCAGATCTATAGTAGAAAGTGGCGGATTACAAAGCACGGAATATGAATTTATAAGGCATACCTTATTGTAAAACTTGTTGGTAACAACGCAGTTATTGGGCATGGTTTGGAATATTCGTAGACGATTCTTTTTCAAGAAAAACCGTTTGAAAATGGTGACCAACAAACATGTTAAATGATAATTTATATTTTGTAGAGTATTGTAAATTGTGTCACGAATAATAGCACTATTGACCGTGATAAATGAGTCCTTTGTGATTGGTAACACCTACCAATTACTTGTCGGTCAATTTATGCACGCCGCGTATGTGAACGGTTACAAGTATAATCAGCGATGCGTAAACGAGTAATAAACATGAGTGCACGTTTACACGCTTGAAAACATTACAATCACACTTTCAAACGTCACCGTGGATATGTTCAACGCTATTAACAGGCTAATGGAAAAACTAATAGGAATTCGTAAGATTTGAAAAAATTAAAGTAACATGTTATCATGTTCGTTAATATTATATTAATTTATTATACAAGAGCTAATTTCAGTATTATGTTTTATAAACTTAAAAAATTTCTAATTTGTGACGAAAGAATTATTTCAATTTTCTGCGTTTAGAAATAAAGTTTCCTGCGTTTCTTACAATTTAGTAACTTTTTTAAATATCTTAGCTCATAAAATTATGTTCTGATTCCAGGTGCAAAAGAAGCGACGAATAGTGGCGAGGGTACAATGTCGTAACATCAAAAACGAATGCCCAGAACTAACGTGCAAGGAGCCTGTTCTTCTTCCGGGACGATGTTGCAAATCTTGTCCGGGAGATTTCAGTGAGTAACACTTCTTTTCTTTTCGCTACGTATGCTTAACATCAAACGTCGTCCGGTTTAAAATGAAGTAGCAAACGTAACGCATTCGGGTTGATTTAAGGAAACGTCACTGGACACAGTTTACATCTGCGGATAGCATAAATCGTAGAATAGAAAATACAGTGATATATGTACGTTACTGAAAGCAACAGTGTTTCCAAGATAAGGGAATTACCGTAACATGATCCTGAGGCTGGTGTATCGATTACTGTATGAAATAGACACGTGCGCTTTTATCCGACTTCGGGTTGTGCCTCAATGTCGTCCTTAATACATTCGATGTGTACGGTCAACGCCAAGGTTTTTTCACCTACAGAGATTTAACCGTTGTGCGATGTAAACATGGTCGAAGGGTAAACTGAGCGACACAACATAACCTCAACTCGTTCCGTGCCGGACCATGTTTTGAAAACTTTTCGTCGAGGCCGCGTGTGGCGTTTTACCCACACTTTTGCGATTAAATAATTTTTTTGACCTACGTACGCTTTATAATTTTTCAATGATATAGAATCATAATTAATATTTTTAAAAAATTCTTCATTTTACAATGAGAATACCCTCTCAATGGTTTGAAGGGACAGTTCAGCGTGGGGCGTTTACGTATAATTTTCTTTTTTGTTTACTCTGTACTTTTGGGGTCCAGACGGTACTTTTCCTGCTATTCGGTCTAAGTGATCGTTTTAAATTGATTTTTAAAACGAAATGTGTTCTATTTACAACAAATGAGAAGAAATTGCCAACGAGCTGGTTCTACCTACATCAATTTATCGGAATGCTTATCTGTCAAGATAAAGTAAAATGTATACCGTTGATATTTCTGCACTCCACCAATCATTTAGTAAATATACCAAACAGAAGGAAATGGTAATAAAAAAAACAGAAGTTCAATTACTACCCGGCAAAGTTAAAATGATCGAGGCTCGTAAACATCACGAAAGAATATCTACAGATACAACGTATGGAGGGGGACCGGCGGCATTAATGAGAGTCAAGTGGTCTGCATAAATCATTTATCAGTGATCATTGCCTCCCTTCCCCCGATCTTTGTCTTTATCAAGTTTCTAACGACTGGACCGATCGACTCAATAATCGTATTTGAAATGCCACGTAATCATAGTCGACCGTTATCGCCTGGTACCTTTGCTATTATTATCGGCCCTGATGGCACCGGTGCTCTGACTAAGGGATCAGCAGATCAATGTATACTCTTTTGTTGTTTTTAAATGGTATAAGGAAATGGGAGTAAAAAGAAAAAATAAAGACCGTAGATTTAGAAGCTGATTGTAATTACTTTAAAATATTCCGTAGGAAATCGAATTAGGATATGCATTGTCATTGAAGTTTATCATTAATTATGATTTTTTATTGGTTCGGTATACGTTAGAGTAGAAAATTTCATATATATTAAGGAAATAAAGATATTTGAGGAAGATACAAGGAGAACAGAAAAGAAAGCAAAACAGAATGGATATGCAAATAATTTTACGAAGTATAAACCCGTTTGATCGATAGGAGAATTATTTTTAACAGCATGAACGAATACGCAAAAAAGATGTCGCCTTTTAGGTTGAATTATCCCCTTGATGGGTTATCTATTACAGTAATAGCAGTTTATTATCATAAACGTCGTGTTTAGTCGATTACCAGGTAATCGATGTTGGACGTGAATAGGAGTAGATGTTGTTGCATTTAAAACGATTTTTTTGAGACTCGAGGAAAAGCTCGAATCGACTAGATGCGTAGTTGAAAACTCGTGTTTTACTTATAAACGGCAAAATCATTATCACTTATAAATTTGTGAATGCGATGAATCTTTTTTTTTATAGGATGCCATCGTAAAATGTAGCAGATAGAGCAGTTATCATTTGGTTAGAATCTCCAATAGTATGTTATTAAAGTAGTGCACGCAGCAGGTTCTTAAATGGTGTTTTCCTGGTAAATATTTTTCTTAAGCATTAATCACTTCGGCTCTTATTACTATTTCAGCATACTACGTATTAGTGGACACCATATTACGTTATAATCAAATTCTATTAAACGCAGTGGTGCATGATTATCCGTGACACACATTACTACGTACATAACCTCTCTACCTTTCGAAACACAATACCTACACGATACACGATAACCAGCTCTTACAGTGAGAATATCTTCTTTTAGAATCACAATTTATAGCATCGAAATCCTCGCGATATTCTTTCTCGATGCATTCGCGGTATTATCGTCACCGAGAGACGCCGATTAAGACCGCCATTTTTCAACTGCGCGAGAAAAGTGCGGGCTTTTACGATAGCGCATCGGCCGACAGCCGGTCCAATGAAAAACGAGCAAACCTTTGCCCGGAAAAAGATAGCGTCCGGCTATACGCGTGCAAGTTCACCGTGTAGCAACTTGCATAGCGTAGGCAGCGCAATTTATTGGTTACTTAGAATCAATTAGCGAGCTCACATTTATTAACCGTCGGCAAGGCTACTGTCATTGTCCGCGCGCTTTCTATTTCCATTCCGGGCAGACAAACATTTCTCTGTCGTGCTCGTAGAAACAGCTCTACGTTAACTATTACTTTCTATTTGTACCGTATTTTTGTTCGTATCGTTCTCTCGTTACGATCGAGCGAATAAGTACAATCGAAGAAAGAATATCGCGCAAATCCGTTCGGTGTTGACCCGTAATGTTATTTTTGCAATTGACAACGAGAAACGTGGAGACCTGCATAACATTTATAACTAGGCGATATTAACGAACACTATGGATTATTCACCACAGTTAAATTAGTTTAGTATGCTCGCGTTGTTTTTCGTGTGATTCGCAACGTCGTGACGGTAATTCGATACGCAACAGACTCCCCTTCTACGGATCTTTTTTGTTTAAGCTTCTCACGAGCCCGCGCTCGTTTTTTATACCTATGTTCGCCGTTGAACCCACCGTTTATACAATCGAATACAATAACGAACTCGTGCTACCGAGAATCTTTTTACTTCGAATGCTCTGTTCTAATATTACTTCAAATTTCATTCGAACGTCTACACGCTTATGAATAAAAATGAGCCGATTTCCGAACCCGATTGGACACAGCGACGATAAGCGAAATAACAACTCGCGAGGAAGACCGAATTAACCGTAATGGGGGAAGGGGGGCAGGGATGGTGGAGAAACACAAAAATAAAGTAACGCTGTAAAAGAGTCGATGATAAAGAAGCGGTGGAGACAGAGTAGGGATAAAGAAGAGAGAAAGAAACGACGAGAAGAGGAAGAAGAGTAGAAGGTTGGTTGGTGGTCGGGTAGTCGGAAGGAGAGAGAGAAGAGTGGTCGGGCGCCACGGTTTAGCGCCATGGCGCCGGCTATATTACCGCATGGCGTCACTTCGATTAAGCCGTGCAATCTAAATGTAAATATTAGCATACGTAATGATTGGGCATAACGCGCGCGCGGGAATGAGAATAGACAAGGAGACGGGGCCAATGGAGGGGAGGTTGGTTGATTGCGAGGGGAACAGCGTAGGAGGTGGTGGGGGAAGAAGGGTGAGCATTGCGAACCATTCTTTTTTCAATAAGGCTGGCCATCCTCGTGTCGTCGTTGCGCCTCTTATCGTTCTTCCTCGGGGTGCTGTTTATCCTCCATCTATTCTTTATTGTCGTTAATTTCGCGTTTACCGTACTAACCTTTTCCTTTGCTTTTTCTGTCATCTTTATCTAGTATCATATCATTTCATGCGGTGGCTATTATTTTTGAGAAATGTAAATCCAGGAAGGTCGATTAGTTCAATAAAATGTCCCTAGAATGTTCATGCCTATCCATTACTCGCGATTGATGGAGTATTTTTTGCAAATTTTATTTATGGGGTTCGAAACCTAGTGTTAATGTAGCGATGGATTCAAATACAGTGAATTGAAAATGGTTCTAACGAGAATTTCTGAAAACATGAATATACACGTTTGTAACTCGAGGAGTTACAGTAGCTCCAAAAAGTATTCGTACATCATATTATAAGGAAATTCATCTACTTCTGAAATTCTAATTTCAATGAAACTTTATGTGTACAGAGCATAGTGTGTCCTGCGTGGAGCAATTTTTTTGGCGGCAAAATATGTTTTAAGTTATTTAAAGATTACAAAGTTATCTTTAAAAAAATGAGAGAAAACTTAGAAACTTCAACGTTGGTTTCATTCCTTTAAAATGGCATTTAGATGAAAAGAAGAGATTAATTGATACGTATACTATTACGATCTGCATACCCACAAAGTTTTATCAAACACTTCTATCACTCAGAATTTAAGGGTTAAACGAATTTATTTGTGACTTAGTGTACGAATACTTTTTGGCGCCACTGTACGTTATCAATATCAATATTGCGGCATGCACAAGATTCGTTTTCGCGTGTCCGTTTCCCGATGTTCTTTAGCCGCTGTCATCGTGGTCGTGTTCGTGTCGTTGTCTGGCAGACTTGTTGCCCCCTGCTGATGGAAGATGAAGCCGCTTACGATTACCAATACTCTCGGTCGTCTCCCTTTTACGTCCCGCGAAAAGAAACCGTGACCCATGAGTCCGTCGATTGGACTGTCACATCGATTCTCATTGGCTCGGACAACAAAACGGTAACGTATCCCGGATGTTGGCAAGAAACACGAGGGAATCGTGTGGCTAGCGTTGCGTTGCGTCAACCCTTTCGCTTCGAAGGGCATATGCATAACAGTACAAGCTTCCAAAGAGTGAACTTTCACGCACGTATAATATAATATTATATATAATTGCGAGGGGAAAATAAAATATTATTTTTATTTGTTAGACATTGAATGCAGAATAACTACGAAACAAAAATTAACCATAAACCAGCTTTCTCTTAGCGTACTTTCTCAAGGGCTTCTTTCAAGAAGCTAAGCCACGTCTGGCATATCGGAAAGTTTGAAAACATTGAGAAACAGGGTTGTAGGAATTTCGACTACTGCATTCTGCTAGTCCTTCGACGAAGCTCGCTAGATACGGTCAGAATTGCCCTTCCTCGTGTTACATAGGAGTAATAATAAAATATCAAAGCATTGTTTCACGAATAAGAGTTTATTTCATTTAGCAATATAAAATCCCATTTCCAATATTATTAACCCCTTGACGTACAATGACGTCTGGGAGACGTCAAGATATTTTGAAATAAACATTACAGAGTTACTAATTCATTATTTTAAAACTTTACTTAATTAGTGTCCATTAATATTCTATCTTAATCCGATTAAATGTTATATAACAATGCAAATTTCAAAATAAAACGTTCTGTTTATCAGCTTGCGCATAATTGTTCAGTTGAGGCCAAATTAAATAGTATTTTACGGCTGTACTACGTATATAAACAAAATAATATTACAGCGTTCATGACCATATTAAATAGTATTTTTTGGATGCATCAAATTCTGTTTTATTTTTATGTCAAGGGGTTAAAATACTATACCTGGTTCATGAGAATGCAGGACATTATAAAAAAAGTCTCGCCTAATTACCCTAGAACACCACATAATTTAACTATGAGGTGAAGTTGATATTTCTTTTTGAATTTATATCCAGTTCTTTATGCACTTTATTTATAAAAAGCTCTCGAAGTTTGTAAAACGGAGAGGAAAAAGGGAAGGTTGTCGTAGGATTAGTATTTTAGAAAATGTGAAAGGTAGTCGGTTGAGCGAGTTCGCTAATTTTGGCGCCGTTTTCATGAACGCATGCTTAATCCTAAGTAACGGCCGACCTTCGGTCAAACATGCCCCGCAAAGTGTCGATTCTCGCGCGAACGCCATTAAATTAACCGTAACACTCTTTCTAGTCACGTTCAGCTATCATAAAATCCGGAATCTATGCTCCCCTTAGTTAAAAGAAAGAAAAAAAAAAAACAGAAAAGGTAGCCTGTTATTTTTAGTAATGGTGCTCGTGAAACCTGCACTGAATATTTTGTAAACCGTAAAATACTTCCCCGAAGTCATTATTAGAAAGATATAGAAAGACTTGAAACTTACAAAAAGTTGGTTTTAAAAAAGAGGTTTGTTAAAAAGGTTATTTCAAGTAGTAACAAATTACACCGTTGGTCAAATGTATTATAAGTATTTAAATTAAATTCAAATTTAATAAAATTCTAAAACAGTAAGAGTAATTTATACATGATGAGTAAATATTTAAAATGATATAAAATAGAATTTTTAAATGGTTATTTACGTTACTACAACCTTAAGTACAGTTATCGAGGAATAAATAATTCGCACCATTTAGTGATACGTGATTCGCGGCGTCATCTCTCGCAGCGATTAAGAACATCAATGGCTACGCGAACGTATCAAGACTGACATAATTCATCAGAACGTGTAACTTTTTGGCATCCCGCTGCTGATGCCCCAAACATAAAGAAGGGAGGCGCCACTGGCCACATGGCTTTCCGTCGGTACAGTACACGAAATCCACGATGACTTATATTCGCTGAATTTCTAATTCATTTCACGGCTGTACTACGTATATAAACAAAATAATATTATAACGATCATCGATCGTAGGTATATCTTTCACATTCGTTTATTCGGATCTTTTTCAACGAAACATATACATATTTAATTTGAACATAAATTTCAATTCAAATTTACTTTTAAATTTACACATGGAAATCTACCAGTTCAAATTTGAAATACGATCCATGATTTAACGTACGTCACGTGATATAAGGAAATTTTATGCTGTTAAAGTAAAAAGAATTGTATAAAATCGCAAAAACGCGAGAGATCCGCGAGAAAGCTTGCAAGTAATAGTTGTAATATTCTGGTGGAATGAACATGCGTAAATCGAGGGGTTAAGAGGTATAGAGACGACGGGTATAGAAAGGTAAAACGGCGTGTAGCGATATTCCGTGGCTGTTGGTGGCTGTCACTGGCCCGTACTGTACGTATACCAATTAACGTATCCGCACGGCTGGACCGGCACGGTATGCGCCATAAAAGCAACATTCAAAGTAGCGGTGGTTGGCGCCAGCCGCCTCTTTTCCTACCCTACGGGCATTCTTTATGGTTTGTACACACATCGCGGCTGAATGAGAATTCGTTCTCTCTTGCCTCTCTTTCCCTATGTAACTCCCTCCCACCTCTCATCCCTCCCCCCTTTTTCATCTTCGTTAACCGTTGCTTTCTCGTCCTCTCCGGTCTCCACTGTTCTCCGCTAGTTATTTTTGTTTTACATTCGCGCCAGGCCATTCGGCGTATGCCGCCTTATAATCGATACGCCACCATGCGGGGATCCTTCGACTTTACGTTCGACAACGTGAACACAGTGCCTGAAATGCGGCGCGCGCACACATGGGCCATACGCGCGTGTGCGTCCATTATCGTCGGTCGGCGGTACGGAAAGAGCGGAGAAAAGGTGGATGCATCTTTTCTTCGGTCGGCGACGTTCGATTTTAGCGGCGGGCAAGGTTCGATATGGGCGTTATGTCGGCCGGTATAAAACCTTAACGTATATCACTGCTCCTTATGGAATGAACTTTAACGAGATGTTTCTCGCCAGAGGAAGAGAGTTTCGGCGACGCTGGTGCGCACAAACAAACGACCGTTTTATGAGGCAGTAAAATGATTTTTTTCTTTTTTGCGATACACGGCTTTCCCCGAAACCCGAGCTTCCTTTATCGACTGCGCGCCCTACCGTGGATTACTGGAAGTCTCTTGAAAATATTAGAACGGAACAGATGGCGGTGTTTAGATTAAAAAAAGAAGAAAAAAATTATATTCATCCAACAAGTTTTTGTTCTGAATAAATTGAAACATACCTGTTCCAGGTACCGACATAGTGCAGGATTTGCCAGCGCAGTTGTCCTCCGAGGAAGAGGAGCGAAGTCTAAAACGTAACTGTCCCAAACAGAGCTTACTCAGTTAGCCTTCTTAAGTTTTACTCGAGTCTTACTCGATACGTCTACGTTTTTCCAGATTTCGGCACACTGCTGACAGGTAGAACATCTCAAGCACTGCGCCGCGACGAACCTTCCCCTACCTCGATGTTCAACAGTGCTTATAACTATCTTGCAACTGGTCGTTTCACTTTCCATCGCAAAAATCTCTACTATTCTTTCTATTTATCATCATCAACCCCCCGACCGAGAAGCATTCAGTTTGTCGACGGATCAGGTAGTATCCTTGAGGAGCAGACAATCGACCCGATAGGGGGAGTGTATCAAAATGCCACAGGCAAACTTTGTGGAGTTTGGAGGAGAGTCCCTAGGGATTACCGGAAGCTGCTCCGCGAAGAGCGTTTACACGTGTCTTTTATATGGGAGCCATCGGCCACCTTGATCGGACAGTTGTCCCGTTATCGTGCCTTGTCCACGGAACAGTACTCTTCTTTGTTGGAGCCCACAATGGGAGTGGATCGTTCGCTGATGTCAGGTGCAGGGGCCACCTCTATAGTTTCAGCGTCATCCGCGTCAGCGCCATCTATCCACGTATCGTTGGTGTTCAATGGCGTCTTTCTGCCCAATGATGTATCAGAAGTTCCCTTGATAGTCCAATTAGAACACCTGGAAAAGGACTACGTAGTCTTACGAGAGGAAATCATAGTAAAGAAACCCTCGAATGAATTAAACTTTGGGGAAGTTCGGAGTGCCTTATCAGGGGCAGACCTTCGTTTACTGACACGGGGCAAACTTTCCATTAGCATAATGTCCAAAAAGGATCCTCAGGCTTTACGATTAGCCGGTGTAGTAAGTCCACGTGTCAGTTGCGAAATGTATCAGACTCTACTCCTCTCAGAGACACCATCAGCAGCTTCTGGTTTAGCCTGGGCGTTTCTGGACCGTGCTGGTTCACTACGTTACGGCGTTCAGCTTATAGGATTGGAAGAAGAGAGCCCTCTAGTTACCTTGGTAGACGAGGGGGGCAAACGACGCACAGAATTGGAAGATCTAACACCATCTCTAGTCGATGGCTTAGCAAATGGATCCTTAGAACGTCCAGGACCGCGTTTCCTTGAACCTCTGTTCAATGGGGAGCTCTCAGTGGTTGCTGCATCACATGTTGGATCCATGTTGCATGGTCGATTGCTACAAAGGCCTGTAGCTGACGCTAGAGACACTACAGCACCTGTTTTACTCAGGAGACTCTCTCAGGAACCCGTTCATCCCGGTCCAGTTGGTTTAGTGTGGACAGCCGTAGATCTAGACTGTTCCCTTCACTATGAACTTGAAATTGCTGGCTTCCCCCCTCAAACGTCTTCCACAAACAATCCTGAACCACGTACCTTCTGCCTTTACTTGGAAACCATGCCACTGTTGGCTCAAGGAGCACCTGTTGCCAGACGATTGCTAGAAGAGTTTACTGGTTACATTTTAGAAGGCTCCGTCACTGGATTATCACCGGTTGAATTGTACAGAATCGAGTCCGGTATTGGTTTCCTGGAAGTAACTGATAACCAGGCTGAGAGGATTCTGAAAGCTCCGTTTAAAGCTAGAGCACCGCTCAGTTGTCTTCCTCACTATGCGGATAATGATGTTGCCTCGGTGGTAGCGTATAACCTTCAGCCGCCCCAGTCAGATATTGAAACTGGTGCTTGTTTCCACGAGACTAGGTTCTACGAAGAGGGCACCCAATGGACTTCCAGCACGGATCCCTGCTCCATGTGTCATTGTTATCGTGGATTGGCGCAATGTGATCCAGTACCCTGTCCAGCTCTAACCTGCGTCCAAGGGAAACAGTTAAAGCCTGCACCTGGTCACTGTTGTCCTATTTGTTCAAGTATGTCGTTGTTTTATATTCTTTCTATTTTTATTATACGTGTATTTTCTGTTGTGTAATTTGAAATCATATTAAACTAATTAACTTGATTAGCAACAGAAACTGTTTTCTCTAGTGCGATGTTGTATGATTTATGCATGCAGGTCCGGGGATTAACATAAATGCGACGGGCAAGAATGTAAGCTCAGTGATGAGAGGCTGTACTTTGGCTGATCAGTTCCATTTACCAGGAGCATCATGGCATCCCTACCTACCCCCAGTAGGATTCGATACTTGCGCTGTCTGCACGTGTGACGTAAGTTTTTAAGCGCTTCTTTACCTACCGTTCCTTTTTTGTTTTCATCGGTACGAAATTAGTTGACCGCTTAAGATTACCGCTCGAGTTACACCCTTACACAACCCATAAAAACGGAATTCTAGTCTTTACAAAATCTCCTACACTTATTTAAAGCAAAAAGTTGGGTCAATCATTTCAAACATATTTGTATACGTATTTTATGTACTGTTGAATCAGAAAATTATCCAAGCGAGTCTCAACGCTCTCTCTTACGTTGGTGCTTGTTTTTTCCGGCCACAATAAACGTTGACGTAAACGTTCTTTAACCTTAGGTCGAATTTCGAAACGTGTTGGAATTTAAATGGTCCCGTGATGCGGAACAGCCAGTTGAAACGCGCAAAGCACGACGGTTTCGAGGCACGGTTCGAATTCCACAGGCGACTGACTTTTTCCAGATTCTTTGTTTACCTCTTTACCATACGTTCACTCTCGTCGCGGTCGGCCAACAAGTTTCGTAACGATTCCAACATCGATGTCGATCCTGCGACATATATTATAATGCGCTCTCGTAGGCAACGCATATAAAAGATCGGTGCGAATGAAAAATCAACCAGACACCAAGTTGCGCGCGCGCGTGCGCGCACGAGTTCGTTGCGCCAGAAGAATGCGGTTGCTCTCTGCCGAGTCATGAAAAGGAGCTCCGTGTTGTGAGTGTGGCGTACGGCAATCAATGACAGGCCTTTCTAAATAGATATTAGCAAATTGTTTGAAGTCATGTCTTAGGTACGTTGCACTAAGTCATGTTCATTACCGAAGATAAGACGCCACTTGACAAAGTCACTTGAATCGCGTTTAATCAGAGCAGTGCGTGTTACAGAATAGAACTTAGATGCTGGATAAGGTGTTGACAAAGCAGGAGCTCATACCGAGTGTTGTACTTGACCTTATCATCTTGAATATCATTCTCTTAATCATCTCAAATATAAACGTATGCGAACTGCTTTTGTTGATCTTTCTTTTATAACACACAAGATTTGTGTTATAGTTGCAATTAGAATGTTAAATTTCGCGTTACATTAGCCTTGCAATTTTATTTTACAGAGAAATTACTTGCTGTATGTAAAGAGTCCTAACCTAACAAAAATATTCTGTTTTACCGATTGTGATACTTCCCATACCAGTTCAAGAAAAGCCCAGACAAAAAAAGACATTATGACACCCATACTCGTGTGTGGTTTGATTGCAAACTTTATGTATCGACTGAGGATATCCCATTTATCTTACAGCCTGTCACGTTGGAGGTGAAGTGTCCGCGAGTGCAGTGTCCGCCATTGGACTGTGACGAGAAGATCGCCTTCAGACCCAATAAGAAAGCTTGCTGCAGACAGTGTCCGGCGACGACGCCCAGCACTGCAAACGCAGGCGTTGGGGGCGACACGACGCGTCTGCCACGGGATCAGGCAGCACCATCGACTAGGCGGACCGCTGAAGAGATACTGGCTTCCGGCGGCTGCAAGTATCCTCTCGGTGGTCCATACGAGAATGGAATGGAGTGGCATCCGCGAGTCCATTCCCATGGAGAAATGAAATGCGTGAAATGCAGGTGTAAGGTGAGACTGATTAATAAATATAAGTTTAATTTTATGTGTTGCGAATCTTCCTCCTTATATTATTGCATTCAATTCGCTTCAATGTTCATTGGGTTTGGAAGGCATCCAAGAACTTTTCCATTTCTGGAAAAACTACGTTTGTAACAGTATAGGGAAAATGTTTCGTTTCTTTTTAATGATTATGTTACTCGAGAGCGTAGATATATATAGATATGTATATGCGAGAGAATGTTCAACAGGTTCAATAAGTAGTGGGGTTCTTTCTATAACTGATTGTCTTGTCTTCGTTTCTCAGTAGTAACTGTTTTCATGTTCTAATGATTTTTACAAGCTAACCTAGCGTAACTAATTATGTGTGACTATTAACAATCAACACCTCATATCTCACAAGCGCCACCCTTCTATCAGCTCTTGTACTCCGTCGGTTGATTTGTGTGCAAACTAATTAATTAATTGTTGTAATAAATCGAAATCGAGAAATTCATGATATCTGTATTGAGATACAAGATAACTCGTTAGACATGAAGATTGTTGCAATTCGAAAAAAAACACTTAATAGGACAAATCCTTGTATTCAGCAGTTAATCATTCTACATCTAAATACAAAAGTTAGTGCAACCAGCATATAAGATTTCAATCACCATTACAAAAGATTTCGTTCGCGTATCTTAACTTTATCATCTTAAACCGTTTTAAAGATTTTAAATTTATAATGTTAAAAGTTTAAAATTCAAATCACACGTTCGAGACGCTTCGAGGCCAGCAAGATGTTGGCAGGGGACGCCTCTGAAACGATCAGAGATTCTTCGTGGTCGGTCCGGCGGTGTTTTTTCTTTGTTCTCGCGCGCGATAAGTGTGGCTAAGATGAGATTGCGTCGGCGCCTGAAAGTGTAGTCGAGCGTTCCCGGATCGTGACGGTTTTGTGACCACCAATTGGCTACCATTTGACGCGTGGAATGTGAATCGTTCGATCGACGTTCAATAGCGCTCATGCGAATTTGGGTAGATTATAGTTGCGCGTTGCGGCACCAGGGAGGGTAAGGCGATCGTTCTAGCTGCGACTACCAAAGTGCAATTTGTGGCCGTTGCGAGATTGGTGTGATATGTGAACGTATAAATTTCATTTATGGGACGAACGGTGCAATCCCCCAAATGCATACATTGGGGATGCAAATTGTATTGCTGTCATCAGTGTACGTTATATTCGGCGAACAGTTAATACAGTTTTAGATCGATGCAGTATCGGAGATGCATAAGTTGAGAGGTTAAGTTAAACTAGCGTTATTATTAAATATATTAAGTAGGTGTCACTACATCATAAAAGAAAATATGTATTATATCTGGAAGAATAATTGATGTTTATAATACGTATTATAATACATATGTTACTGTTTTCGTAAACAGTAATGATCTATATGTTGGCCGTCTAGTTCACAACTGAAAACGACAATTGAATAGGAGTTTTCTCTCACTTTAAAATGAATAGACAGTTTGATAGAGGTAGGTAATGGTTTAGGTTTTGTGTTATCTTCTGTTTAAAACACTACATTCAGCACTATACGAAAATTGAGCTTTTGATTTTGAGCTGTCAGTGTCAAATATCGAATAAACCTCCCCATGTAAAATAAACTTAATGCAGTGTTTGACATAAGCAGAAGATAACGATCATGTTAGGGAAATAGCAGTGGGTTGAAACTGACGTAGCATTTCTTGCAATCATACGAATTTTGTGACAATGAAAATTTAACCTTGATCTTTTGTAACTAGAAAATTAACCTTCTCGGAGATTAACACTAGATAGAAAGTATCTTTTCTTAACGTATTACGAAAATCCATCGATAATAATGCGTTTCTATTGGCATTATACAAATACGGTGACTCCTGTTAAATGTGCATCGTTGAGAACTAGTAGCGCGAGATCGTCACGGTATTTTACTCGTCGAGTGCCACAATTTCCGGTTTACACGATCGCTCTTAACCCCTCATCAGCTGCATTCCGCTCATGCTTAAAGTTACTGACCGACACGATCCAGAAGACACATCTTTACTATCTTTTCAAGGTACAACTGACGAAGTGAATCTGATACCTACACTATTCAGAGAAACCACTGATTTTATTTTTTATTAGGTTTCCAGGGAAATTTCATTTTACTTTACATTCAGTTGATAGATAATGGAGTAGAAATCCAGTATTCAAAAACATCTCTAGCGTTTAAAATTCTATATTTCCCTAATAATTTCGATGATGAATCTTTATCTGTATATAATTTTTTCAGTGATTTAGCTTGTTTCATGAATATGTAAAATAGTTGAAAGTTAGATAATACTATAATTTTTTTCAGACGGTATTTAAAATCAAGTAACGTAGTCCAACCTTAACGATAGAAATGGTCGTGAGCGCGTAGATTCTGTGAAAACAAGATATTTATTTAAGCAAGACGAAAAACTGGTTTTCGTTAAATTTAGAATAATTCTGTTTTGGATAAAGGTGTACTTACAAGAAATTTCAGAGGCGTCTTGATTTTATTCGCTGTCTCACGTATCCTTCTTTGATCTTGGTGCAACGACACTTACCCAGACATGTTTTACAAGCTTGTACAAAGATCGTTCAAGGTTATGGAGAGTTTTAATATTGACGATACCTATCTCATGAAAGGTATCCCTTGATAATGACCGTTTCCACCTTCCTTATGGTCGGATCTATCAATAACGTGTGGGTTTATCGACTGAAAAGCTGATAGCCATCTTTGTGACTCATTCCCAGGACAGCATGAAGGTTTTCTTATTTTTATCACGGTTCGAATTGTTTTATTTTCAGCGTAAAAGAAAAATATAGAAAAACTTTTTCGGTCAGATCGAGAAAGATTTTAAAATCTTGAAATTCCATCGAATAATTTTTATACTTTACACGTTTTAACCGTTTGTGCTCGAGAGATAAGTGCTAGTCACCAAATGATAACTTCGCAAATTTTCAGACTTTAGTTAGTTTGTCTATTGGTTAGACTCAAATGGTAAATGGTGATACATGTAAATTTTAGTATATTACTTAGCTAAGTTAAATGAAGTTTGTTATAGGCGAATGTTGATAAATATTTTGAATTTCAACATTTTTGAAGTTAGTATCATTAGACGATTACCAGTCGCCTCTCGAGTGCAAAGGGATGATAATCGTACAATTATGGTGTTCGTGTTATAAGAATTGTCGGCATACTGCAACGAATAAATCGTTAATCGTTTTGAGTAAAGAACAGCATAGTGTCACGGACGTTTTCGTTCGCGTTTCATTATTTATTCGAAGGTCTCGTCGAAAAAACAGCCCGTTTACTGTTCGCTGGTGTGTACGGTTTTTCGCAGTACACATTCGTTAGAAGCAGCTCGCTGGTAGTCTCGTTGCAGTATCCAGACACGGACACGACCAGAGACCTTTAAGGAGAAAACCTTTAACCGGACTCGTTCTCTTGGGCCGACCATTAAAAGGGTCCATCCATTACGATGAAAATGGAACGCGGCCACGGATGGCACGAGCGGACCAGCATTACGCGAAGAAAAAGTATCGCTTGTTCTCGCTAAATCCATATTGTGTGCCTGCTTTGTCGCTTACATTTTGACTAAACGTAATGATGGTAGTGAAAAAAGATGGACGTTTCGTTTTGTTCGTAATTACTTTCACAGAATAATCAACAGGGTAAGATAAAGTTCAGAAGAGAAGAATTAACAGAATTTTTTGTATCAATAGTTCGAGGTTACATCTATATAAGATCTAGTTATTATAAAGTACCATTAACCCCTTGACACAAAAATCAAATGGAATTTTATGAGTCCAGAAAATACTGTTTAATTTGGCTCAACTGAACAGTTAGAAATTGTATATTTCATTTAAAAATTTGCATTGTTATATAACGTTTAATCAGGTTGATATATAATGTTAATGGACAATAATTAAGTAATATTACCAAATAATAAATTAGTAATTCTAGTAATATACTGTACGGAGATAGGTACTTGACGTCTCTCAGACGTCATTGTTCGTCAAGGGGTTGATAATAATGACAAAAAAGATATGCTAAGAAAAATTAATTACAACTTACTGTTTTTGGGGTTTTCATGTTCTTAAAACTATCTTTATGATATGATACAAGCTTTCCTTTCTTAAAAAAAAAAACATTATTATTATTACTGTGATAGCTTTCTCGGTTATTAACCATATTAACACGTTCGTCGCCACGTCACCCAAATATGGGTGACGCTCTTTCTCTCAAAGTTAAATAAAAATTTAAAAAGGAATTTTTAACGGAATAAGCATCGAACTATATATAAATATAAAATGCATAAAATAAAGATTAAAATTTGATATATATATAAAAAGCTAGAATTTTTGCTGTTTTCATATTTCTTTTACCCCAGTTTTTTATGCAATCGGATTTGAGCCCGACGAGAAACTCACCCCAGTCACGCCTGGCGACGATCGTGTTAAACGATTCGCGATATTCTGAAGATACAGCTTTAATCGTCCAACGAAAATAGCGACATCTGTGTCGAAACGAAATGCAATATTCTGATACAACGGTGAAAAAAAAATGGCGTCGGGTCTAAGGTGGATTTCTCCGTGTGTCTGTTTACAGAATGGCGAGGTAAGGTGCGACAGAAAACGGTGTCCACGAGCGCTCTGCAACACGATCGCGCATCAGATGAAACGAGGGGAATACGTGGCTGACGGCGACGACTGTTGCACGGTCCAATGTCGCCGGGCGAGGCGTCATCATCGCAACAATCATCATGCAACCCGGCATTCTGTGACGCCGCGCGAGCTCAGCTGAGTAATCCCAGCCGATACTATAAAGCATCCGTCGAACAGTGTCCTGGAAACGTTCCTGGGCCTTGTTTCTCTCTGTAGTCGTCGGGCTCTCGATCGGCCATGCCGTAGACGTCGTCATCGTTGCTGTTTTTAATTCCAAACGTGACTCCAGAGCGATCGCGAAGCTACGTAGCAAGTGACGGGAGAATGAATATTGCAGGATGGTGGTGGATTCTTGTCAAAAAGTTGCGCGAAGAAAATTCACGATTGTTTTTAATCCTTTGACTGTTATAAACACATATATGCGTCCGACGAAAGTTACTCGTGTGAACTATGGACGCGTATACGCGTCTCTGGCAAAAGTTACTCGCGTGAATTATGGTCGGGTATATGGGTTCGTCGATTTTTCCTCGCTCCCATTTAGAGCAACACAATTGCTAATAGAGCGCCATCCACGCGGAACACTTCGACCTGTTAGGATATTCAGCAGTCAAAGAGTTAAATGCTGTTGCAGTCTTACCGGTAGATTGGTTCAGAGGTATGTTCAAGATATACGTTTCAGAACTTTTAGACAAGTCACACTGACATAGGAAAACATTGGTAGAATAGACAATAGGTGAAATGTGAATCGTTATGACCCTACTTCGACGGGAACAGAAACAAGACCATTTGAACAAAATAAGAAGTGGTACACAGCGCCACCTCGGTCGGTATATTAAAGTTGGTCAGTCTGATCGGTTTCGAATGAACTACATGCAAACTTCGAACCATTCCTCGATATTGTAATCAAAATAATACTACAGAATTTATGTTGAATTATCATGTTGATGAAGCTGAATTCTGCAAAAAGTGCTAAAATTTTGAGACGGTACATTTTATTCGTACACATCGTCGTTAAAAAGAGGGTCCGTGAAAAAACAGCTGATGCTTGTTCCCGAATGTTTTATTCGGGTATCATAAAATCGCAGGCGGAAGATAGCAATCAACAAAACAGAAAGATTCCTCCCTAGAATGATCGATGGTTACCGCAGGAAGCCATAATGATAACTATAATACTAACAGCGTAAAATGAGCACGGTAGAAGGGAAAAGAACGTGGATCGTTCTCGTTAAACGCTATTCTTATATTCCCGTCGCTTGCTCGGTTATTCGCTATGGAGTCCTGTGCAGCACCCACAACTAGACGTTTATTAATCAATTGGCTCTCATCAACGGATCAACGGACCGGACCGGAAGCTCTCTATCTTCGAGTGACTTCTCATATACGCGTACATACATCCACACCACATACACACACGTATATATACACGCATATTGTATGGTATGACAAAAAGGAGAAAGGGAGAAAAAAGAGTGAGAAAAGGAGGACGAAGAAAGAAACAAACCTGGGAAAGAGTTACTTTACTTAATTGGCATTTGCTCTCCTCCCCAGCGGGGGAGAGGAGAGTGTTCGAGGTGCCCTCAATCACTACATTTACATTCTTTCTTTTACATAACTTAAACGTAGTTCATAGAATTCAGCCTTTGGTAGAATCACAGTTGCTAACTTATACCGAATATTCTCAAAGTTACATTAATTACTATAAAGTTTTACAAAAATATATCTATCTCATATACAACAGTTTTTCATTTTCAATTTTACTCTAATTTTAAATTTGATGGTTGACCTTTAAAGAAGGCTGCTAGGCATCGAAGGGTTCTTTCCTTCAGTGACGTCATTAGCCTCCAAAACGTCTCTTCCCTCTCTTTCTATTTCCTTTGCAGGTTTTCTCTTTCTTTGTTCAACAACAGACATTTCCATAGCCTGTACACAATTTGTCCTTCTTCCATACGTACTTCTCCATTTTCTTATTATTCATCGTATACCTCTTCAACTCTGAACCTTACTTCAGCTTTTCTGTTGTTCAGAATTTTGACTGATTCCAATGCCTTTCCTCGGTCGTTTATATTCTTATATATTTGAACACTTTCACAACGGATACCTTCAAAATTGTCGAAGAAACTTTAACCGACCACTAATGCATAAAGTGACACCGCCCACTGATGCTGCGGCACTAAAGACAGTACCTGTCTTAAGCTACTTTCAGATATTCGATACATTAAAATCTCCAAGTGCACACATCTGTAAGTCAATTACGAACTGACAGATTGGAGTATTATATTTCGTGATTTCACATCTGGTTGGGCTGACTAGCTCGTAAGCCTTTCGTAAGGTTCCAAAATCTCGTTCGTCGTGAGAGCACGAATTATGTGGGAGAGATTGAAGTCGTTGAGGTAAAGCAGAGCCCTACCATACCCACCAACCTCACCAAGTTACCCAACAACCAAAGAAGACTGAAGAACCTCCGATGGTGGCATCAGTTAATCATTATATATGTAGTGCGAAAGTACGCAAAATGTTTATATGCACTGTATTAACTCCATACAACTTATTACTGTTACGGATTATTATCATCATCATTATCATTAATATTAATGTCAATCATTTTCATCGTTTGAATTGTTGCGTTAGTTATTGAAAATTCGTTTTCATTGTAATTTTCATTATTATTATTGCTACTGTTATTACTAGTACTATTAACTTTATTAATATTATTATTACTATTATTATTAGCATTATTATTATTATTATTATTATTATTATTATTAATAATACTATTACTATTATTAGCATTATCATCGTCATCATCATCGTCATCGTCATCATCATCATTATTATTATTATTTTTATTATTATTATTATTATTATAAATGTTTCTATTACCGTTTTGAATAGTATACATATTACCGCTATTATTTTACTAAGTATTCATCGCTGCTATCGACACTGTATCCGTAAATCGCGATTGTTATCGTTAACATTCATCACGTACGTTATTCATTTTACTTGAAACAACTTGTAATCTCATCGAAACTGCTTTTTTTTAACTTATAAGCTTATTTATTTTTAGGTCCTCTAAGTTATTCGATGGCGTACTTGAAGTATTTAAGTAAAAAACAACTATCAGCGCAACACAAATGTTTTGTGTACCTCACGAAGAATGTAAAAAAATTAAGATGAAACTACTGATTGTTGCCATTCTAAAATATGTATGTAGAGTGAGTGCGTAAGAATGTATCAGTTTTTTTTATGAGTATGCCAATTAATGAAAGCGATTATAAAAGGAAGAACTTTCGTGGACGAATACAAAAGATTAATGTGAAAAACACTATGAGACGTAGCATTTGTATAAATTATCTTGCAATTCTAACCTATAATTCGCGACTTCGATTGATTTTATGAAGCTTCTTAATAGCTTACGTGAGCACATCCCTTTTTTATGTTACCACTCAAGAATAAGATCATTAAAGTAAAAAAAAAAGACCATTTATGTTAAACCTTGTAACACTTCGATGTTGCATAAGTGTTAGTGTAGTTCATTGCTCAAGCGGAAGTTTCGTAAATCGGAAGTAATTCGAAGTGAATGTTCAAATAATACGATGAAAAGTGTAGTAAACTAAACGAACTTAATTTTTTAATCAATTTAAATTCATTTAATTAGATCTTCCGATTTCTTAATCTTTCTAGACACTTAATTTTCAAACATTTTAATTATTAACTTCAAATCTGTACCGGTAACATCTTAGTTATAAATTTGTCGTTCTGTGCATTTTTTTATGATCTAGTCTACACGTCTGGAAGTTCGTTTATTTAGGCAAGTTGGCAAAAAAATGAATAGCGATCCGATCGCAGATGAAAGACGAGAAGAAAATGGGGGTAGCGGTTTTATGCGTAATCGCGGCAGCTGGCAGGCCTGCTTGCTTTCAATACTTTAATACAACACTTTTTCCAGTAGATATGGTACACAGCCGTGAGGCAGTGAACTGTGGTCAACAGAATCGGGACAGAATAGTGAAACGTGCAACCTATCTTACACAGAAAGTTTTATTCAACGACTACGCCTTTAATAGTGATTTGTTGTATTTAATTGTAATTTTTAAGTACTTGTTCACGAAAAAACAAGTCACTGGTATTACCAGATGACAAATACTGATGAACAATCACTAGAGTATAAAAATTTATAGGATTGAACAAATACTTAAAAAAATAACTAATTTGGATTTCTACAAAAATACCGTTGAATTAATTCAGTTCTTCCTGTAAGACTAACATGGAACAAGTTCTAAACGGCAAAAAAGTATTATTGCAATGGAATTTGTTTCATGCGACGATTATTACATTATGCAAGACTACAACAACTGAACAATAGTGTAGTTTAATTTAAGGCGGATTTGAAAAAAAAATTCATGAACCTTTAAGACTATACTTGTGCCTTAATAATCGTGAATCTACATTTAGTCGACGCTGTTAGGCTTAGTTGAATACTTGATAGAGGCCTTATTAACGACGATCGATTGTCAATATCTTTTGTACATAATCACATATAATACATAAAATCACAATTATTATTAATGACTTATCAATATGGCAATCACTATTATTGTTATTATTACTCCGAGTTTCTCAGATTTGGATCCTGATATTTATTCTGCTCTACAGCCTAAATCAGGTAGAATAAGAAGACTCTATTGGTTTATATCACTGAATTCAGAAATTTGTAATCTATCTTGCATAGCTTTAGTATTACAGCTTTTTGAATGCGTGTGTGAGTATGTGTATAGGTGGTAGAGTAATTCCGATTAGTAATACAATCATAGGATATGCCCTAAATTTCAATATTGTTCCCAGAAATCCTTTGTTTCGACTGCTGCTAGTTTTGTATATTTTGTTTTATCTGTCTGCTTATTTTATGTTAGCGCCTGATGGTATAACAGTGTCAATCAGGTAGGTGACTTCTTTATGGAGCGTATATGTGATGTCTGGTTTATTGTGCATTATTGTTCTGTATGTAAGTAGTCCGTTATTAACTTATGTTCCAGTGCAGTTTTTTGATAGAGGATCTTTGCCGTTGTGTTATAATTATCATAGCTTACTATATATTTCTCTATTTGTACATCCACATCTTTTGCACTGTATTTACTATAGTTTCTCGTTCCTATTACTTTATCTTAGATATCGCTAATATAAATCCTCCTGTCTCAGGCTGTTATTGCCTGCATATTAATCACGTGTAAGAAAGTTATTTACTTATGTATGTTTGATACACGATGTCGCAATGGTGTTCGTAAATAAGATTTTGTGATTAGTGTATTATAAATTTCTTACGACTTTCAGTTTTTCTGCAGTCTTTCTGTTCCTCTATCAATGCGTTATAAATATGTAACGTGTAATATGTGTCTATTGTGCGATGAGCGAAATTCTAACCTTATGCGAAATTGATAGGTTATGTGATCAGTCGATAATCGATCATGTTCTGTATTTTGATTTTTCGTTTTTACGTATGTTCTTTTGATCAAAAATTTTGATGTGTCTTCCGGGTGTAAATGATTCATACATAAATGAGAATCATTTATGGCAATAATTGTGAGTCCCGTTGATTCCCTGCGCTTCATATGCAACGTGCTTTTAACTAATTCATCCGTAAATCTGTAAGTAAAGTTTTTTAGTGCCTGATTTTGTCCTTAGCCATATTAGCTTTCAAACAATCGATATTATGGAATTATATGATAAGTAAAAATAAAGGAAGTACGATAAAGTGCGATTAAAGGTATTCAGAATTGCCGTGCTAATTATCATATTAATTTTTAAGAATAATGTTATTGGTAATTACGACAGATTCTACTAATACCACGATAACATCTGGCAAATTCAGATACATCTATTATATCTAACTTAAAACTACTACTTACACATAGAATATATTCAAATATGGGATTAGTATGTGATAAGAATAATTTATTCGAAGTAAGGAGGGATTAAACATAAATAGAATAAAGGTTCTTAGTGCTAATGTGCTATTAGCATAATTATAATCAGATACTATAAAGATTAAGTTATGATGTCTGTAGAATACCAATAATACTTAGTTTTATTTTCTCTATAAATCTTGGTACTGACTATGTGTTGAATCACAAAATATATTATTAATGGTATAATCATGTAACATCTTTGTAACTCATCGAACTTGTAGGTAGTTTCGATGATGTTTATTATTAATGTTAATATTATTCTATTTTATTATTATCCTTATTATCGTCATTATATATAACTGTTATTTTCATGGTTATTTAAAGTCATCCTTCGTTGTACGTGTATATTATATACCGTTCTTGCTATTATATAAAGAAAAACGTTTTTAAATATTAAGAGGAACAGTGTATCGTCCTGTGAATGCATTAAGCTCCTACTACTTTTTCTTTCCTATTTTACAAACATTATTGCCAACTCGAAAATGCTGGTAATTGCAGGAGATTATTCAGATATTGCAATGATTTGTTTTATACTGATTAATCCTGTTTTGTTGCAATAATTATCAGAGGAGATAAATCGAGTAAATCACGATATATCTACGAATATATAAATATATAATCGAACTTATTCTTTTAAAAGTTGATGTCACGCGATGATGTCAGTTTGTAGGAATCACTTCGGTTTATGGTGCCCTTAAGAAATTTAATTAACAATCGAAGTGATCAGTATGAAACTATCCTACTGAAATTACAGTTACGTATAAAATGTTGTTGATGAAATCAAAAATATATTTTTTGAAAGTTATATTTAAATATGGTACACGATCAGTTGAAATTCTTTATTTGTGAGTATAACGAGAAATAAATTGTTCATACTGTACATCTAACAAGAGAGATGGAAGAGATATTTTGTACTGTGCCAAATCGATTGTTGTTTCGATTAGCTTGTTATAATTGCATTACGCATATGATTGAATATGTATTGTTGTTCGAGGAATAACAAGCTAGAGAAAAAGGGAAAGCGGAGAAAGAGGATGAGAAAGATGCAAAAATGAGAGAACTGTGTAAGCAATAATTTTTGGTATTTCTAATTAATACAGTCAAACGTATATAACAGAACAATAATGTAAGAAATAATTGTATGCCGATTTCAGTATTTCCATTAATAAACAAATTCACTTGAACGAGTCTTGTTTATTGATCTGAATATGAACAAGTGAAATTTTTCGTTAATCTTACGAAAGCGCCTAATATACTGTAACATGTAAGACACCGATAGAGGTTATAAAGATCGTAAAGCTACGAATAATATAGCAAGTGAAATTTGTCATATAATTTCTGCCTTTTCTTTATGGCGTATTCATAATAAGTTTTTTAATGTATTATAAAAAATTAATTGTTATTTGAATGTTTGACCATAAATATGTTGAACAATGTGGTGTATGACATACTAACAATTGCATTAAATGTCATAATCACTTTAAGTTTTATAAAACTTTTTAATAATTTCTTAGTAAATAAGATACAATAAGAATTATTAGATGCAATGATTAAACATACTAAACATTTGACAGCTTTGCAATCTGACACGTTTAAGTGGGTACTCAAATGATGTAATTACCGAAAGAACATTTGATAACATTTTGTTATAACCCACTTTTTACAGTTTTGATATTGATGCTTGCTTGATGCCTTCATCCAGAGCACGCAGAACAAGATCGACCTTTTTAAATGTAGCATTAATTCCTAATAATCCAATTCTCAAGATCTTCCCCACAGTTGGCCCCAAACCTCTGCTAATTTCAATCTTGTATCTAAAGAAACCGTAATTTACGTCGAATTGAAAATGTTTTAAAAAGTAACCGTGAAATGCTAAAATTGTTACTTTACAGTTATTCAATATACCCAATCAGGTGGTAAGTAGTTGAGAAGGAGACTCACTTTTCCATAGCTCGTTGCACAATGATCCTATCATCAACGCCAGGTGGCAGCTCTATAGAGATCACCGTAGATAATTGATACCGTGGAATTTTCACATAAAGTCGAAGGCCCCGTAACTCAAGACCCTTTCTTAATCTGGCAGCTGCGCTTGCATGCCTTATCCAAGATGCTTGTAGACCCTCTTCAGCAATTTCTGCCAACGCTTCGCGAAGACCATAAAGGAGCGTCGAACTTATAGTGTGATGATACACACGATCCTCGTTTCCGAAACATTTCCAATAGACACCAAGAACAGTCAGGTCCCAGTAAAACGAGACAGGTTTAGTCTTTCTTTGAAATAGCTTTTTCCTGTTCCCATAAAAAAGGAAGTATGTAGGTTGCGTTAAAATTGCAGGAAACATTTGCTCGCCACCTTCTAACGATTGAATATGGACGATAAGTATAGAGTAATCAAGATCAATGACCGGGAGTCGGTAATAATAACAGAAATTTGATACTAAGTAAATGTATACAGAGGTTACCTTAGTTATCATAACGGACATAATTTTGTTGGTAGTATCGAGGGAAGAATGAAAGGAGAAAACTATTAAATTAATGTATATGAATAAAAGTAAATCCATTCTTAATAGACACTGCGCATTAAACAATGCCGGTACGTTGGTTAATTCGAACGCCGTCAGAGTGTCATCGAATAAGAATTCATCAGAACCATCCGCGGTTATGAATCACAAACTGTCCGAATGAGCTGCTCGAGTCACCGTGGATGACCTCACAGATTCGATTGATATTCCGAAGGGATCATTTAGTCCCGATCCTCCGACCATTTTCTTGGCGGCTCTCTCTGAGAGTTGCGGTTAAAAAGAAAACCGCGATACGATTACGTACTCAGCTCGTGAGTTGAACGAAATAGGAGCGAGTCCTGGAGGGGCCCCGAGAACCTTCTGGCTACCTGTATAAGCCGCATCGATGCCCCAGGAATCCATAAAGAACGGTTCACCGCAAAGTGATGCAACTGCATCAACGACCAGTATAGCATCATATCTGAAACAATGGTTTTTTGTGTTATATTTAATTCGTTAAATTTTAGTGTACCTCAATCACTTTTAAATTAGCTTAGAAGGAATTATTCAAAGAAAACTTTGTTTTAACAAATTCGAGTTAATACAATAGTAAAACAAATGAAGTGTACCTGTGAACAAGATCACCAAAACCTTCCAATGGTTGTTTTAAACCTGTGGAGGATTCAGCTTGCACCATGAAAACTACCACTGGCCTGTGTTCCTCCAAAGCTGTTGTCAGTTCTTCCAAACTGACAGCTGCATTGTGTTCTGTTTCTACTAATTTTACCTATATATAATTTTGAATTTTATATGATTCCAATTTAAACGAAAACAAATTTATTCATTTTAGGGCTGACTTTTTTTAAATTATACCACTTCTAGCACGTTCTTACATTCGCGCCAATTCGGGTAGCCATGTCAGACGCACGTTCACCCCAAATTCCACACTTAACGATAAGTATGGTGTCGCCAGGTTCGAGTAAATTTGTTAAACAGGCCTCCATACCACCATGACCTGATGCACTTAGCGCCAAAGTAAGCCTGTTGTTGGTTTGGAACACGTATTGAAGACCCGCCTTAATTTCATCCATTAACTATAAATTAAGATCGATAAAATTAATTATCGAAACATCTTATATTAAGCTTACACAATAATTAAACATTTGTGAAAAATGATGTTAATTATACGCTTGGATAAACAACCTTTCATATTAATTGCTTAATAGGAAGTGTTCCTTTTAATAATAACAAGTAATTACATGTTGTAATACTGATAAAAATGAGGATAACAGAATATTATCCTGTTTATAATTACATTCAAAACCTATGCTTTAATTAGTTCTTCGGTTCCAATGAAAATCGCTGTAATTATGGTAATATGAGTATTGGTATTAGTAAGTACAGTCTATTTCAAGATTTTAAACACAAGTAAAGTGAAACAAATACCTGACAAACTTCAGGATGAAGATGACCAAGAATTTGATTCTGAAGTGACCGAAGAACTCGGTTTGAGCAATTAGTTGGCCCAGGGCCCATTAGAGTTTTTACTGGTAACTGTAGCTTAGTTCGAAGTTCCTTTGGCGGTTCCTTATGAACGGCCAACTTGTTCCATTTAGGGTACATGTCGAGTTTTTCCTCAAATTTCACGATTGAAAAAAAGAAATTCTTTCCAAATTTAATATACTAAAATTATCATTCGATTTGGTTTAGTTGTATCGAAAAACAGTTTACTCCGTCGGTAACTATTGATCAGGATACCGATATCCTGAAATTGCAAATTATATAACATTTGTTATACTTCTTTTTTATATTTTCATATTATTAGTATCTTTTTAAATTCTTCATTGTTATTAATTATCAATAAATTACTTGTATAGATGATAAAATATTTGAGCAATTTATGTCACTTACGATTTTCCGTTCAATGTGCACGCTATTCGAAGTTTGAAACAGTTATCAGCCGCACGATTTTCACGATTAGTATTGTTTGCACTAACATAGCGCGTAGCGAACTGAACGCTCCTCTACGGATTAGGTGTTTTAAGTTAACATACTGCCACCAAACTGATGAAATCATGAAGTGTGCAATCAGTTGAATATTTTCAGGTTACATGATAAATCGAGAATGAATAATTTATTTCGTTTGCAAGATATCATATCAATAACGATGTTTTGTCGTTCAGGACAAAATTTTTGCTGTATTATAATTATTCAAGATTGTCTAATTATGAGCACGTTTATTGAAACATGTTGCGGACACGGTGCAGAAATGCAAGAATTATTAATTTGCAAACAATATTAAATTCACAAGGGTAGATAATAAACAACGTTTTTTAACGTTTATCAATTTGTAAAACCCAGAGCACAAAGAAATCTCTTTATTGAAAAACGAAAATAAGTTGTTACGCTACTGCGCGTTGATAACCTTCTGAATCCGATCGTAACTTACGTAAATAAGACTATCGTAAATATAGTTAGCGCTCACAGAAAATATGGGTAACATCCGTTCATTTCTTTTTTATCAGCAGCCTATTGAACCCTAACTTTAATGTCAAATGTAATGTAATCAAAATTTTGAAAAATGTTTATTTATATTTAGATCATGTAAACTATCGATGTTTATTTAGAACGCATTATTATTCTTTAGTTTTAGTATAAATAAATATCCCGTTGGAACCGGTTGCTTGGTAAATATTTATCTTTAAATAAATTTATGTTACTTAAGAAAACATGAGTGTCATTTAAAACTGTATGATAAATATTTTGTAAATTAAGTTTAATATACAATTACCGTTAAAACATTTAAATGATATTAAACTTGATTGTAGTTTAAAGAAAAAAATTATTATATAGGACAAGGAAAGGCGTGGTAGAAAATGAGGAAGGCTTTGTAAGTCGGAAAACAATCCATAGATAACAGTGATTCAGACGATTGTGTGGTAAAACGCGCTAATGGAAAAAAAGAATGCGTGTCTAAATGCTTTATTCCCGCGGTAGGTTTGCCATCAACTCTCTAAATACGACGAGTAGTTATTAGATTCGCTTCGGGTTACGTTTATCAAAGCTGCTTTCGTGCTCATCTGTCAGCTACGTATATCAAAGTATCTTCCTTGCACGTGTTTCCAAACACGTGACTCCGGATTTATAATTCATGATTATAAATTTTAAAAATTTAAGCGTGTTAGATTTTAAATGATCGCAGATTTGCTTCTGAAAAACGTAATATGAATCTGAATGACGCGTGCTCGATAACCTCAAATTTATACTACCCTAATTATCATGAATTATAAGAAGATAAATATCTCCGTATAATGTCCCTTTATGCACAGTTTATTAGCGATTAAACTTATACATGCATGTATGTATAAGCATTTTGTGGAAGTTTCACGGCTAACTTGTTACATAAATCATTCTATGTATACCTCTAGATAAAAAGTACTATGTGGTTCATAGTTCTAGCAAGAACAAATTCCTCGATGCGTATTCAACATATCTAGACACTCATAACGGAGTGCTGGTACAGCATTCCTTTCGCTAGAATACAAAGAAAATACGTGAACAGGCGTTGGCATTAACATCGAGAAAAGAATTTCAAACATTCTTTTCGTTTTACATATTCCGTCAATTTGTTAAACGTACGATGTGTATCTGCTTTATTCTTATGATAACGCAAGGACCTATATTCAATCGTTGGTCTAAACATTTTCTATTACAAAAATACCAAAAAGTTATGAAGTTGCAACAAAACCTGCATATTAATTTATTTAATATAAATAACAATTTTCATATCTATATGAGAAAGGAAGAAATCGAAAGTATATATTTTGTCAAAACAAACGTCCATAAAAATAAAGGACTGGCTTTTACGTTAGCAGGCTTTACATCAGAGAATAGGAACTTCTCCGATTGAAAATTCAAGATTTTCTGTCTGCTAAGTAAATCAACGAAAATGCAGATCCACCAAAGGGTCAAGTTCAGTTGCTCGACATCGTCTTCCCCTTCCATCGTCTTCCACCTAGCTCCCAGCTCTTCCCCTTCCCTACCCACCCACTTAGGTTCCCTTTTTCGCTCCGTCTCTTTCACGCTTCTCCAAGCATTTCGTTTCTCTATATCTTTCATCGCTCTCTATCTTCCTTCTCTGTTCTCCCTTCGTTAGGGTCGTCGGTGTTAAACTGCTAGCAGTAAATACCCTTCCACGGATGTGAAATTGGCTAAAATGGCGAGGTTGAGGAGAAAAGACGAAAGTGGCAAGAAGGGACTACAATAAATTTTCACCAGCACTTCAACGAAGTCCTGGTGATAGGTTTTTCGTTCATGAGCGACTGAGCAGTGGGAGTGTGCGCGCGCGTATGTGCGCCATAAGCTGGCCTGTGTTCGTGATGGGTTCGGGTCCGGTGGTAACCGGACTACGACATTCATACACGAACGAGAGATCGTGCGTGACTGGTCGGTCGGTTTATAGCGGAGAATATGTGAATGTGTCTATGTATACGTGCTCCTTAACCTGCTCGTACGTGTATAAAGGTAGCGTATGTCGACGGGCGTGCACGTGCGCTACTGCGACCACGTCTGTCTGTGTGCCACGCTCCCGTGCCAGGAGACAACGAAACAATGGAACGTCGTCGTCTCAAGTCCGAGTAGTGCAGTGAGGCGAGCGGGTAGATTGTACTTGTTTCGCTTGCTCGTCGTCTCGTATATACATCTACGAAACTGTGCATGTATGGACACGGGGGATTTCTGAAGATGGTTTTCAGGCTCCCGGCTTCGAGAACCGCTTGCTCGTGACTGCCCCCTGGCGTACTTGTTTCTCAGTAGAGGCCGGGCCGCGATTAAGGAGGAACGCTTTGTGTGTTGGGCTGGAAAGAGAAATTCATGAAAGGAGTTGTGGCGTTCACACTGTATATGTTAATTAGTTGTGAGTGTTTTTTCGTGAAAAATATCATCCATTTACGATCACACTTTGCCACAATTACATCGAGGGTGTTTTTAAAACGCGCGTTATAATCGATCGATACTGGATCATCCTTGGTAGCCAAGGAAATGTATGGATCTCCCGGCATGTGTATCATTTTATTCAGTGGATAGTGTTTACCGATTGGAACAGTGATTTTCGTTTGAAATCGGTAACGTTCGTCGATCTTCGTCTTTGGAAGGCGAATTATAATAGGCGCCTCACGGGATCGTCATAATCATCGACTAGGTTGTCACACCGGTGGTCGATGTTTCCCGGTAAATCGAAATCTCGTCTACTCTCTATGAGTGATTATCGATCTGCATAAATAAGTGGAATCAAGTGTATTAAAGTGTTCGTGATGTAAAAAGTTTATACAATCGATACAGTTTCCTTAACTTGGTGTATTTGCCTTATACTTTCTCTTGCTCCTTTCATCTTGCATTCTCTTCGACCATTCTGTCTCTATCTTCGCTT
Organism: Tetrapedia diversipes; assembly: GCA_033822845.1. NCBI lineage: Eukaryota > Metazoa > Arthropoda > Insecta > Hymenoptera > Apidae > Tetrapedia > Tetrapedia diversipes. The sequence goes on from JAOPTO010002356.1 coordinate 1,462,621, forward strand.
CGCGATCCTCGTTCTTTCTTTCTCCCTCCTTTTTCCTCTGTCTTCGTCTACCTCTCTCTGTCACTCCTTTCTCTGTTCCATTCCTTGGTCGACCGGTCTCTCAAGGGGGCGTGCTTGGCTACATTCAACAATGAGCGAACGCAAAACTATCTAAGCACGAGGCGCGAACGAATGGTTCCTTGTGTTTTCTGCCTGTGTGTGGCCCGATCTTTGTCCAGAAGTGTGTTTACGCTGTGAAACGGTCGTCGGACTTTTTTTTGAATTTCAAATGGATTTGCAACGGCCAAGAACTTAACGAAGGATAAGAATAATCTTTTAAGCGTACACAACTTCTCTATGGGGTAAGTATATCAATATTACCTGTTTCTTTTATTTCGTATAGGTTCTGTACTTTTCGGTGCCATGCTGCTTAGACACTCACGATATCACTATCTATTAAACGACCTGACCGTTTCAACTAATTTTTTAAATGACCGGCTCGACGAGCTAATCGAAAAGATCCGTTAAGTTCGATTCGCAAAAAGAGGTTCATCTTTAATAAACATTTCATTAATTTCATTGACGTTAAACTGTCAAATTGCCTGTCCATGATGAAGTTTCCTTCGAGCGAATTTCCTAATCGCATGGTAAGAATATATACATGTACTATGTACAGACTGTATACCAGCTTCGATTCATAATCGTTGTGCCAATAGGTATCGCGTTCCCATTTCGAAATACCATTACCCCGTCTGATAAATCGTGAGAAACGTTACGGGCTACGAACACACATATTTATCGTTCTTAGAGAAATCGACGTACAGCTACGTTTTAAAGGAATCCTTCTATTGCCACCTTTGCCCTCCTTTTCTTCAAAAAGGAATACAGTAATAATTGACCGGTAGAGAAGTAAATAATTGAGCGTGGATACGTGTCCTACAGTTCGAGTTAGTCACGCTTTGACTTGAAGAAGTCTTTTTTCAGCTTAACCCGGGATAAAGCAAAGCTGAATCCAAACGAGAAATCAACGTGGAGTCTATAAGAGGTTTCCCACTAGCAAGGATATTAGAAGTGTGTTTCCGTGTTACCTACGGTTGCAAAGTATTTTCGGTATACATAGTTTAAGAGGAGGGAATCGACATCATTGGTGTTATTTTGTCGGTTGTTGGACCGTATCCAAAAATACTAACGGTCGCCGAAAATATGTGTATATTCACGGTCGAGACACGGGACATACCGGAAATAATATTTCAGTACGGGGAATCTTGTTTTTTGATCGCGTCGAGTAATGTACGGCTTTTCAAGCGGCCTCAGTGATATTGACATCACTTCGAGGACTAAGATATATCTAGAATCAAAAGTTCATGGAGTGTTTATTATTTTTATCAAGTATATTTGTAAACAATACACGTGGTGTTGATGTTTAATTAGAGAATTTAAACTAGTTCCTAAGATTAGAAATATTAATTTTTTTCATAACTTGAGACACATAACAGAAATCCGATTTGCTTTCGGGTTACCTAATAATCGACGGCACCTAGGATTACGAAGTATTGAATGGGACTGATATTGGACGTTTAATATTATGAATACAAATCGTGTAAATAGTTATTGTCACGAATATTTACAATCTAACATTTAAACGTTAAATTTCACCAGCGGATTAAATTCATATGACACGACAGTTTACGGTAAACTCTTTCAATAGAAAGCCGTTTCGAAAATCCGAAGATATCCGTTCGGATACGTGATTAAGTTAAATAATCGTAAGAATCGTAAGACTGGCGTGGCAGATTTCTTTCGGTACTATCATAATTTCTGTCGAATAAAATGTTTGAAGAATTAATATTTTCGTATAATTTGATGTTTGCTGCCATTAAATTTCGAATACAAGTGTTATAAAATCAGAGGAATTTCATGTAACGCATCTAATTTGTTAGAGTCACGTTATTATGTTATTGCATTTAAATTGCGATATAAAAATTTATAGGACTTAAGAAAAGTTTTCCATTAAAGAAATCGTCAGTCTGATACGTAGTTTTTTAATAGTCTTTTACTTAACCTCACTTTTTCTAATTTCTACAATTAAATAATAAAACAAGATCAGATTTTTATAAGGAACTGGACACGAGGTAATGGTGTAAATATACCGATGTGTGTAAATATACATACATACGCAATAAGAAAAAATGTTGAGATCTCGCTTTATGGAAGTTGTACACAACCCATGTCATGTTTCTTTATTCCATGCTTACACGTAATTGCTACCTCGGGGTTGATCATTTCGATCGGTGTGCTTGATCGGAGAAGAATTATGACTACGGTCGAATCAATTCACTGGATAATCGACTGCATTAACGTTACATGGCTAGGTGAAAATAGACGCTCATCGTTTATCATGCGAGGCCAGCAGCAGCGTGCCTCTTGTCTCCATTCTAGCGGCTACATTTTTTCTATGCCGTCTGTACAACTTGAATTTCAACTTCGTTTCCGTGAATACAATCGTGCTATATTTCTTAATGCTGCCCCTTCGGTTAATTTCCCTTTTCTCTGTGAGAAATAGAATCATTGGTAATGTTTATCAACTGTCAGAAAATTACGAATTTCTGTAACTCTCTGTAACCTAACCTCAAATAAGTAAATTTATTAAGCTTCATCGGGTTTCAATAATTTATAAGCAGGTGTTTTCGGATAAGATGTAATTAACAGTGTATTATCATCTATCATTCTCCGTGATAGGTGGATTAATTTCTATCGTTATCACTGTATTATACACGAGGAAACACGCGCGAGCGTCACAAATAACAACACGTTTATCTTATTAGCTGAATCTCATATGCAATGAACATTATTACATATCGTTGAGTGCGTATGTTGTGTTAGCAAATGTACATGCTGCGCTTTGAATCTCAATCATCGCGTACTTGCGGCGCATTACACATCTTGCATTGCACCTGTGCTCTCCTCTCTCTCTCTCTCTCTCCCCCCCCTCTCTCTGCCCATCCTTCTTTATTTCTCTTTTCTTCTCTTTCTACAGGAGACATTGTGCACGGTCTTATCTCGCGTGTAAAGCAAGGCCACTACCTTCTGTAATTTCGTTTATCCTCGACGGTACGCGGGAAACTTCATGAAATACCCCCTTAAAATTTCTTCTGCCTCATGAACCAAGAGAACTTACAACTTCCGTCTCCCTAGCTGAGTGGAAAAATTACTTGCTTCTTCGCGAAGAATTCTATGGAACTTTTGTCTCGTCCACACTGAAGGAAAACTATGTTTAAACTTCTTTTTCATGAAGGAGTGTTTGGAACATTTTCTTTTTGCTTTCTTGTTAAGCATTAAATTCTTATTTTTTAATTTTCTTGAATTCCAAGCTTATAAATTTTAGATAAAGTTTTTTAATACATTTTTTTTTTCATTTTTATCTTTTAGCTTCCTATTTTCGTACGCTTTGTTTTCACTGTCTGAAATTGAAATTTTGTGGGTTACGGAGTAATATATTTTTATTCTTTCGAATACAGGGGTTTAGGGAAACGGTTTTCATTGAAAATCACGTATAAATCGTTTGCACTGATCAAACAACGAGATACTCGATTACGCGCGTTACATGCTTGAACGTAAGAAGAAAAGACTGTAAAAAGACAATCCGTGATGAAAGTAAATATTGCAGAGTAAGCAAACAGCATGATTTATCGTGTGCAGTGTGTATCTTGGCTGCGTTTATAAGAAATTACGTATAAGAATTGCGTGCTTAAGAATTTAAATCGTTCTCACGATAAACCATACGATGATTCAATCGTGTACACAAAACGGACAGGCCTGCACGAAATTAGGAGTTCGAGGTTAAAAAAGGATGGCGACGGTGAGAGTTCGTTCCGAATTTAGAGCAATTACATGGTCCAGTTATTCTTGGATTTCATCGTGAATTCTTATGGTTACGTACACATTAAATAAGAGCCTTTTTCCGTTTTAATCGAAGGTCGTCTTGTTTCTTAACCTTTTAACGGATGAATTTATTAAAATAAAAAGTAGAAACCTTCAATATAACCCTATTTTTTTCTTTGTTTTCTTTTTTTTGTAAGATGTTTTAAAAATATTTTAAATATTATTCACGATCATTTTCACTGTATCCTTGGTAGTCATGCTTAAAAAAGATATGAGTTACGTTTAAACATGGAATCAAAAAAAAAGAGACTAATGATACTTGTAAAAAAAAAACATGTGTGTGAGTATAGGACCGTTGTAATGTCTCTTGACTATTTCTTCACCGAAAAAGCCCGAACAAAGATTCGATTCTGTTGTAAAAAATTCTGTAAAATTATAGAAACCAATAAAAATGAGTAATAATGGTAGACGGTGTGGTTCTTGCAGAAAATTGGGAGAACGATGAGAAAGAGACGCATTAATTAACCGATAATCAGAACGATGCGTCATGGCTTCGTCTTTAGGGGGACCAGGAATGGCGTCGGGTGTTCCGACACCGCGAAGAGTCAACCTGGAGTTTCCGCCACCTCCGCCATATCCGCCGCCTCACAGTCAGGTACAATTTTCGGCGTGCAATTAAACATTTTTTCGACACACCTAATAAAGAGTAATTATTACTCATCGCTGTCTTTACTCATCATCATAATTCAGACCACGGTGACTGCTTGATTGAATATAACATTTTGCATCGCACGTTGCATACGTATCTTTGCTAATTAATTGTACACGTAACAATTGATCAACTCAGTCACGTGGCTCGATAAGTTTCTGACGTACTGTTTGCGAAACCAATACCGATGACAATTGGTTGACACGATTACGTATCAAATTTCTTTAACACGTTGAATGCCACGCTAGTTTTACAGGGTTTGCCCGTGGCGCCAGGATGAATTTTCTATTATACGATACGTATACTGTTGAAATATTACAACAAATAAGTGTAACTGTTTTTGAACGTTTTATACCGCATTAATTTCTTCACACATTTGCATTAACGATGGTAATAATGAAAAATTGGTAATTATTGATTTTTTTCCAAATTCTGTATTTCTACCAATCTGAGCGTCCCGGTCACCGGTGACCCTCACGGTGCCACCGTCAAGTTGAGTGACGGTCACCGGTGATCCTCGTGGCATTCAACGCGTTAACCCTTTGCACTCTGAATTATTTTTCAATTTTATTTCCAATAATTCCCTAGTATTTTAGATGTTTTATTTGAAATTTACTTCAAAGTGACAATTCCTTGACTGGTACTCATTTTAAACGATTTTTTCTTATTAATTATATTAAACATAGCTCTCAAACTTTATTGTAATTTATATTTGTGAATTTTCTAAACTTTTTAACTAAAAAATAAGACAATTTCTGTAAATAAAGGAAATCAAAAGTGACATCAGTTTTTTTCACAATAACTCCTATGAAGGTGTGCAAAGGGTTAATTGTACGTTGTCCGGCAGAAAAGATCCGACAATTTTTGAAAGATCCACGATCTGGCATTAATTAACGTTACGTTTAACTGCCCTTAGATGGCCTGCACGGGATTGGTGGATCCTGGCGCGGTGGCGTCCGCTATAACGAGCCCTACTCACCAGCATCCCCTTCAAGATTATTCGTACGCCTACTACGAACCTGGCCCGAGTCGGTTACACGGCACGTATCCGGCGGAAGTGGGCCTGAATCGTGTGCAGCAGCAACAACAGCAACAGCTACGGCCGGAATCGTTCAAGAGGCACACATACGTGACACGATACGGCACGGAGGAGAACATTTACGAGGAGATATCGGAGATCAAGTGAGAAATTACACGTGAAACGTAGCACGAAGATGAGTTTCGGTCAAAATTTATCGTACGCAACAGAGGGTACAAGAACAATTTACGTGCACCGGCATTTCTCTCGATAATTCAATCCAGAACATATCGTTTGCTACCGTGTAATTGGCCGGCGGGCAACGGGTAGCACGCGAGAATGCAGGGAATTCGAAAACAAGTCGAGATAAAATTCGTAATGAGCGGCTGCAACAGATATGCATCGAATTTAATTAAGGGTTAACATGGGAAACGCGAAATCTTGTTTGATTGAAGTGAATCCGGTTTCTATCAACATCTTCGCGAAGATTCACCGCTTAAAATTCTTCACTTTTAATTTGTAACGAGCTTACATACACGAGCAGAGCATGTTAACGTTAACGATCAAATGGGCTTAAATATTTCCAAGAATCTTAGATATTTGTTGTACACATTCTTCGCTATCTTCTAAAGTGGATCGCGATTCTTAAACATTTGGTAACCCCTGATCTAACGAGCAGCGGTGTCCGCTTAAATGTCCGCTGGTCGGCAACCGGACAGTGACATCTATTCGAAGAGGTCGTTGTTCCATTACACAGCGTTTCACTTTTTATTCAACGAGGAACTTCAGCAAACGGAAGGGATAACCCGTGGACAGTTAAGCGGACAAACTGAGCGGACATTCAAACGGACCACCGTTGTATTCGATTTTTGCGCTCGTGCTCGTGAACGTCCACCATTTTATGCGATGGGATATTAATTCCGGGGAAGGAAGGCGGTGTTAGGTTTCAAGGGAAGAGAGAAAGCACGCGACGCGGGCTTCTTACGGTCGATAGGAGCGACCGATGACGATAGGCGCGGTGGAATTACGTTTCATTCAATCTAAGCGACTGATGAATACGCACGTTCATTCGTCCGACGCGAAGTGAACTTCTGCTGGCGCAAGTTGAACGCGCGGTTCAAGTGGACAACGAGCGTCCTCATCCCCCCCCCTCCTCCCGTAGCCACTTGGCCCGATTCAACGACGTATCCCTACACCGGATGCCATAAGACATAACGATTAAGTCGCGGACAATAAGAAAACAAGCCCGGGTAGATTGTTGTTCATGAAACAACGTTCAACCATGGAGACCATAAGTCATGCATCGGGACAAGGTGAATATCTTGCTCAGATTGAATTGGATCCTTAAGTAAATTGCAGGGTGCCTTGCAAATGATTCGGTGGTTCGCCTTTGAACAGAGCATTTTCGATAGGCAGAATAGTTGATAGTATAAAGAAATTTGTAATGGTAATGAGGGGAAGAGATGTGGTAAGGTAGAACAAGTACCTTATATGGTGTATGGAAATGAGGCAGAGTTCTTGTATTGAATGCTAAATAGTGGAATATTGTGTATGAAAAAGAAAACAGAAACTGATATTGAGCAAAGAAACAGTTAAATAAGAGAGTAGATGTACTATTGGATTGCTGCAAGGAATTATTATTTTCTTGTACCGTTAATTGAAGAGAAAAACCTATACAAAATCAATTTAGGAAACTTGCCAAAGAACCGAATCATTCTTAGATTCAAATTTCACAAGTTTCTCATATAATTCAGTTTGGTGTTTGCTCATGAATCACCGCTGAACGATTATAGTGTATCAGAACAACCGTTTATACAATTTCATATGCAAATACGAAAACGGAAACGTTGATAAATACTAATGGAGGACCGTAATTCATTAGCAGACAATGTCATCGAGCGTTGCACGGTTCAAGAAGATCCTTGGTGGCGGAGGAGGTGCGAAGAGTCCAGTCACGGCATCGTCGGGTGCTCGGGGAATTGAATCTGAGTGTAGAGGCGATGCTGATGCCCACCGTGGTCGATAATAACGACGAGCCGCAGGATCAACATGTAGCATCCACGGAGGAACTGTTATCCTCGGTCAGTCCCACCGACGACCTCCTTTCGCCTCTTGGCTGTGATATGGACAGCGGCTTCAGTGGAAGCTCCAGTGCAAGTTACAGGTTGATAGAGACATATTGTAGTTACATGTAAAATGTGCAATCTGGTGTGGATAGAAAGTTTGTGAAATATAATGAAACCAAGATTTTCTTAACACTAGATTGCCGGAGTGAGTCAATTTGACTCACTTATGATTTTGTCAAGTTCAAGTATCAGATGAAAGGAATAGAAGTAAAGGTGTTTGAATAAAATTCCTGTAAAGTAAAATTTTATTTTTTTTAAAAACTTTAATATTCATATTTGAGTCAAATTGATTCATTCCAGGTAAAATAGGGATAAACCCAACATCCAGCAATCTAGTGTTAACACCTAGCCAACCGAAGAGGGAGATCTCTCATTCTTTCTGCGACAAGGGCGCTGCCATTGATTCTATTTACTTTTGTTATTTGTTAGTCTTGGACTAGTGTTGTTCACAGTTCGTCAAATGTATTTTCTGTTTTTCCAAAGTACAATTTTTAATAAATTCTTATGGACAGTGTTCAGTTGAGTGTGGCACCTGTACGGTTAGCTAAATGTTAATAGGCTCTTGGTCGGTGAACTGTGAAGTTTCTATAACTTCACTATGCAAACTAAAGTTTCTTTTACACTGTAAGAACTTGTGCAGTGTAATAGAATGAAAATGCTGCAGTCATAAATAAACGGAAAGGAAGGTTTCATAAACACTTTGTCCGCACCATTTCTCTTCCGAGTAAAATCAATGAACCTAAAGGAAAAAAGTCCAAGAAAAACGGAGAAGAGACCTAAGATTGTCGATTGTTGTTTGTTCAGGTCTGGACTGGGATCGTTGAGGAGGGGAATCGGCAAGACCAGCACTCCAGAATTAGCCGGTGGGCAGCGTAAAACGAAGGCGGCTATGATCTGGAAAAAGGGTTGGAAAGGCTGGAAGAAATTGCATTCTTTCGGGAACAATAGCAACAAGACTGGTGAGTCATTCTTACTACCATTTATTGCTTGCTTTAACGCTGCGCAATTCAAGCTACGGCATACTATACGTTTTTTATAGCGATATAGCCACTATAAAAAGCTCGTGAAACACTATTATGAGCCACGTAATTGTCGCATAAATTTTTATGTTTCTAAAGCGTAAATCATAATTTTCATTTTCTTAGATAATTCTTTTACAAATTGAAAACTTAAAGGAAATACCGTTTTTTCTTTTAAATATATTAAATGAAAGTTTGCAAAGAAATAACAAGCGTGATTGGAATAGTAAATTATAATTCAAAGTTCATCCGATATTGGTTTTCCCCACATTACCTATCTCGAGGATAATAAATACAGGGTGTAACGAAAGTCTAAGCTGTGGTCAAGCTTCGATCACGAGCTACTCATGGTCAGGAATTAATTATGCCTGTGGTTGTGTATAGTTGCGTTAAAAATTCTCATTGCGCGACCCCCGACTATCGTGCTACGAATACAAAGCCAGAGAGACGGAGAAATAGAGGTGTGCAGAGGGGGGTGTAGGAAAGAGAGAAAGAGAGAAACGTTCAGAATTGCCGCTCCTTTTCTGCAAGTGCTTCGAGAAGCATACCAGAAGATTAACACCTTTTAGTTGTGTATGACTAATGCAAAGTATTCAGAGTAGCAATTATTATAGTACGTTTAACAATGCAGATAATGTATAGAATCTCTATCTTTTGTACAACCACTTTTTGTCGTTTATTATCATAGACAACTAATAAATATTTAGAACGACGTGAATAAAAATAGCAGTTGCACAGTTATGTTTGATGGGAAGATACTGTGATCGCAATTAAAATGCTGATTCGAACCCTCGCGTTTTCATCTTTCCTTTTATTTCATAATCCTAAAAAAGCTGACGTAAAAATCATTCGGTACGTCGGAGTCTTTGCTGAGCAATAAACAAATCTCGCTAAAGAGTAATAAAGTAATTTGCTCGGGTGCGACCAGCTAATTATTTTGAACGCCATATACACCTTCAATGGAGTATACACCGCGAAATACAAAGCCGCAATCTTGATCGACCTCCGCGGTGAACACGGTTCTCGTTGTGTTCAGAAACCCATCGAGCACCTTTTGTGCGTCCGTTTCACGGCCCTTTGTCGCGCATAACTGCACAAGTATGTGCAGGCCTTTCTTTCATGGGAACGCTGCCCTCTCCGAGCTATGACGCAAGCAAGCGTTTGGCCCCGTGCACGCTCGTGTGCATTTGGCGCACGAACCGAGTTAATTATTGGTACTTGGAAGGGATCAGCCGCGGGGTCACTCGGTAGAGAAGCAGATGCGAGACCACGTGCACGCCCAGCCTCGTTCTTTCTCTCTTATTTACTCTCTTCCCGTTCTGATCTCGCTTCTCTCTGCTTTGCATTATTTCCCCCTCCCACCTCGCTTCTCCCACTACTCTTTCCATCTCTGAGCGGTCGTCGATTTCTTTGAGCGTTTCTTCAACAGAAATATTCTTCGAATCTTTGTATCGTGCGATGATAAAAGAGAATTTAAGTTTTAAAGAACAATGTTAAAGCTTTTTGGAAGTGTTGAAATTGGGAATTCTTAAAACAGCAGTCATTTTTTTTCACCCGACGGCGGCGAATCTGGTCGATGGCCAACAAAGAGGTTATAAACGAGAAGAGTGGTGTGCATGGGGGCAGATGTTCAGAAAAGAACAGTCCCGTAGGCACTCGACCATATGGTTTCCGGGATCCTATCGTGATTCTCGAACGACCTAGGCCTACCCTAATCTCCAGACAAAACCTCGAGGACACTCGTACCGTTTGAAACAATACCAGCTTTGTGGTGACCACCGGATGTTACGAGTTTTCTTGGAATCTCAAGGTGAAGTCGATGAACTTAAGATTCGTAAAGGCACACGTTATGCGTTCAGGCCTGAGATCTACATTTCTGACAAGCTTCTTTCTAGAAATCGAATCGTTGCATGCAACTTGTCATTTTTACCCGTTCACCCTGTATACATATACCTAACAGTGTCACAATTTACTGGCAATGCTCTCCACAGCGTGCATCACTCGCACCATTATGGATTTATTTTCTTCGTCCCGTCTTTTAATATACTGAAAGATCTGCTCGATACGCCGATCGATCCGTGACTCACGATCCTTTCCATACGGCGTTAACCGGCTCCTCTGCAACTTTCTCTGTCTCTTCTCATCTTCGTTAAGCTCCGCCCGCTTTTTCTCCCGACGCGACGCGATGTTGTTTCCGCGCAACTCGGACAAATCCTTCGCGCAGTCTACCTCTGACGTCACTTTCTCGAGTATCAACTCTGTGGCACGTGGTAACCGCAATATCGGGACATTTCGCGTGTTTCGCTTCGTGCGCGTGGAATTCTTGCTTGTTTTCCTGAAAGTCGATGGAAATTTGAAATTTCTGGTTACATTGATACAGTAGCGGATAAAAGTTTAAGACCAAAGGATGAAAGAAAATAAATTAATTAATTAATAAAAAATAGCAGTATAAATAAAATTTGTATTCTATGCTAATCAATAAATAGTGTTCTACTATAATGACGATAAAAGGAAATAGATAAACAATATTTCCGAACTAAAAAATTATGTTTTACATTGTCCTGTCATCTTGAACTTTTGTCCGCCACTGTATATGATTTCTAAGTATTAAAAATATACGTTTCATGATTACACACTACCGTACCTGTTGGCATTAAAAGATAATTTTTTGATTTCGATGGAATGAGACAAATCGGTACCAAACGCCCTTAACCTCCGTTCCGGAAACGAATCAGAAGTTCGACGCTCGATTTCCGGATCAGACTGCGCCGGAAGCACGTCAACGGAGGAGGTGGGCTCTTCCGGTGTCACAGAGACGCAGAGAAATTCGTAAGGATCGATATAGTCCTCTTTGGTTGGTGTTGTTTCCTGACAATGTCCGACGACCTCATCGATTGCGTTGTAAAACGGCCATGAGACATCGTCCGCGTTGTTTCTGTCTCCGTGTACCGGATTCTTCAGTTCCTTCAACAGATCACTGAATGTTTTGATAGTTTTTGCGATAAAGGAATATTTTTTTATTGAGTAAACCTTATAGTAAGATTTTAATAGGTAGACATCTTATCTGGTTAGACTATAGCTTAAACTTGACACATATATAAGGGTACTATGATTCGAGCGACATCTAGTCTTACTAATTAATTTTAAATATGAAAATTTCATAGGAGGATATACGATTAAGATCATTAATTTTGATTGAATAGAATTCTATAAATTGAAACATTGAAATAAATCTATAAGAATACTTCAAAATACTATTAAAAAGGATTAAAGAAAACAATTATCGAAGGTTAGATGATTATCATATCGAGTCACATGAAAATGGGAAATCATTGTGTTGAATCCATCATTTTATGACGGTTTAACACAATATCATACTCATTGATCGTTTCCCTACACTGTAGTGGTTATCTAACAAGAGGGAACCGAGTTTATTTTGTTTCCCGTTAAAACGAACACAAATAAATGGTAAAACAAACTGTGTTACGTATATACGGAGATCAATGAGCGATCATGGTTAATCGTTAAGGCAATGAAAGGCATCTGCCTTGTCTCACTTTGTACTGCTGCAGCAGATTCGACCATTTCTTTTTCAGCACCTTGTAGTGTATGTTAGCCATTATGGTAGGAAATTCTTCTCGCATCTGTTGCAAAATATACCTAAAAATCAAGAAAAAAAAAAGAACTATAGTATAAGAGACATTTTAGATAACGGACGACAATGAAACACGTTCAGTCTCGCTTTGTGTTGTATATTTTCGCAATTCACATTCTAAGAAGTGAACAGTGGGGACACTATTCGTGATACGGAATAAAATCGACCTATTGTTTTGCTCTTATCGACCGAGCATACGAGTTTCGCTTGATAACGAAACGGTTCAAGAGGAACGTTTGATAAAATAGAATACTCAAGATGGTACATGGGATGAAGCGCGATATTCCTGGTCATTTCCGTTTCCGTTCTTGGGACACGTTGCATTTAGGGTGACAGTGAAATGCTTCCGTTCATTAAGAAATGATATATCTGATATATTTTGATGGACTGAATGAATAAATACATCAAACAAGTCAGTTTGTTAGTAATGATGTGATAAAGTCTGTTAAAATATCGCAGTGTTATTTAATTTAAATTGTCCATATATGAACGTTATGTTTCAATACGTTGTTAACTTTATATACTGCTATACCAATGAAAAATTTGTCATTTTATTTATGTTCGTAAAACAATAAAAAAATGATTTAGTTTTTATTACCGAAAAGAAAGTTTTATGAAAATAGATCCTTGTTATTACTAGTATTGCATAACATCGAACAAAAACCAAACTCTGAAGAAATTATGGAGAGTACTTTAGAATGCACCGATTAAGTCATTTGACATCGGCACTCCGTTTTTCTTCCAATTTTCGTCACAGCAGTTAATAATAGTAATTCGCGTTTCAATACTTTGATTTTCCCCTCTATTTTAATCTTCATGACTAATTTTTGGCATGATTTCTGTTTCCTAATTTCACCAGCTGTCACCATTTTCCTCAGTTCATACATAATTTCCATTTGAATTCCAATAAGGACTATTATCGCATCTCGATGCGTGAAAAATTGCCTGTCCTATACCTTCTCGTTCAAGGTCGCCTGACGCGAATATGTGTTAATAAATGATGCAAACCGAACGTTTGTTCTCAGTATTTTTGTATTCGTACAAAAAGGATACGTTGTTGCCTTATATCGTCGGTTTTAGTGTTTAACGGTAAGAAAAAGTGATAAACAGTGTAATGTATCCATTACATTGTGATCTAAAAACTTGGAAATTCCATGATCTTTAAGCAGGTATTATTTTTGTTTACATCGGAGTAAAATATACAGTTTATAATAATATATTTTTACAAATTATGAAAATTTGTTTTCATTGTCTTTTTATTAGTTAATAACTTATCTACAAGATGTTTCACAAAATACTTCACAAAAAATTTCACAGTCGTTACAAAAAGAAAGCATATAGAAAAACGAGCTTGGCTATATAATTTATAATATTATACTTACTCCCATCCGGTCTGAGCCGAATATTTGCGTCCGGTGAAAAGCTTTCCATTTTCCTTTCGGAGCTGAATGAACCGGCAGGTGAGATTTTCGGTCCCTGTGGGCATTCACAAAACCGGAGAAAAATCTTTGTGACCGTCTGCATGACTTTTGATTATTATTGCTGTGGTTGTAATTACAATTTCCTGTTAGACGCTTGTTATATTGCTAAAGGAATGTCGTGTCTTGAAGCACGAAGTAGACACAAAGCCTGGTCACCGCGGTGAGAGGAAGAAAGGAATGAGAAAAGAAACGAGATAATGAAAGGAATAACAATTCAAACGTGCGCGATTTAATAGCGCGAAAACATGTGACAGGCGTGCACGCGAACACATTCCATTACGTGTTTCTTGAAGTCACTCGAATATATCAAGGTAAATTTGTTGTTCATTATTGGAGCGGGGTTAACGGTTTTGTTACATGACCAATCTCTGACATGATAATCTTGTTGCCATATTAGTTATCAGTAAAAAAGTTAAGAAGTAAAAATAAAATAAAGAAGAATTAAAGGAAAGATTAGTAACGAACAAACAAGAAAATTGACTGCGCGCGCAGCCGAAAACGCGCGTAAATCCCTTTAGTAAATACAGTTAGTACGTCACAGTACAAAGCTATATATGTGATATACATTTTATGCCAAAATACCGATAAAATTAAGAAATAACGGTGAAAGTTGTAATAACTTGATAACTGGATCGAGGTAACTTAAAACGAGCAAAGAAAATTAAAAGTATTTGAAGTAGTGTAGAAAGAGAGCGTGATGACGATGATGCAAGAAAACCACGGTTATGAATCGTACTTAAGTGTCATGATGCATCTACGTAGTAAAATGGGACACAGTGACTGTCGTGTACGTATATGCGAAACGAATGAAGATAGAACAGAAGAGACTTTGAAAAAGCGAAATAACGCTCACTTCTTGTTCCAAGTGCAAACAGTACCAATTATGATAATAAACAACATTGTGCCAGAAATGTAAAAAGAAGAATCACGTACACGTGGTTTTCTCTAATCGAACTAAAATTTATTATACAAGCCAGAACTCACATCGAAATTTCACATGCTGAGAAGCTTGCATCATGATGATGAACGTTTGATATGAATATATGGAGAATACGTGTACTATTAGATGTGTGAAAACTTCTCATAGTCGGAGATTCTGATGCGTACTAAAATCTAGACCTTGTTTTAGTCTTCACTGAATAACTAGAGGGGAGAGTGTACATACATGTAACACAGGCCACTAATGCTCGTGGTAGAATCTGCATAGATTTGGAGGGGATATACGATACTTAGACGCGAGTTGGTCCACGGACAAGGCGTATAACCGGCCGCTCTTTGAAAACATGCGAAGTAAGAAAGGAAAACAAACCGCGTCGCCATCTCCCATTAGAGCTACACAACAGCTCTTTTTCCTCTTGCTCGGTTGACCGTACTCCGCTCTCTTGATTCACTGTATTATCGACCACATGTCGTCCTTAAGCAACAATATAGATATTCTGACCTGTCATTGAAAAAATATGATTTAAAAAGGTAACGATTATTATTGGAGGTTTAAAATTGATACTTTTGTTTCTTTTTGTAAGAACGAGCTATCAAATAAAATATTAACAAGATAGAAAATGAGAAAAATTTCTATAATAAATTCAATGAACTTCTAGTTTTGGTTATTCGCCCTTTTGATGACACTATTCATACAGCATTATTTTGATTTCTCCAGAATTTTTTGTTGTCGTTGAATGACGAACTATAAATCATTGCTGTTATAGTTTTTATACATGCAGATAATATAGTTGAATGTTTTTGAATAATATTATAAGAATATGAGATTATATCTAAAAAGAAGCAGTCTTATTTCTTTGAAATATTTAATGTACACACAAATACGTTTCGTACGCAATAAACACGAGGACTTCCGAAACGCATTATATTTCGCCTACTTAAGAACTGTTTGTGTGTCAACGTATTGCTTACAGTGATCTTTCTATTACAATTAATTTATCTTTATACCGTTCGCTTTGCTCTTTCATTTAGTTATTTATAAATAAATATTTTTATATTTTTTATTTTCTTCATATAATACTCAACTTCATAAATAAAGTAACATACATTGTCTTAAAAATATCATACGGTATTTTTTATGTAACTGTTGTATGAACAACTTGAATTAGTACTAACTTTTTGACGCGAGATTGACGTGTTTAGTCTTGTGAAAATATCTAGAACCGAGGTCGATGATTTATTCGATAATGTCAATAAACTTGAATATATGTCGATATATAATCGTATTAGGAATTTAATGTATTAGAAGTAAGCAATTAATAACTTGTGAATATTCATTATTCTCTATTGGAATTAAACATAAATAATTTGTCAATTTTGTTCATAATAATCTTGCTTTACTCCGTTTATAGGATGTTCTTATCCTAGAATGTTTCATAGTACTGACCCTTCTAAATGCGGAAAGCTGAGTATACATTTTCAGCTACAAGAACCCTCAAACTCCAGCTGCCATACGCTTTTACTATTTAACAATACCTCAGGTCAGAAAATTGTGCTTTTACCATGGTCGACTAGGAACATAAATTCTCGCGATCAAGGTTCAAGCGTTTGAGGTGGCGCCGCATGGCGGCTGTTTCGTTAAAGTAGTACTACAAAACGATGAAGCGTTCTCTGTTTTCCTTTCTCTATGTCGATCTTGCCTTCTTCGTCTTCCTTTTTCCTTATTTTTTCCCTTCGTCCGTTCAGTCGTGCAGAATGGCCTACTCTCTTACTCTACCTCTGTCCCGTTCATTTCTATCTTTATCTATTCGAGGTCGGTTCGCCAAACCTCTTTGTTGTTTCCTTTTCGCACAGTCCGTCTACTCTTTCACTCTCTTTCTAACTTTCTCTCTCGTTTGCAAGTTGCAGCACCCTCTATTTCATTCTCTCTGTTTCTTTCTTTCTCACTCACTCACTCGTTCACTCGATCTCTCTATCTTTCCTCCATGCCCTTCGTTTCCATGCAACCTCTCTCAGTGCGTGACGGGTTCGCGGGCCAGGGAGAGCTGGAGAGGCGCGCGCGGCCATGTTTACTCGGTTTCGGTGGCGTTTCTTTGTCGGACACGACGCATTCTTATCGGTGCACGCCGCAATATCAATTATGCTCGCGGCCGGCCGCGTGACCACGTGTTTACCGTGATTTTTAGTTAACCGTGTTTCCCTGTACTGAAGAACTGTCGTTTCGTGGCTTTCTTGGTTGAACACAAAAAGCGTGTGCGTATGTTCGTCTGTATAGTTTCGTTGTGAACACATTGCAAAAACGAAAGAAGCAACTAATAGTGCTTGATAACGAACAGTACGCGGTTTCTAACCTGGAGGACAAGACGCGACAAGGATCGCTCGCCTCCGCGAGATGGAGGAACTGCATAACGGTGTCATCCTGATCAAGTGTAAGTTTTATTCCATGAATGAATACTTGTCAAAATTCTTTAAGTTCTTTCTCTCGTTCTCCCACTCTCTTTTTCTCTGTTTCTCGTATGCTGTGATCTCGCTGTGTCGCATGCATACTCGGTGACGGCATTCAACCAGAAACAGAACGTTCACCCCTCCGTCACAAGCGTATCGAAATTCCTGACTTGTGTTCAGTTAAAATACGTATCTATCTATCGGTGAAGCGTATGGTTTAAAACAAATTTAAGAAATGTCACGAGATATAGTGAAATATTTACGCTACAAGGGTAATATCTTAACAAAGGTCTCGTGCGGATTATTATTTTTTTAAATAATGTTTCTAATGCGGTAGAGTTCATTATTGTTCTGGTGATTGTCATTAGCATGGTTGCATGGAAACGAATGAAACGCCCGTATCGTACAGCGTCAGTTTCAGGACAGTGCCCGTTCCGCGTTCTTGGTACATCGTCTGTCCATATGTCTCTTTCTCGTTCACTATTGCATTCTCTCGTGAATCGTTTTATGGCTTTTCCGATTATGAAATTCTCACTGAAGCTTGTGAACAACGTGATTTCGTTCATGAATCATCCATAATTCTTCGACCACACATTTCGTGGTAGCATCCCGGTAAAACTGATCGTAAAATTGTTAGCCGTCTATAAATAACATATATGACATTTTATGATGTCAGCGCGTTAAAATTGAGAGATTTCACTTTATCTTTACGTTCAGCTATCTCTATGAATAATTTCAAAATATTTTTCAACCGATCATATTTTGTGCATGGAAACTAAATAAATATAGAGATATGCATCTGTGATTCATGACTGTTAGTAGAAAATAAATTTTATTTCTCTTCGACTGACACACTCCATAAATCTGAATAATTGTTGAGTGCTGTAAAACAATAACACATAAGTCCACCAAATAGTCACATGTGATGCGGAGGACGTTACGTTATGTCGAAAGATTGATCGTATGTTTTTACATCGGATTGGAGGTGCATTTGTCATAATCGACACGCCTCATACGGTTCGATCATTGAGTAGCTCTCCTCTGTGGTGGTGCACGCGCGACACCTGTGAAATATCGATTTAAAATTCTGATTCTCGTCTCAGTTTTCGAGATTAGGACGCTTAAGCAATCCATTTGGGACACCTATACACAGTTAATTAATATGGTAATTTATGCCGAGCGATGTGTGGCCTTATAAACAGGCGGTCGAGCGGAGTATCGAATGTCTACTAGATCATAGAACCTGTTATCCGCGCGTGGGCGTGCTTTCTCTTATAAAAGTGCAGATTGAAATGTCATATCTGCCGCCGGTATTTCGCTGGTTATTAAAAATGGTACCACTGTATTCTGTTTGCTTTTCTTATTGTACAAATATATGTAGATGAACTGGTTGAGATGGTGAAAGGGAAACAAATAGGTACTAATTCGTACCTTTCAAAAGCAACATGTCCAATGACGTCCGACTGAATATTTCAAAATACCAGCGAAAAAACATCATACCTCGATCCTCTAAACTAAGGGGATCGTACGCGTGTGTCTTGTCATGCTCGTTTAATAAGTACTCTTGTGCGACCACGTGCTTTCCCTCGTACGTTTCTTTTGCTTTTGTAAACAAATCTTAATTTTTCGCGTAATCGAATAATAGTATCCGGAATGCTCGTTTTTTTCGTTACAGTGCATTCAAACCATCAGCAGAATAACGTGATTTGCAGAATTGTGTTTATTATGTATGGATTCGTAAAAGAAATAGTAAATACGGAGTCAGTTATCTATGTATACGTTGATCATTACGAATGAGAATAAAAAGAAACGTGAAACGGGAAAAAAATAGTACATTGACCGTGACAAGCATCGCGTGTCTGAACCGCAAGAGGCAATTCATTGTAATAATATCACGGTAGATATACATACTTCGATTCTATCTATGTTATTTCGCAGGACACAAATCATTTTACTTTTCCTGAAAACCTGTTCTGCTTTACTTTTCCTTTCTCACTCATACGACATTAACGCAGTTCGGTGCCTGTAAATGTTTTTGATATGCATGTTCATCTATTATAACGATACCTAGCCATAGATATTTAGTTTTTTTTTCACATTTTTTCTTAACTTATTAAAAAAAGAGAAATACATATAACGTTCTATGATTGAAACATAAAAGTTCACGAAAGAGGTTAGGTCGTTTCAGCGCACCCTTACCGATTAAAGGTTACCATTTTAAAGTCAATCGTTCCTAATCGGTAAAGAAGGGAGGTGTATTATTACTGCTTTTCGAATTATTATTTACAACAATTGTAATCCTTATGCCGGTCTGTAATATTTCGTAGAAAAACATATGCACAAATACCTTGTATCCATTGAAAATCACAAATGCAACCGTAACGAACTGATTCGCGCGTCCCGTTGGAGAGAACAGTTGCTACCGCCTAATCTCAGTTATGCGTGTTTAAATGCGAACGGGTAAGGGGCCAGGGATAACCGGGTGCGCGTAGTCGCAGTAAATTCGGCTCCACGCTAACGAAAAAGGAAGTATTCTCGTGCCGATGACTCCTCGAATCGTGGACTCTGTCGTCAGAAATAAAGTTAGTGGGGAGCACGTGTGTCACTGTAAAAAGCTGGCCTCTCCGTGAGTCGCTCACACGACTTGGACACACAAGCTATGTGCTTACAATGAGCGTTCAAGTGGTGCGCTGTTGCCAGACTTATATAGACCTACACTCCGATATATGTTGCTTTTAACTAATTAACGTGTCCTAAAATTAATAACCACGCCATGTAAACGCGAAACGACTGTTTTTCCTCACCCTTTAGCCGGTTAAGTGTTTGACTCGCTTAGGAAATATACTGTACTCGATAAAATAATTTGTAACAGAAAAATGGAAATAGGTTATTCGCGACTAAAGGTGTAGAATGTTTCGCAAGGGAAAATATGGAACATTTAATCACCGCGTTAGGAAACAGAGATAAACGAGATGCGTGGTAGTTAATTGGTCGCATAGGTATAACACAATTTGATACGTTGTGCACACCTGTGACGTAATATGTTTTACAAGACCTTTCCGGAAGACAAGGACAACATGTATTGTGTATCGCGTGTTTAATTGAATTGTCCTCGTAACTAATCACCCACCATGCCCGCGCTTTTCGTCATGAGGAGCCATTCAACAATTTATTCGTTCGAAAAATAAGCGTCACTCGCTCGTTAAAGCGATCTGCGACGTTACTGCGATTAATCTAACCTTAAAATTTCGTACGCCACTTGTAATAGAGCGTACCTCCGGAAGAAATTATAACCAAGGTGCGAGTTTTCGGCGAGATGCATGAATTACATTCGTGAATATTACCAAATATGCCTGGAAACGAGAAAGTTCACCGTACGACGCGTGGGATGCATCTCTGGAGTATTGCAGCTACCGTCCCCGACCGTTTGTGTGCGTGTCCGTGCATGAGAACGGTCGTGTACCTGCAGTTTGTTGTGCATTGCCGCGTTGCACCTGCATGCTGTGTACACCTTATCCGTTCGATGTGCCCGTTCCTACTTAAACCCAAGCCAACAAGCACAGACAGAGCGGCATGATGCGTTGAAGGGAGGGAGGGTACAGAGTGGAGGGGGAGTCAAAGGGATGCATGTATCCCCGCTTCTATTTTCGAAGAAGGGAAACAATATACACCTCGGTTCGTAGGCGAAGTGTATTTGCGTGGGCGTTTGATACAACAGAGACATGCTTAACTGGTTCGACGGGCTTGAATGGACTTGCAGGTTTCAAGGCATACCGGCGTATGCAGCCAAGCGAGTTGGTGGTGCTCACGATATGCCCTGCGCCAAGCATCTGTTCAATATGCTAATAGCGTATTCGTGGACGGTTAGAGCACACTTGGTATATACGGTACTGCGTGCTTTGTTTATGCATGTGTTACAGTATAAATTAGAGGGAAAAATGAGTGTTTCTGCGATGATTGGGGGGGGGGGGTACATGTAGCGTTGCACCAGGTAGGAATATAATAGCACTGTGTGAAACAGGGAAACGTAATAAGCATGAAGCAGAAAAAAAATACTATGTGATATAGAAAAGCGTAGTACTACGTTGACAAAAAAAAGTATAGGGGAATACATGTAATATGTGTGAAACAGAGAAACGTAAAATAATGAAAAATGTGGTTTGTGAAAAAATTAAACGTAGTTGTAGTACCTGAAATGGAAAAATTTAACACCATTGATTCTAGAGAAGTATAATGTAACGTGAAACTTAAAAATTTAATACTACACCATGAAGGTCACTGGACGAAGCTTATCTGCGATGCACCTGTGCATGATATTGTTATTTGTTTTAAAATCCTTGTTTGCCCAGAACTAAGCGAAACCCGATGCACCTGCCGCGTTTTTCCCCTTACTCTTATCGCAAGCGACGAAAGGAACCGTCTGGATAGATCGCGGAGGTTAAAAGGTTGAAAAGGTTGAAAGGGAACGCTTTCGGAGCAGCCAAGCTGGGTGGAAAAAAAAAATACCTCGTTGATGATACCATCGTGCGCGTGAATTCTTAGTGCGTAACAACGTTCGAAATAGCCTCACTGTTGTTCCCGTATCTGTTCTAAGAATTCAAGGAGATGCAAATAATGACAAACGTGCACAATTGTAATTTACTTTATATATTCTTGCACCATCAATATTAATCGAAAAGAATTTGATTAAAGCTTCATTATGTTTGGAAGAAAAAAATGTTTTTATTTTTAGAGAACACCAGCGTACAGAAGAAAAATTAAGTGTTTATTGGTAAAGGTATCGCAAATTAATCCCAAGACATTTCTCCTTGTGTTATATGGAAATGAGCATGAAATTTCTAGGATATACTAAATTATAAGGAGTATGTGCCAAAAGTGTGAAAATGGCAGCTTTAGGTGGCGTACTCGCAGAGTGTGCAATTTATAGATTACGATATGGAAACTCACAAGCAGCCATTCATACATACATATTCCGTCCTGTGTGCGCATCGTGTCGACACGAAGGTTAGGGACATGAGTGATAAAAGATGGCCGGGACCATATTGTCTCGATGTTCCTACGAAGATAAACGACGCACAGGATTATCGACAGTTATGATTTCGTAATGTTCGACAAATCAAATCATACTAATCGGTACATGTTATATATTCCATGGTTCGATTTCGATTTCGACTCGAATACTTCAACACCTGGCTTTGTTTACTGTTGAACCACAACCATAACCTACAAATGATTCATAATTCCGTGCGGAAGATCGTAACGCTGGCTAGAACGCTTTCTAACACGAAACTTCCTTCCCCGTTGCAAATAACTCCAAGAGTAACTCATGCTTCCGTGATTCAGTCGCTCAAAGTGACCCGTCGTCCTCTTCGCGGCTAATTGCTTGCGTGATCCATGCGTTGCAAATTATTTATGATGCCTGTGACCTACTTTTGCTACTAATTTATATCAAATACAACACGGCTTAGTTTACGTGAAATTTATTTTGCTAAAACAAAGCGTGCACTCCATGCGCACAACTCCGGTAAAGTAAATTCCTACTAGACCAAATTTTTCTTGCCTAGGTCACTACTGCAGCTGCGCAATAATGTGAGTCATCAGCGAAAGATTGAATTCTGAATTATTCGCTTAAAGATTATAAATTATATATCAACTGCAGGTTAATTAACAATTTTTATTTCATGTGTAAGTAAACAGAAAGTGATCTTCATTGAAACGAAGGTATCTAGACCTGGCTTAATGCTTTTATATGAAGAATAAGGAAAACAGGTGGATTAATAATATATGGAATATTGTACAAAATTAAAAAACTAGTATTTGCAACTTATCCATCAAAGATGCATACAATACAGATCATAGCGTTACACCGGGACCGCTCTATGGCGCAAACAGAACATGCGATACCACGCATGCGCACGTACTATCGCGTGCATCGCAGGAGACAAGTTTACTCGTCCCTCTGTTTCCGTCCCGCGAGAACGTATGCGTGGGTCGACCACGACAGAAGAATCAACGACACAACCCGCGAGAGAATAGTGTCGGTCGTGCACTCCGGCTTGACGGTTGCGTTCTTGTTTTATCGTCGAATCGTTTATGTTTACGTGTGTATCATAAAAGTGTAAAAACATGTTCGAATTAATCGTTCCCGAGTGATTTGATACCCTGAATTGTAGGAGTCGTTAGTTCGTTTTTTGCTTTTTTTGCGCGCGAAACTTTGCTTAAACAGAAAGGTTATGCGCTATAGAAGAACGTCGTCGTTTAAAGTTCCAGTTGTGAATACCGACCCGAGGATCGATTTTAAAGTCGAATTGTGTTGAGCTAAACTGGTTAGTAAATTATTAAAGTCGTGAATGAGGCGTTTTTGGATGTGTGTAATTGGAGCATTAATCAAATTGGTTACATAGACTTAACTTGACGGTGTTGAATGGATCTAAGTGGGAGGTTCGATGGATAATTGAAGATTACTAGTTTGCTGGACTGTACGGGTACATGCATGTCATAAGTATTGCTTTAATTTGTTTTTTGTTATCGAGCTACTATTTTACTCATTCCGTTGAGATTTAGTAATTTATGAATCTTTATTTCTATGACAATCTATAAGTTAATCTTTTTATTCGTGACGTCTATAAAAATATTTAGTTATTCCAGTGAGTATACCATCGTCGATATAATCTAAATATGGAACATAGAAGTTAATACGAAAAGAATGAAAAGAATTGCTACTCGCAAGGAAATCACTTATTTTCTCAGTACAAATCGACTTGTTACG
Source organism: Tetrapedia diversipes (assembly GCA_033822845.1). Taxonomy (NCBI): domain Eukaryota; kingdom Metazoa; phylum Arthropoda; class Insecta; order Hymenoptera; family Apidae; genus Tetrapedia; species Tetrapedia diversipes. The sequence continues at coordinate 1,486,643 of JAOPTO010002356.1, forward strand.
TTTTATAAAGTTCTCGGTCCAGCGACGTAGAACCGTGGATACAATTGGACGTTCATTTCTCCATACACAGTTGCTTGTGAAAAGAGAATGTGTGGGCAGCTTAGGGGTAGAGGGAGAGAGAAAGAGAACAACAGAAAAACAATTACAATCCGTCGTGTATTATATTAAACCAAGCAGTTATAAATTTTTCCATGTCAATTTCAGAAAATAAAACTCGTCAGCTTTTATGGACGGATAAATCGATGAGGGAGAAATGAATAGTTTCCTCGAGTAACTTTAACTGAAAATTCATTTCTGCAGTTGTACTTACGTACTGTACGGAGCTCAGGAGAATGCACGCGAAAGAAATTAAATTAAATTGGTTGTAGCCTCTATAGGCCTTCCTTTTCCAACACAATTTATAAAAATATTTCACACGTATTTTCATCGTTGGCCAAAACAATATAGCAACAAATCAGATCGCATGTCGTCGTGCGATGAAAAGAATATATCCCTCTTGCCCCTGTTTCATCCCAAGTGCAATCTTTTGAGCTCCACGCAGTAAATAGTAAACTTGGTTAGCAAGCGTTTTCATATTCACTTTAGGAATTGTTCGAAGCTTGTTTGTCTCTGAAAAAGCGAACGAATATCACCAATAGTTTTTCCTTTGTGCGAAAGTACACGTGCTCTTGTCTGGTGTGCAAGCACGAGTCAGGCAGATACGTTTGTACTCTTCGCGTTCAGTCGTGCGTGACCGGGCCGCGTGGGTGGACGGACAGCGATACGTTTTCAAAACATTTTCGTTCGTGAAAGTTCGTGTTGCGACATGATGCTGAAAAAATAATTTGAGTGTTCGGTGAATCAAGGAAACGAGTCATCCTTTGGCTGGCGACGAGAAGCGAGACAGCATTGGACGACCTATTTGTGATTCTGTGCTTCTCATGAAAATAGTAAACGTTTTGTTGTTATCGACCGATGTTAACCGTTTGCGTACCACGGGTCACTTTTTCGCGTTCTTCAGATTTCGTGGCGAGTGAACCCAGCGCATTTGACTGATCCAGACAACTGACGACTCGCTCACATAATATATAAATAATATATAATAATAACATATATAGGATAAGGTTGCTCAAGTCGTACCACTTGAATTTTAAACGAACTACAGCGACAACAGCGTATACAATCACAAGCAAATATACATTTGAGTCAATCAGATGTTCTACCAATTTCGTTATAATAAATAATAACAATATTAACACAAGTTTTGAATATCACGTTTAATTTCTATTTATTTGATAAATCCTAAGTTTTATACGGATTTTTCCGTAAGGGTTACGACTTGAGCAACCTTACCCTACATAAAATAATAAGTTACAAATTAAAAATATGAAAAATTTGAAGGACAAATAATATTTCGACAAATTGGCGTTTTTCGACCGTATTTTTTGAAAACCCTCCGGTACGCAAACGATTAAAACGTTCAACTTCTCCGAATCATCGATTCATGCGAATCCTATTTATCATAGATGATCTTCTTTCGATAGTTCTGTTGGCAGATTCGTTAAAACAAAAATCAAAGAGCGAAAATTATGATTGTTTTTCATGTGTGGTACATCTAATCAGATAGGTGTAACTTTATTATAACGCATTACCAATGTATTCGCGAACTAAATCGTTACCAATTATATCTGGTAACACGAGAAAGGTTAAACTATATTTTGAGCAGCCACTAAATTGTCGGTCGTTCCTCTTATTATTGAACATAATTTTCTTGATCGCTGCATACGATACATGGTGGTGCAATAATGAACTTCCTGTTCACGAGTAGAAGCCGCGGCAAGGGGTGCCTCGGTCGGTCGTGTTTATCTCCGAAGACAGTAATGATCGAGTCTGCCAATGGTAGCGGTCGATGATTTATCCTCTAAGCCTTGGATCAAACCAGTCGTCGTTTTTCATTCTTCGAAGAGTCCGTTCAAAGAGCATCAATGCATTGTTTTCTTTCGTTTTGGTTAAAGATTGATAATAAGCTCGCGCGCGCGCGCCACAATATTGCGATAAATCATGAAGAACTTACGTTTCTGGTGCCGATATTATCAATGAATTATACGAGGTTCTGCAAACTGGAATTATCACCAAGACATTTCAATCTTCAATCAAGACAGGAAATCGTGAAAAATCTGAGAATCGTGTTTCAGCAAGTTTCGATACAAAGTTAACCCTAGAACTTCCTCGAACCCACAAATTGAAACAATTTTAACCCTTTACACTCCGCGCCATCTTGAATGTATTGGATGGACGTATTCTCGGTTCCTCAAAATCACTATTTTTTTGTATATATATATATATATTGGTAACTGTACCATATTTTGATTTGATATCTTGTGCCATTTTAGCAGAAAAATTGATTCCCCGGAATCACTAATAAATTCTAACATTTTGTAACAACGAAGTGCAAAGGGTTAAATTAGAATCATTTCCCTTTCATAAAAAATTCTCTTAAAATTATTTATTGTTGTATATACATTTAAATTTGACATTAAAAAGTTCCCGCTGCTGTGTATAAGAAATTAGTGACTATAAGAAAAATATAACCGACTACGCGGCCGTGGACCCTCACGCTTTCCTTTTTTCCAAAGAATAAAAATTACAGTGCGAAGAATGAAATTATGTAACTAATTGGGAACTTCAACTGGAAAGAGACTACGAACTAAAATGCCAAAAGATACAGAACCGACAAAAAAGGGAAGATGTTATTAGTGTATACCGCAGGCTAAAAGCAGACGCATAAAATATAATAGTTTATTAAAAGTCAATGCAAAGTTATTGCAAATGCAAAAATCATGTTTGCAGAAAACATTCATTTAATGCTATACTCTTCCATTCATGTTTATCAGGAGAATCAGAAGAATCAAGTTCAAACTAGTTGCGTGTCGCTATACTATTTTATAATAGTGTTTAATTTTATAAGTATACATAAATCAATAGAAATTGAATGCAAAAACATATGTTGTCTTGTTTACAAAGTATAGTATATCCGAACGTTGCAACAAATTTTTCGGAAAACGACTTTTTCCGGGATAAATGTATAAAAAGAAGTATGGGTTCGAGAAACACCCCC